>JANAVB010041816.1:15922255-16150355 GCA_029216955.1 Iris pallida
AGCACTAATCATTTCTTCAACAATGGATACTACTCTCCTCTTTTTCCTTGGTCTCCTCTTCCTCACATTCTCCCTCTCCTCGGCTGCCTGCACTAAAGCGGACGTGACGGCCCTCAACGCCTTCAAGAACTCATTCCCTCTCGACAGCTTCCCGAGCTCATGGGACGGTTCGGACAATTGCTGCTTCTACGATGGCGTCGAGTGCACCAATAACCGCGTCACTTCTCTCGAGTTAATTACCGATTGGGACGACCCCGAAACTCTCCCCATCTTCCTCAGCGGCTCCCTTCCAGCTTCCATCGGAGACCTCTCTGCGCTCAATAGGATAATCATCGAGCACCAACCGAACCTCACCGGGCCCATCCCAAACAATTGGGCGAACCTGAAGAGCATGAAAAAATTCATCATCCACGATACCAGCATCTCCGGGCCCATCCCTTCCTTCTTTTCTCAGTACACCAACCTCAGCGAGCTCGAAATCAATAACTGCATGCTCACCGGCACCATCCCTGCTTTCCTCGGAGACATAGCTACGCTTTGGTTCATCAACCTCTCGAACAATAATCTTACTGGTACGATCCCGGGGACTTTGTTCAGTAAGTACAAATCCGATTATCCAGCGTACCTCTACCTGTCGCACAACAAATTAACGGGCGCCATTCCGCAGTCGTTCGCAAGTGTCTACTGGCAGAAGTTTGACGTGAGCTACAACATGCTTTGTGGACCGATACCGAGTTTGGGGAGCTACAATCCTGTCGATGATTCTGGCTTCGCCCACAACAAATGTCTCTGCGGAGCACCGTTGCGAGCATGCAAATGAGAGTGTTTTGGATATTGATAAATTGTCGGTTTACTGATTAGGTTATGCACCAAAATAGTATTTATCTGGTGGATCAGTAAGCATATTCATAAAAACTGTATGGTTTATGAATAAACTGTATGGTATTTGAATTAATATAAAGGAAAATTACATATCTACATGAAACTAATTATCTATCTTCCTTGGGGCGATGTGTCTGGCAAGACAAGACACACCTATTTAGTATACAGTGATACAATTGCGACATAAATTTTGAATATGATAAGTACAAGATGTAATCCAAGGTGTGTAATGTAGGGCTTGGTTGGGCCGACTTTGACCAGGTTTGGACTAGGCCGGGCCAGGTCGGTCAAAAGATCGGGTCGAGCTTTAGATTAAAATTACAAATTTGGTACGGACTGAGATTTTGATAGCTTCGATCCGGGCTAAATCCAGGGGCGGCCCGGGGGAGTGACAAACGGGACGTGGGCCCGGGACACCAAGATCCAAGGGGTCCCAAATAATTTTAAGAGTTAGTAATATATATTATGTAATAAAATATTTGGTAAAAGAAAAAGAATTGGCAATTACTTTTACAGTAATGAAAGTTTGTCCCTTTCGATTCCAGAGAGAACTTTTTGTCTTCCAATTCCAGAGGGGAATTGATGTCCAATGATAAGTGTTCCTGAAAATTGTTAATTTTAATTCTTGCTTACTTCTTTCTTCTACTTATAATTGAATCCCAAACATCTATTTTTCTTTCAATTTATTCTTCATATCCTCTTCTACTGTCCATAATTTTAAAATCTACTTAGGAATTTGAAGTTAAGAATTAGGATTTTATAATTGTTGAATTAACGTGAGTTGCGACTAAGACAATAACAACTACTCTCTGAAACGATGACGCAAGTTTCCGTTGAATAATCTCCAGATAATGAACTTGAGGTCTGAAATTAGTTTTAATGATGAACTTGATTGTTGGTTATGCTAATAGCGACGGTAACTTTAACGATCTTGAGTTGCACTGATGAATTATTGAATTTTGAGTAAACTGATTTTCAAACAGCAAGAGAAGAATTACCCAACTCATAACTTAGAACTGGCGGCAATTGTGTTCGCGTTGAAATTGTGACGACACTATCTATATGGTGTGTCCTGCAAGATCTTCACGAATCACAAAATCCTGAAGTACATATTCACGCAGAAGGAATTGGTTTTGAGGCAGCGGCGTTGGTTAGAATTGATCAAGGGCTACGACTTGACAATTTCCTACACGTCGGGTAAAGGAAACGTTGTAGCTGATGCCTTGAGTCGAAAATTTGTTGGGACACTAGCAATAGCAAAGAAGGTACTACGAGATCTTGAAGAGATGGCATCGAATTCAGGATCCGTCCACAGAATGTATAGTTGGCTCAGTTGCAGCTTGAGCTGAGCCTCCAGGGAAGGATTAAGATTGTTCAGAAGGACGATCCGTTTCTGCAGAAGATACGCGAGTTGATTCTAGCAGGAAAGACGTCCGACTTTACAGTTGAAGATGACACTATTCGTGTCAAGAAAAGATTGTGCGTTCCTAAGGATGATGAGCTCAGAAAGAAAATACTGACCGAGACTCATTTCGTGAAGTATTCCTTGCATTTAGGAAGCACTAAAATATACAAGGATTTGCGCACAACATTTTGGTGGCATGGTATGAAGAAAGATGTGGCTCTATTTGTGTCACAATGCTTAGCTTGTCAGCATGTGAAGGCTACACACCAACGGCCAGGCGGAGAACTACAAAATTTGGCTATTCCACAGTGGAAGTGGGATAATATCTATATGGAATTTATAGTCGGCTTGCCAAGAACTCAGAAGGGGAATGATGCAATTTGAGTTATCGTGGATAGATTAACCAAGTCGGCTCATTTCATTCCAATAAAAGTTATTGTCACGCCCCAGAACCAGAATACTGGAGAGCGGGGGCAGACATAGCCAGTTACGTATAATGAAATGGAATCCATCTCACCATACGGTCACGGCTGTCTAGATATGTGAGGGTTTATCTACAAGCCATCAGTCTCTTAAGGTCATAAATTATCCTATTGTCTCAATCTCAACCAACTAATATAATCACAAGATGTTTGACCACCAAATATACAATAAAAGACGTCCCAAATATTACATATCAGCTGATCATGAAGCTAGTCGTACAAAATGCTAGGACTAGCAAGAGTTAAGTCATACATGATCAACCCTAGGATTTGTCAATCATGTTTACAGCCCGTAGGCAGACAGTAAGTAAAAGTGCATCGAGCTAACAGGTGCTCGTCGGCTAAACGCCTCAAAAGAATAAATTTACAATAGAGTGAGCGAAACAAAATAGAAAACCCACTCGTAGTCCGGATTCCTTCTAGTCGTCACCATCGGGCTGGAGGTTCGGAAGATCCTCGGGTGCTGCTCCGAAATCTGGCCACACAAAACCAGCTGGGTCAAACCCCAGAAAGAGCAAGTGCCACAAAGGAGGCCACGAAATAAGAACAAAAGCCAGCATATCAGATCATAAGAAACTAATTACATAATAAAGACAATTATTAAGGAGAAACCTGGCAGGTGATATACGATGAGATAACCATGGAACTCTTCAGATAACCAGGTTACAACCCGTAAACCAAACAAGGACCGGGGTTGTAACCCTTCGTCTGAACGGAACTTGGTTTCTCCCACCATTTATCGGCAAGATAAAATACAAGAAATCAGGACCTGCAATTAATCATGATTAAGGTAAAGCACGAGTAATCATGTCATGCCATAACCTTGTACATGATCAGGGCAAGACAAGCAGGACTAGACTCCATCCAATCAATCACGGCCAAGCAAGTACTACGGCTTACTACTTAACTAACTAGGGTTATCACAAGCCTAATTACTAACAAGATGCAAGTGAGAATTTCTCAGTCCAAGCCCTGCAGACTATCCAGTTATCCTTTCGCGGGTTGAGAGTATAGATGGGTATATCGCCCGGGAGACAAATGTACCCTTAGGTGACTTAGAGGGTGCAACACACGACGGTGTGCTGGAAATGTGCTCTACTCGTCGGCAAGCTACAAGTCCAATTAAAGCGCCCAGATAACGAGATTGCCTGTGACTGGAAATTCTCTATGAACTATACTTTGATCTAGTCATTAGCCTGATCCATATTCAGTGTGAATCCCTGACCGTGGGAATCCGGGAGTCACGTCCTAGACATGATGCAAGACAAGACAAGTGGATTGCACAAGCAAGCAAGCAGGAACACCCACGGTGTCAAGTTGATTATACAAGTCAAGTTAGCCGTCGCAACAGCATCAAGTCAAGTCAGGATTACAAGTTACAAGTTACAAGTCAAGTCAGGTACAAGTCAAGAGTGCACCGCCACGGGCCACTATCAAGTTATCAAGTATCAAGATTAATTATGTCAGGGTACTTGTCCGGAGTACGCCACGACGGGCCACTATCAGGTCAGGTTGGTCATGTCAGGAGTGCACCACTACGGGTCACTGTCGTGTTATGCTAGTTTCTTGTCATACCATGCCATGTACAATAGTCATTCCAAACATATTAAGTAAAATCAAGTTCATGACAAAAGGCGTAAGGATATAAAATGAGCGTAAAATATCTAATAAAATATCAATATACAGGACTATAGAAGAGCCAAGCTTAGAGAAATAAAACCAAAACTCCAAGGGCCAATGGATTGCGCAAGGGGTCAGGGGGTTGGATTGCGCAGGTGTCAGCTGCGCAGGGTGCCAAGTGCGCAGGGGCACAGGGCGCAGGGGCAGATGGCGCATGGGTCAGATTGCGCATGAACAGACTGCGCAGGGGTGGATTGCGCAGCTGATGGTTTGCGCTGGATCAGGTTGCGCAGGAATGGATGGCGCAGGGCCAGATTTCGCAGGAACGGACTGCGCATTGATGGATTGCGCAGAAGTGGACTGCGCATGAGCGGACTGCGCATGAGCAGACTGCGCAAGAATCCATGCGCACTCGGGTTGAGCGCAGTTCGCCAAGGGGCAAGCTGCGCGGTCGGCGCTGCGCTAAAGAGCGCTGACCGAGGGGGATGCGCAATCCAGCACTGCGCTAAAGAGCGCAGGCTGCTGTCTTCTTCTCCAGGCCGAGAAGAAGACTCCAAGAACTCCAAAGTTCCAAACTTCATAACTTGATCAAATCAAAACGAAATTTAGATTTTCAAAGTTCTAACTTGAGTAAAATCGAATTCTCTTCCACATGGAATCATCAAAACAAACTAAAATCCAAGTTAAATAGATCAAAATCATGCAAATCCAAAAATAGTAAAAACCTAGATCTAGAACAATGGAAGCTCCAAATCACAAAATGTCAAGTCCTAATGTTGATCTCCATGGCCTAATCTAGCTAATAGACAAATAAAAAGTGGTTGTCAAGTGGTGGCAAGGTGCACTTGCCTATAGGTGATGGAGTTGTGTAGAGGAAGGAAGAAGAAAAAATAAATGAAAATAATGAGGAGAGAGAAAAGTAGGTGGGGATTTATGATGGTGGGTTGTGGTGGAATGAGGGTGGAGCATAGGCTAAGGTGTTCCAATGCATGTTAAACCAAACCAAATCAAATCAAACCAATCCTTCTCCATAAAATAAACCAAGCCAGGTAAAACCCAATTACGAGAACCAAAATTCGCAAGTCAAGCCAATTACAAGTACAGGCCAAATCCGAGAAAATAAATACAGGTCTGAAATACATGCAAGCTTGATAAAATACGTATTCAGAATATGGGTGTTACAGTTATATGGGGCGTAGAATGGTTGGCTCAGATCTACATAAATAAAATTGTTCGATTACATGGGGTGCCAACTTCTATAGTGTCGGATAGAGACGGACGATTCTTGTCGCAATTTTGGATAAGTCTGCACTCAGCATTAGGCACAAAGTTTAATTTTGGTACGGCATACCATCCGCAGACTGATCGTCAGACAGAGAGAGTAAATCAGATTCTTGAAGATATGTTGAGATTGTACGTGCTCGTTTCGAAGAAAAATTGGGACACATATCTCACATTGGCAGAATTTGCCTATAACAACAGTTATCAGGAAAGTATCCAAATGGTCCCGTACGAAGCCTTACACGGACGAAAATTTCGATCGCCGATATGTTGGGATGAAGTCGGCGAACGGCAAGTGCTCGGACCAAAACTTGTGGAACAGGCCGTCGAGAGGGTCCACTTAATTCGAGAAAGGCTTAGAGTTGCTCAAAGCCGACAAAAGAGTTATGTGGATGTACATCGACGACCTTTGGAATTTACGGCGGGCGATCATGTCTTCTTGAAGGTCACACCCATGCGAGATGTGATTCGGTTTGGAATGAAAGAAAAGCTGAGCCCGAGATTCATTGGACCCTTCAAGATTTTGGAGAAGGTAGCCTCAGTGGCTTATCGACTTGCACTACCTCCGGCTTTGGCTGATGTGCACGATGTCTTCCATGTGTCCCAACTGCGGAAGTACGTGCATGATCCAAGTCATGTAGTGAACTTCGATCAGTTGCAGCTGAGCGCTGACCTATCCTGCCCTGAAGAGCCTGTCCAGATTTTGGACAGGAAAGACAAAGTTTTACGGAATCGGATAGTATCCTTGGTCAACGTACTATGGTGGAACCATACTGTCTATGAGTCGACGTGGGAAATAGAAGAGGAGATACGGGTGAAATACCCCTCGATGTTTGATAATTTTGAGGTAGGACTTTTGCTTTAAGTTTCGAGGACAAAATTTTTTCTTAGTGGTATATTATGTAGTGTCCTGCTCCTAGCGGTTCACTATGTAAGGCTTGTGGCTTGGTTAACTCGGTCGGAACCGAGTATTGGAGAAACTTACTATCGGCACCGAATCGATCACGGACAATTGCATAAGAACCTTTCCAACTAATGGATTGTTTTCTCTTAAAATACGTCCAAGAGTTTTCTCTGGATATTTTGCTGCTGGTTTTGTTGCTTAGTTTTGATGGATGCTTTTTTGAATGATTTTCGATGATTTGATTCTTGCTCGTTTTCATCGATTTGCATAGCATTCATTCTTGAGAATTCTGAGAGAAGATAACATAACGAGACGGAGTATTAACTAAGCTTTTGGTGCCATTACAGACTGATGCGTGACGGAAGGCTAAGCGTGCAAGTGTTCCTCTCTATCTCTCTGTGATTCTCTAATTTGGTGAGTGTGGATCTCTGTGGTGGTATTGTCCCTCTTGCTATTCATTCATGCCAACTAAATAATTGTCTTGCAATATTCGTTGATCGATATCAAGTTGTTAATGCCACAAGTCAATACCACTAAGAAGCTAGAGATTGTATATTGAACATTGAATGAATTGATTACACTGTTAATACCATTGAGATTTTGCTTGTCCCTTGAACATTGAATTGAGATGAATTGATGCCTATGATGATGAGATATGAAATGCTGAGAATGAAAATGTTGCCTTTTCACCTTTAATATTATACTATGCACACTATGCTTATCGAGTCAGACACACATTCGTATAGTCATGGACAACTTGTATACAAGGTATTGTTTCCTCGAACGGTACCGGGGCACCGGGACTGATTCGGCCTAGGAGGAAATGCAGCGTGCTTTGGTGGCACGATTGGTATCAGGACATTCATTCGGACTTGCAATCAGAAGGAATGGTGCGTCGCATACCCTTGAAGTCCTATATGGCAAGTCAATATGGTTTAACAACACCAGTGGCTATATAGTCAGGATGCATGCTAATGATCATTTTATGCAGGGGCGGTAAGTATTATTATTATTATTATCCTGTATCTTATGCTGGAAAGCTGGATTCGGCCAATGGTAAAATGATCAGTTGTTTCATAGAATATTATGTTGCCTCAATTATGAATCACTGTGAATTGCTAGTCCTTAATAAGCTCATGATTTAAAATGCTTGTCATTAATAAAATGTTGGTTTAGGTGAGTGGGCCAACCGGGCTCACCAGTGCATTGTTATAATATGCTGACCCCTCCTCCACAGGTACTGGAGAAGGCTCAGGTACACGTCCGAACTAAGGCTTGTCTGAATTGCTACTACTTTTAAGTTGTTTTCCCTAAAGACGCACAAAGTATTACGAAGTTTTCAAAGACGGCTGCTTATATTTCAAAGTACTAAAGGGGCATGATGTATGGAACGAAAAGTTATTTCATGGCAGTCTATCAGTTGTACTTATTTTCATGAATCAATGTAGCCGAAAAGGTATTTCAAATATTATCGAGAAAAGTTGTATTTTGACTACAATTATTAATAAAATGAATATTTCTTCTTCCTAAATTGTGTCCTCAATGTTTCTGAAATGTGGCTGGATTTCAAATGTTCTTAAATGACATAACAGTGCACGTTCTTGCCTTGTACAAGTGCAACACCAGACTTGTACGGCATCACGCCTTAGCGAGGACGAACGATTCGGCGCGAATCGAAGCGAGGACGAAATATTCCCCGAATCGGGGCGTGACAGAATCCTCCTAGTTCGACACATATACAAGTTCTTTTCTCTCTCTCTCTCTCTCATTCACAAATTCTTTAAACCATTAGTTCTCCTCTCTCTCTTTCACAAATTGAACGGATCCCACTGGCTTGTCTTCTACCTACGGCGAGTCATCCATCTCCGACAAGTCATCCATCTCCGGCACGGAGGCACGTCGTCCATTTCAGACGCGGCGGCACGTCGTCCATCTCCGACGCTACGGCACGTCGTCCATCTCCGGCACGGCGACACCATCTCCGGCAAGGCTGCACGAAGGTCTCAATTCGTAGTCGTCGGCTATCCGACGTTTTCAATTCATAGTTGTCCACCCGCGGCATGAGTCATCTACTCTTTTTTTATATTCTAATATGGTTATTTAGATTCACAAGTTTTTGGAAATGTCAGGATGGTTTCTTAATTCTTTTACTAATTATGATATGTGATATGAGTAAGAAACCCTAGGTTTTGGTTTTTCTTTGATATGTGATGTGAGTAAGAAATCCTAAATTTTGGTATGTGATGTCAGTCATTTACTCCTTTAATCTGCTACATAAAATGTCGGACTTGGAATTGGGGAAGATCTAGTAGAATTTGTCATAGATTTGTGTAGAGAAGATTGATCAAGAACAATAAATGGGAAAGAACATGCGACTAGGGTTTGTTCATTAAAATTGGGGATCGAAAAAAAGTACATAGGTTACTAACTAAGAACAAGACTTGTGTAGAAAAACTATGAATTTGAGCACCAGAGTTTGAAAAAAGTACATAGGTAACTAACTCAGGATGCCAAATAACGCTGAGGAAGAGAACAAGAATACTCAAACAACAACATTACTCTCCAACTTGAACACCAGAACCTGTTGCCCAACCCCAAAATTACGAACTTTTCACCATCTGCCACAATGAGAGGCTTGGAAAGTGATGACCCGTCATTCCATTACAGCGTTGGGATTCAAGACCTTTTGTTTGATTTTTTGAAGACTAGAAAAGAATAGACGCCAAGGTGCTCCAACCCTGCTTAACTCCTTAGCTACTGCTAATTCTGATACTCAACACTGAAGAGTATGCATGATACCTGGATCCCATACCATGTAAACTAACCGAGACTTGAGAGCATAAGCATTTGGCGTTGCCTCCATGTGACCAACTTTGAAATTTTACTAAATAACGGGCCATAGCATTCTTCTATTCATGTAGCTATGAAGATCTTTAATCTGAAAGTTTTCTTAACCAAACGTGACAAAATGGGCGACATCCATCTCACAAAAATAACTCCTCGAAAAGATTGCCTACTGATATCATTGATATCAGAAAGCTTAATACCAACTACATGTTTTTTAATACTGATATTAGCATAAAGCTTAATAACTTCTCATTTTACAATGCAAAGCATGAGGTAGTCATTTTAAAACACTAACATCTGAAAAATGATTTATATACAGTGTTTCTTAATAACTACTATCCTTTTTTGTTGGATGATTCGATCCTAGCTCTCTTACCTATACTTGCAAAATTTTAACTCATGCTTAATATTTATCTCAATAAATCTTGGATTCTAATTTCTTTTAGGTTTTGTTTTATGGTGCAGTATGTCGGAACCAATTAAGAAAGAGTGGATGAATGAAAATAATAGATTGAGCCCTACATATACAAAGGGAATTAAAGATTTTCTTGAATTTGCCATTAAAAACCATGCTATGGGGTTGACAACATTACCTTTCCCGTGTGTTAAGTGTCGAAATAAATTAAGATCTCAAGAAAAAATTGTTGAAAGCCATTTAGTCAGGAATGGCATTAAAAAGTCATATACTTTATGGGCTTTACATGGTGAACAACCATCTCCTAATATTTGTTAAGATCCACCATTGCAACAAGTTGAAGAGGAAACCATAGATGACAAAAATATGGAGGATGAGGGAGGAGTAGGAATTGGAGACTTTATCGATGATTTATATGGTGTTAATGAAGCACCTCATTTAAATAATTAGGATGGTGGTGGTGCAGGAGTTCAAGAAGAACCTTATGTCGTCATTAATGAGAAGTACAATGAATATAAGAAATTATCAACTGAGAAGCTGTACCCATCATGTGAAGGTTCTGAGACAACCCTTTCTGCAATCGTGGAGCTGCACAACTTAAAGAAGTATTTTGGTTGGTCGGGAAATAGTGTGACGACACTTTTATTAATGTTGAAAATGTGGCTCCCTAGTGGAAATACATTGCCAAAAAAGTATCCAGTTATAAAGAGTAAGATGAAGGACTTGGGTATGAAAGTCATATTCATTGATGCATGTGTCAATAATTGTGTTTTATATTGGAAAGATAATGAAGATAAAGAGGAATGTCCTCAATGCGGAGAACCGTGATACACAGTGACCAAGAGAAAGGGAGAAAGCCTACGTAAAGAACCCAAGAAAATATTGAGACATTTTCCTTTGATTCCAAGACTTGTTAGACTGTATACCATACCATGGATAGCACGTGAAATGACTTAGCACCACCGAGCGACCTCTTCATGGGATTATTTACGACATCCATCTGATTCACCTCAATGGAAAATATTTTGAAATAAGTGGTCAAATTTTTCTGAAGAAGAGCATAATGTTTGGCTTGCAATTGCAACTAATGGTTTTAATCCACGTGGTATCCAATCCTATAGTTATAGTTGTTGGCCTGTCATGGTGGTGCCTTATAATCTTCCACCTTCATTCTGTATGAAACGTAAGTTTCGGCTGTTGTCTTTGTTGATACCAGGGCCAAAAGCACATGGTCAAGATATTGATGTTTTCCTTCAACCACTAGTGGAAGAGATGAAGCTACTGTGGGAAGAAGGAGTCCCAGCTTATGACAGTTACAAAGGTCAACATTTTACTTTGAAAGCTATGTTAATGTGGGGTATTCATGATTTTCCAGCATACGAGAATTTATCTGGGTGCGTAACATATGGATACAAAGCTTGTCCTGTTTGTGGAGACAACACTCCATCCATCCATCTTGAATGTAGTAATAAACAAGTTCACATAAACTACCGCATGTTCCTTAGCATGAATCATCCCTTTAGAAGTGGTGGATATTTAGGGCTTAGCTCCTCAGAATATACACTTCCTCCTTCTCGTTTAAATGGAAATGCACTTGTAGAAAAGTTGAGTAATATTAAGTATATACCAGGAAAAATTCCGAAAGCTCCAGGTCGAAAGTGGAAGACTGATGATATAGTTGAAGCTAAAGAGGCATGGTATAAGAGGTCAATATTTTTTGACTTGGAATACTGGAGTTCTCATCAATTAACGAGTGGAAGTTTTCCCAGATATTCTTGTTGCCTCATTATATATTAGTTCAATTAACGAGTGGAAGTTTTCCTAGATTATAATGTCAACAAGATTACCTCCCTTCTCGATCTAACTTGACTAATTCTGGAGGTGGTGTTGGACTTGGATGAAACTTTAGTATGTGCATATGAGACATCCAGTTTGCTTATATGTTCGCACTCAGGCAATTGAAACAGGTCTAAAATGTTTTCATGTCTTTGACAAGGTTAGTTCTCTTTGAGCTGTTGCTTATTATATAGAACCTTATAACTTATTTAAATTAAATTGTGTGGACTGCAGGAGCTTGAAGGAAGACAAAATGTGAATCGTGTCATCGTATCTTCACTGCTGGACTTTAAGGTTTGTAGTATCATTCTCAAGTATCTCTTTTATGCCAATTCGGAACGTTTAGAGCACATTAGAAATATTGAGCACTCTAATATCTTAGTTCTCTCTTGTATGCATCCATGCATGTTAGTTTGCAGCTGTATATATGAAAATGTATGTCGAGTCATATATAAATTTCCTCTAAACCCTTAGCATGCATGGAAGTTTTTGTGAGGTGGAACAACCTTAATATACTGGAGCAACCTGCAGGTGCAAGTTGTGAGGCAGGTGCACATTTTTATTAAAATATAGGAAAAACAAATAATTTGAATTACTCTCGTGTTAGTAATTCTAAAATTAATTTTTTTTTCCATTTTTTTAGATATACTAACGACCCAGTCCCGTTAGTATTAAATTCTATTTTTTTTTTATATTTTTAAAATATTCTAACGGCCATAGCCCGTTAGTATTCATATCTACATATATTTATATGCCGGTTAGAAAAATAATTACTAACGGCTACAACCGTTAGAAAGCTTGAAATACTAACGGGCATGTCCGTTAGTAGGGTAGTTAGTAATATTACTCATGGAATTTACCCGTTAGAATTAATTTTTGTAACATGTTTAGACCGTTGGAATATAGGTGTTTTGGTGTAGTGTGGGTAGAAGTTGATATTCACACACAAACAAATTTCATAAATTGATTTTTTTCCCCTAATATACTCATTTTAAGTAAAGGCACGAGTTATTTGTCATGGTGGGATTTAATGTTAATCGTTTCTTTTTTTCCCGTTGGGTATAAACCAATGTAAATGGGCCAGCCAACCAAATTCTTAAGTAACTTCAGTTCATTAATACAATTTAATTAACTAGTACATCAAATAGAAATCTAACTATCCAGAAAAATAATTAATTATCACCACATGCTCCAATTGCATTCTCGAGGAACTCATGAGTTCTTAACTTTTAAAACTCGACCATTTACTATCTTCGGATTATATGCATCATCAGATTTCTTTATTTTTTTTCAGGGACTAAAAAATAAAAATAATATGAACATTTTTAATATTACTGAAATTCACGTGTCATATCTGTAAGTTATTATTTTAAGTTTATGATGTGGAGTTGTTACTATATATATGCCTCTCTAAGATTATAATATGCAGAACTAAGCAATTGAACTAAATTATAGAAATACAACTCCCAAATATCAAAATTCTTCAATATTTATATGTAATGTTTGGGACGCATTACTATTGTATATTTGGTGATCTTACATCTTGTAACTTTACTTGCTTGCTTGAGATTGAGACATTTAGGCTTGTTATTGACCATAGGAGACTGATGGATTGTAGTTAAACCCTCATATATCTAGACAGCCATGACCGTATAGTGAGGTGGATTCCATTTCATTATACGTAGCTGGCTATGTATGCCCCCGCTCTCCAGTATTCTGGTTCTGGGGCGTTACAAGTATAGCCGTTGATTCTCGTATCTATATTTTGTAATTGTATCAGACACTGATACGGGTGATAGAAGGTATAATTTAGCATTTGGAATTATGTTTCGGTTTTGGTATGGATTGGTCCTCGACACATATTGTATTTGTGGTGACACAACACTAGTATCAGACTCTATGTTTTAATTTTGGAAGATCATTGTCCAGTGATAGGTTGGCTCTATTGAGTAGTCTTGGTTTTTCAATATTTGAATGTTGGATTAGGTTAGCAGTTGAGTTTGTTTATTTGTTCAACCGTGAAGTAAGACTTGGCCAAGGATTAATTTTGAGTTGGATTTGTAAAGACCAATGCTCACTGATGGCCATAGTTGACTGGTCAAGCCCAAGTTTGTACAAAAGTAGAGTAGTGGTTTAAGTTGAACCAATTGTTCTATTGGCTGATGGTTGTACTAGAGTAGCTGAACACATATAGCTAACTATTGGTACTTATAATATTAGAGAATAGTGGATTAAATAATAGGAATTAGTGACTTGGTTAGGATCTTGGTATTATTATTTCACAATATTGAGGAAACCTTAGAATAGTTTCTAAAACAATTTTTCTATTCCTAGGTGATCTAGAGGACTTGGACAAAACCCCGGAATCAAGGAAAGTACATGTACTCAGTATTACCATCATTGCGTGCATTGCACTCACATTGTCTCTTGTCATTATTTCACTGTTCTTGCTCGATTGATTACATTGTTTCTCGTGTCGGGTGGAGGACGTTCTAAGACATGTGATTGACTAATATTGGACAAATATTGCCTGATAGCATACTCCGTATGCCTGATGTCCATTTCGTGCGTGACTAATAGCATTGTCGTCAGACATGCCTGATTATTGCTTGACTGATAACATTATCGTCAGACATGCCTGATTATTGATTGACTGATAACATATTCTACATGCTTGATTACATATTAGTCCCCACATATTGATAACGTCCAATTGTACTTGTACACATAGCTAGTGCATACTTTATATTCATATTGCTTCTCTGTCTTTCAGTTCTATTTGCTATATTGTTCCATTGATCTTCCATGGTGAGTTTTATTCAGTTACATTGTGCTTTGTTCCTTTCCTGACTGGATCGTTGATTACAGGTGAGATGGATCTTTAGATTGTCATGGCAGGCATTGGAGCTCACTTGACATTGAGATATCTAGTTTTATGTATAGGAGATTGATTGAGTGTATTTGATTATACGTTGTTGTTGTAGCATTTATCTTTTATCAGCTTTGTACCCGGTCATTCATGTATAAGTTGTAATAATTGTATAGTGGATTGTTGTGATGACTAGTATAGATTCTGAGATTAGATGCTGTGATGAGATTATTTCTTGTTATTGATGACAAGACGTCTCACTACTGCTGTCAACGACAGCGTAGGTCGGGCATGTATCGACCCGTACCCGATTATTCGAGAGCGGGGCGTGATAGAAGTGTTGCTGGCATGTATTCGTATTCCTGGTCCTACGTATTTGGGACTGGAACGTTACAGCAAGTGTTTGCGGAATATGATACTCATGGAGCGGTGGTACGTAGCTCCCGTATTCTTCAAGCCGAAGGGCATTACTGTGTAACAGAATACCCCCATCGGAGTCTGAAAGGACTTATGTTTCTCGTCATCTGGAAACATCTTGATCTGGTTATAACCGGAGTAACCGTCCATGAAAGACATGCGCTCGAATCCGCAGGTGTTGTCGACCATCACGTCGGTGATGGGTAACGGGAATTCGTCCTTCGGACAAGTAGCGTTCAGATCGCGAAAATCTATACAGACTCGGATCTTTCCATTTTTTCTTAGTAACTGGAACGATATTGGCCACCCAGTCTGGATGTTGTTCCTCACAGATGAAGCCGCTCTTTATAAGATTGCTGACTTCTTTCTCGATAGTGTTCATGGTATCGAGGCTGAACCGTCGTTGTTGTTGCTTCACTGGCTTAGCTTTAGGCAAGATATTCAGTTTGTGTACGACGACACTCGGGTCTAAGCCCGACATATCTTCGTAGCTCCAGGCGAAGACGTCTATGTATTCTCTTATAAGCTCAATAAGAGACTCACGATCTTCTCCTTTTAAACTTTTGCTGATGAAGATCGGTTTTGGAGAAGAGTCATCTCCCAAGTCGATTTGTACGACTTCATCTTCGGTAGGCGATTCGCGCAACTCGAAGCGCTTCTCCCATTGGGCATCAAATTGTTGAGCCCAGGGTTCAATTTCGAGGGGTTGGAAATAGCTCATCGTCTTCATCGACCTGGTCCGTTGACATCATATTCACTGACAACGTTCTACGGAACACTTCCTAATCTGTCAATCCCCTCCAAGGCAGTGGGAGAGGTCTCCGGCTTTCAAAACTACCCGGAGATCTTGCGACTGCTTACACATGCCACTGTTTGCTCCTGTCAGCCTTAGAGGTCCTATAAACAAGTGGGAGGCTCATTTGTTCCTCACCACCCAAAGTTTGTAGTCTCTTTCTAGTATAGTGAAGTTTTTAAGCTACCAAACTCTCTCTTTTGCTCCACAATATTTTCAATATCGCCTTAGCGATCTAGCTAAGTGTTGGGGGAAGGCTGGCACGACTCTTCGAGTACGAAGATAGTGTACCGTACGGGTCAAAGTGTAGCCTAAAACACTAAGTCCGTGACAATATGCTCCAGTTGCATTCTAGAGGAACTCATGAGTTCTTAATTTTTAAAACTCGACCATTTACCATATTTGGATTATATGCATCATCTGGTCTCTTGATTTTTTTTTTCAGGAACTAAAAAATAAAAAATAATACGAACATTTATAATATTACTAAAATCCACATGTCGCATCTGTAAGTTGTTATTTTGAGTTTACGTAGTGGAACTGTTACTATATATAGGCCTCTCCAATATTATAATATGCAGAAACTAATACCAACTAAACAAATGAACTAAATTATAGAAATGCAACTCCCAAATATCAAAATTCTTCAATATTTATGTATCTTTTAATCTGGTAAAGGTGCTTTCAAATATTGATCATGAATATATTTACTCCTAACACCGGAATATATAATAGACCTTGATCATTTCTAATCGGATGAGTTATAGCTAGTAGCCCACAGAAAGGACAAGAGAAAAAAAACTTGAAGGACTAAATAAAATTACATGATTTTAAAGTATCTTATATATATAAGCTAGGAAAGTTTTGTATAAATCATATTTGAACTTGTAATTTATTATCCAAAATGAGCAAGAATATTATAAAGTAGTATAATATTACCTACTGCTTGACCAGTTTGTAGAGTGACATGTATTATTTCCTCTATATATATATTCTAAATAAGAATTAGTTCCTTGCTTTTAAATTGTTTCACGTAGCTTTCAACCTAGCAGTTATGCAAAGGAAAAGATTATTTGAAGGAAGGGTACTGAAGTTTTGGAAAAAGCGCGCTTTTCAAACGAAAAGGCTTTACGTTGATAAGAGTGTTCAGTTTGTTCTATGTTAGATGAGTTCTAATTGTAGTTCAGCTTCCATAAGCAGTGTGTTCTTTTTGTTACAAGTCACCATCGATCGACCCTTGTAATGTCTGCTACCATCATTGTACTGTCTAGCTAGCCAATTAGCTTAAGAAACGATAATAATACATTCACATTAACCAGAGTACTCAATTGATCATGCATGCAACATGCTATATAAATAAATGCACCATCTTCTTGAATGAATGGCCATGCATAGTGAAAGAATGGAGTCACGCAAACTCACCATGACCATGCTCTTCCTCTTTTCTTCCCTGGCGATCCTCTTATTCCCACAAGCCAACACCTTGACTGTCGTCGGCAACAACAGCAGGGGTTTCAGCCTAGAGCTCATTCACCGCGATTCTGTGGATTCGCCTCTCTACTCTGGAGGGAACCTCACCTTTGTCGAACGACTGCAGAGGGATCTCGTGTTATCCGAGTCCCGAAGCCTTTGGCTCGAGGAGGAGGATCAGTCATCCGCAACCGTCGGTCGTCGATTACGAGATTTGAACATACGGCCGACCTTGACCCATGCGAACTTCTTGTACACGGTGAAAGCCATCATAGGCAGGAACCCTTCGACTGCATCCCATCTTCTACTGGACACGGGCAGCGGCCTAGTGTGGACACAGACTGAACCGTGCAACACTTGCTTCCAGCACGATGGACCCAGCTACAGTCTATCCCAGAGCTTCCGAAGGCTCGACAATCGCCACGCTATTTGCAAATCACCACCATTTCACAAGGGTTCCCATAGGCAGTGCACATACGAGATAACGTATACTACTTATAGTATATACATATATGTTATTATTTTTCTTCAAAGGCTCTCCCTCGACAATATCCTTGCTTCCTAATTACATACATATAACAGTACTAACTAACTAATATTAGTTTAATCATCTTCTTATATATCATAGGTACGGCGGAGGTCGACGCTACACTAGAGGCGCTCTTGGGCTTGAGCAATTCTCATTTGGATCGAAGAACGGTCCTACTCGGAAGACCATCATCCACGATGTTATTTTCGGTACCTCCTACAACAACAGTAGGAACATGTTCTCCAACAGAAGAAAAGTAGTCGGGATTCTTGGGATGAACATGGCCGAGTACTCGTTCGTGATGCAGATGGCTAGCCGCCGCTTCTCCTACTGCTTGTTCCCTGGCCACGGAGTGAACAGCCACTTGAGGTTTGGCACCGACATTGTCATGCCGCGTGGCGCCGCCTATCAAAGAATACCATTCGTCATGAGAGATGGCTCCAACAAGTACTACCTGCCATTGGCAGGCATCAGCGTCAACGGCCAAGCTCTCAACCTGCAACCGGACGCTTTCGAACGGTGCATAATCGACTCGGGGGCGCCGGCAACCTCGGTCATCGCATCAGCTTACGATGCCATCGAACATTCGCTTGTGGAGTACTTCGGGGGAATGCAACTGCAGAGGAGGAGTGACGGTCCGTACAACCTCGGTCTTTGCTATGACATGCAGCCGGGAGACTCGGCGGATACTTTTTCTTTTCCTCGAGTGGAGTTTCACTTCCACGGTGGTGCCACTCTGCGTCTTGGGAGGATTCAGTTATTCTACGTAAACGAGGAGGAAGGAATATTCTGTTTGTTCATGATTCGGTCGACACGTCAGTACACGCTGATAGGCGCTCATACACAGCGCAACACTCACTTTGTGTACGATGTTTCGGAAAGACAACTCCATTTCGCTCGGAGAAAGAGCTGTGGCGGCCTCTAGAATTATTATTTCTCCGGCCCCAACGAAGGAAGGAAAGGTTAACCAATAATATTTTAATGATCAAGTGTTTACATCTCCTCGCATCATAGCAAATAAAAATTGTGAACCGTTTACAAAATGCGTACTAAAATCTTGACCGTTCTCTCTCTCTCTCTCTCTCTCTCTCTCTTTTAGACTACAGCAAGTATTTCTTACAATACAATTTTAAACTCGCTCATAAAAATGAGTTAACATTGGAAAATTTTGTCATGGCGTGATTTCATTCTATATTCTCCCGCCTCGGAAATGGCTCTCGCACTTCCTCTTCCATTTCCAGGAAGAACAGTATCCACATAAACTCCTCTGAATTTTGGACATATTTCTTTAGTTTTGTGTGTGCATGCATGAGAGAATATTATAACTTCAGTCCACTACTTTTCTCTTCTCTTGTTGCTAACTAACATCATAATTCAATATTCCAAATTCTAAGTCAATAGGGAAATCATTATGAAGATCATATACATCCCAATAAAATTCAATATTAACATGCCAGCATCAAAATCATGATAAGTTTTTTTTTTAATTTTATATTTAAAAGATGCTCCCATCGATTATGTCCCACGCAGGGTATGTTTAGTTGCAAACAAGTGGACCATATTAAAAAAAACATTAAAGAAGACCCATATTAAAAGCACAACAATCTTTGTTGGGGGGCATATAATAGAATATGAGACGACACACATAAGCTAGAAATTTGTTATTCTTCCATTGTTACTCTTCTCTAACACAAGACTCCTCTCTTCCTCTTCCATTGTTATTCTTCCCTCTTCCTTTTGCTCTTCCATCCACAATTTGATATGGCACACACTTCCTCTTTCTCCTTTTTTTGTTTTTCTCCCAAATCTAGGGGTTATTCTTTAGATTTTATGTTTATTTCATGTAATTTTAAAATTTATTTAGTGGATTTTATGTTATTGATTACCTAATAGGTATATATTTTAATGTTTCAAATCAAATTTAAAGGGTTTCGAACTTCAGAAATAGACAAAGGCCCATTGGAAATGACGTACGATTGTTAAAATTCTAATAGCCCTGATTATTGTTAGGATTACCAATGGGCCAACAAACTTTTGGTTTAACACCTTGACCGTCGTATATATACACAAATAGCAAAATTTGCAGTAATTAAAATCAGTAATATATGGCTGTAATCAAAACCAGGTTTACCATCTCTCCCTTCTAAAAATATATTCACCATCTTGAATCGTCATAGCAAAATTTACCACACACAATGTAATGTTCCGCTCCGCACGGTGCATTATGCTGAGTCGTTGACTCGAAAAGTTACGTTGGCCCGAAAGAAAGCTTTGAGTCAGTTCGAAGGCCAAATAAATCGAATCGATGCAAAGCATAAGTTCGGTTTGAACAAGTATTATTTTTAGTTGATTTCGTGTGCGGGCTACGCTCTTACGCTGAATTATAAGAGATCGACATTTTGTCTTATTTGCAACGGTGTCCGCAAAATCAAAACATCGGCTTGCAACGGACTAAGGCGTGGGCACGATAAGCCGAATCGGTCGAGTAGTTCAATGGAGCATGAAGTGCTCGAATGGCTAAGTCAGAAGAGTTGGTTGTGCAATAAAGTCAAAAAATCGAGCTGCATCAGCTCGACGAAGCGACAAGGCGTATCGGCTTAAGGTGGACAGGTTCAGATCCTTCTCCCCTACTCCTTCATGCCTAATAAATAAACATTTTCGTTCTATGTTTCTAGTGGTTTCTATATGCGAAGCTTGGCCTTGTCAAAGTCATAGTGTGTGTCGAACACTAAGAATAGAACAATAAACAATTGAGGCAACGTGCATCAAGGGCACGAGTCACGGTAGAATATTGATGGTAGAATATTGAAATGCAACACCGAGATGTGTAATGTCCCGCTCCGTGTGAGACATTTGGTTGGTTTGTTGAATGCTATCAGAATGTTGGACCGAGATTTGTGTTGGAGATCAAGATCATCGAGACTGATGCAGTATCTTAGCTGGCTAGATGGATTGAGTTTGGAATATGGCTCGCTGGTAGGGCTACGTCTAGTGGAAATACATATGATCGAAACAGAAAGACCCTTTATGCAAGGTGAGTGGAACTGTCATTCCTCCTCCTTACTCCTTCATGCCTAATAAAATGGAGTAATGGGATGCTTTAGTTGCTAAATTGATAGAGATGTTTATGTTGCCTAATATTGAATTGAACAACTTATGAACATTGAATTGCTGTATGAATTACACTTAAACTGTTAATGCGAATTGATGCCGAAGAATGAATCGATAATATCCCTTATGTTAATTCTGCTGAAACAAAAGAAACACTTGAATAATGAGATACTTTGTGAAAGATACCTTGAGAAATGAACTGGCTATGTTATCGACCCAATGAACCGAATGAAATATTTGAATCATGTACACTCTGTATAATTGTTGCAAATAGACATGAATGCTGTCGTTTTCTTATAAGCAATGGAATGTTTGATAATTGTCCCAATGAAATGAATGAAATGCTGCAGGTCCTATTGAAATAAATAAAATGTTGTTTGATCCTTTTTGAAAGGAATGCTATGAGAAATATTGTAATGAATGATGCAATGAGAAATGATGAGGCTTGGGATCATGGAGATCACCAAGTGAACAGATGGTAATATTGGAAAGGAATAAGTCATTTAACATGACTTGAATGAGCTGAATGATGATGCACTATTACCTTTACTTATTTCAATATTTTATCATGCGCTTCATGTTCACGATCGAGTCGGACACACATTCGCATGGTCATGGAAAACTTGTACACAAGGGTGTCACGATCCGTACCCGAATATTCGGACACGAGTACATGGGCCACGCCCAGCCTACGCCATAGCATCGATGGTAGAATGCAATCAAGTACCAAATAATATCTACACCGTCTAGACGATCTATAACAACAATATGTACTCCAATCACAAACATCTAAGAAGATATGAATAAGAAAAGATAACAGCATCACTAGAACAACTAGGATCTACAAAATGATCATATGAGACAAGAATGTATCGGAGACAAAACAATAATAAAAACTAAATCAAACTACCAGGCCTAGAACTCCCGGAAGACAACTCACGGTGAAAGAATATCGAGATCCGTCTCAACTAGCATCATCCTGTAGTCCAATAATGTGAGGCATAACAATTCCTAAAATTTGTCAACGTATCCAGTCAGAATAAAAACGAGTACATAAACTAACAGCAGTTCCAAATAAATTAAAAAATACTATAAGAGACAGTTATAATGGAATACAAGATGAAATATCAAGACATAAAGTAAAACAGTACAAGTGAACTGAATATCATGTCATGGTATGAAATACTAGAATGTAAAGCAGTACAGGAACATCTGATGTATAATATAAAATATAAACGGTGCCTTGAGATATTAGAGCGTTATGTGATCAGCTTGGGTCAAGATCCGACTGTTCCATTTGATTGGATATGCACAAGAACAAGCACAGGTAAGCCTGGAGATCAGGCCGGCCAAAATGGAAATCTATTATTCCAGTAGTATCAGTTCAGGCTACACCCTACGTGCGGTGAGGGTAGAGCTATGTGTCACGACCCGCACCCGTTTTTCGGACGCGAGCTCGTGAGCAAGCCTGATACGTATTGAGCGGACTCCAGCCCAACTCGAGTATGTATAAGCTGTCCAGAATAGGGTATCATGTCCAATCTAAACTATATCTCAATCCACATGAATCATATAAATAAGAATGAACAAGTATGGGTCATGGTCTGCAGTCCATTAGCATATTGTTCGATTAGACTCCAAGAATGATATGAGTCTATAAATAAGCAGAATATATTATAAAAGCACGAGAAGATAGTAAATCGATAATACTAACAAAATACCTGAATCATGCAGATGAAGTCAACTACCACATGCTCAGCTAACTAACTCCGTGCAATCAGCTACCTGAAGAGATCATCAGGTCCTCAGATGACTAGCAAGATACATAAAACAAGCCTACTAATAAGACAATAAATAACATGTAAGAAGGATAAGAATATTGCAAGGAGGACATCTAAGGACGACGAGTCATGTGAAAATGTAATACTAGACTTGGCTACCAATCAATCGATTAACCTCTATAGCTTGTAGTACAATGCAAGATACTCCAAATCTATAGTAAATTTTGACTGTAATACAATGCAAGATAATCCCAGTCAAGATTAGCCAATTCTAGTATCGATCTCCTCTCCTAAAGGATACAAAGTCAAGTAGACTCCTATAAATCGTAGTACAATGCAAGATACTGTAATGCCCCGCTCCGTACGGTGTATTATGCTGAGTCGTTGACTCGAAGAGTTGTGTTGACTCGATTATATATCGATGCGAATCGATACAAAGTGTTAAGTTGTCCCGAGCGATGCATCGAACTAAGTCGATGCGAAGAGTTGCCTTGTCCCAATGAATGCATCGAGTGAATCGATACGAAGCGCCGTGTTGCCTCGAAGGATAAGTGCGTTGAATCGGCTCGAAGATTCTAAGAAATCGAATCGACCAAGACGCAAGTCCGAATCGATGCGAGTATTGATTTTAGTTGGTTTCGTGTGCAGGCTATACGTTGACGCAGAAATATTAGAGGTCGACATTCTGCCTTATTCAGTAAGGGGTCCGCGAAAGCAATCGTCGCCTTGCGACAGACTGAGACTTGGACACGATAAGCCAAAACGGACGTATAACTCAATGAAGCACGAAGTGCTCGAATGACTAAGTCAGGAGAGTTGCCCGTGCAACGAAGTTATGAAATCGAGCCGCATCGGCTCGGCGAAACAACGAAGGCATATCGATTCAAGGTGGGGGGACATTGACTCTCTTTACTACTCCGTCATACTTAAATAAAATACATATCATTGAATGCTGAATTAACCTATCAACGCCACGGGAGTGGCTCGATAGAGAGGTAAACATAGTGCGTATCGAACACTAAGATAGAACAATCGGAAATGAATCGTACGTCAAATGTACGAGTCGCTACGAAATATTGAATATCGCTAAGGCGAGCGCCTCGACGCGCAAGCCATAAGAACATGGGATAACTGTATCGACGAGTGCCCCAGTGCATAAGTTATTCCGTGCCCCCACGCCCGCGTTAGTATGCTAGAACATTGAAAGATTATATCGGTACGAGTGCCTTAGTGCACGAGCGATAGAACATTGAATACCTTATCGAGGCGTGCCTCTGTTGCACGAGTCGGGAGGATGGAACATAAGGATAACGCGTTGAACACTAAGGCGTAGAATATGAAAACACGGCTTCGAGGCGTACATTGAATGCACGATGCGAGGAAAAATGGCGAATGTGCACAGCTGTACGATACTTACGAAAGACGGCGTCGTTGCGACGAGGAGAACAGTTGTGGTACGAATGTGGCATAACTGTCGATGCGGCATGGTGCCTTCGAATTGTTCATGGCTTTCGGGCGTTCGTCGTGAACATTCGGGCGTTGTGCCAATTGAAATAGAGATAAGCAAACTTACTTGGTTGTATGAAATATAAGATTCGTTGTATGGTCAAATAGACTTAAAGTTATAAAAGCCCGTGCATAGGTATTCCCTCGAACGCGGCGCACCAGGGCGCTGGGACCGTTCGGCCTAGGAGGGATTCGTTTTCAGTATTGTTGGTGCACTTCGACTAGACGGGTAGCGACCGGTCTAGTGAATGTGATAAGCCACTTGTTGCGATTATTTCGGTGGCCTCTGATGTTGGTTAGCAACCGCACGGAGTTAACATCGTCTTATGTTTCGATTCGATAAGTATAAGTCCATTCTAGCCCGGAAAGCTAGTGACCTTCATATAGTTAAGGGCGACAGGTTTGGAAATGCAAGGTATACGTATATCCTGCATGGATGGATCTGAATAGAGGGCACTTATAACATGACAGAAAAAACGGATAGACGTATTTACCTTGCGTCAGTGCAAGGGTGAGTACGTCGATATTGGTAAGTCGTGCCACGAGACAAACACGAGATTGCTTGCTTGCTTACTTATGCGAATTGAATAACATGCTTGCCATGCTTTACAATCTTCGAATATGCCATGAATTCATCCTAAGGAGAACATAGAAAGAGAACTAAATTGTATGCTTGCATGAATCAATACAATACTAAATGTCGGTTTGTTAAGTGGGTTTTTGATCAGTACAGCGAGGACGAAAGTACTAATCCCCCACTAGTTTGCTAGCAGGTTCAGGGATTGGTCTGCTCGCGGTGGAGCTTCGCTTGAACGCGTCGAGGCTTGAAATGCCGAAGCGTATTGAAGCGTGCGATCGCCTGACGCTCGGATATGCAACAGGATTGATGCGGCCGAGATATAGAAGGCATGATGTATGGAACGGTGAAATCCTTTGTGGGCAAGAGAGAACTTGTAGCAAATCTGGCAAATTTCGTTGGGCTATCGAAAGCCTTTGTAATCTCGTTTCGAATATAAATAAAAGAAGATTGTTTCGTATACTATGATTTCCTTTCGTTGTTAATATCAACTCGACGGTAACCATTTGAGAACTTGTCATCTTGCCTTGCACGAGCGCAACTCCAGGCTCGTGCGGCATCACGTCCCCTGCGAGGACGATGATTCGGGTGATTCCGGGTCGGGGTGTGATAAATTGGTATCAGAGCTCTAGGCTCAATTTCTTCTGGACGCTTGCTTCGTTTCAATTCGAAAGATTGCCCACCACCACTTGAAATCACTCTTGACTCTACTCGATGCCACACTGGATGTTCCATACAATAAGTCTAATACAAATCATGTAATTTTGTGGCGTGTTGTTTGGAAATTATATGGTGTTCGTGGGAAAAGTCGAAAAGGATTTGTTGCTGCAGTGCAACAAGTTGCGAGATGTGAATTCAAGGATTTGTTGCCTCGGGTGCAATACGTCGCGAATTTTAATATGAGATATTCGTTGTTTGTAACAAACGATACGAGAAATGTTGTTTGCATCGATACAATGAAAGTCGTAGAATGTTGCTGCAGCAATTGCCACGCGTTGATTGTAAATGTTGCGTTGAAAAGAAAAGGAAAGTTGATATGGAATGTGTCGGACGGATTCACATATCGATTTCGAATGTGCGTTGCGATGAAAAGCGATAAGTCAATATCGAATGTGTTGAACGGATTTGAGCATTGACCTTGAGTGTCGGGAATAAATCATTGCATGAGTGCAATACGTATCGAAAATAGATTGTTGCACGATGTGCAACGCGTATTGAAAGTAAATTGTCGTACGTGGTGCAACGTTTAATCAAAGTGAAAATTGATGCACGAGGTGCAACGGAGATCGATAATGAATTTTGCACGAGATGCAACGGAAGAAAACAAAAATTAAAATTCGTGAAACGAAATCGGTTCGGTTGTGCGCCGAGCTTGTGTTGGCAAATGATTGCATTGGCCGAGTTGCGTCGGATGTGAATAAATCAAAGTTACGGTTGTGATCAAGCACGATCACTGCGGAAATCGTGAGTCGGAAGAGATCGTTGATTCGTGCGAGAGTTTGTTGCGACGGAAGTAACTTGATTTCTGGGTGGTATATTGCATACCACCGATGCAATGAATGGCTCAATTCCGAGTGGTATATGCAATACCACTTATGCGATGAATTACATCGACGTATTGTGAGAGTTGCGGAAGGTTTGTCCACAACGGACGGGATAGCACCGAGACTCGATTGAGAATTTGTATTACGGCATGTTGATGCAAGTGTTTTTCGATGATCGGTTAGAAGGTACGACGAGATGTGTATCATTTAATGATACGTCGATTAAAAATTTATGGGTCGGTCGAATGACGGGAACTAGCGAAACGATTATGCCTTGAGGCAACAATCGAATCGACGGGATAGGAAACTTGAAACGTTGAAATCGAACAGCACGACTTGCAAGCTCGATGAAAATGTTCGACGATACAAAAGATAATCGAATCGCACAACTTGTGATCTCGACGAAATGTTAGAATACGCGAATGGTAATCGAATCGTACGAATTACGAT
Organism: Iris pallida; assembly: GCA_029216955.1. NCBI lineage: Eukaryota > Viridiplantae > Streptophyta > Magnoliopsida > Asparagales > Iridaceae > Iris > Iris pallida. Next base: position 15,948,975 of record JANAVB010041816.1, read on the forward strand.
ATCGATAGAAATGTTGGTCGAGGCAAAATATAATCGAATCGCACGATGTGCAACTTCGGCAAGAAAGTTGGTTGACGCGAGTAAGCATACCTAAACGATAGTTGGTTACGTTACTGCGAAACTCATTTGAGTACGACTGAAAACACGTAAAACTTAGAGGACGAGATCATATGACTTGAGGGTTCGATGTTGGATAATCGGTAACTCAGTTACGCGATCGAAGTATAGCGGGATGCGACGAATCGGAGAACGAGTTGATGCGTATGGAAAAGTTCGTTGCGAACTTGGATGTATGCGATGCGAGTTAAGTTGACGTTGAAACAGATTCAAAGTTGACCCTTACGTTATCGAAATGGATACGGCGTATCGAGATCGATACGTAAGAAAACGTAAACGATGTGAGAATACAAAATAGAGTGTGCCTCGCGCTATGAAATTTTGTAAGTAACGATACGAGAAAGGAACGGACCGGTTGATCGTGAACTTTGCGATTGATCAAGACGAGACTATAAGCCATCGATGATTGCTCGATGCACATAGCAGATCGTTTGTCGACCCGCGAATGAGATAGACTTGAACTCGGTACGAGTAGATGCGTCGTGAATAGCAGAATCATCGACAATAGTGCATGAGTTAGTCGGAGACTAGTTGCGTATCAGTTGCGCCGATAGAAATGGCTATGTACAGATTTGGATAGTTGTGTAGAAATCGTCGAAACGTAATTTGGCTCCGAAATAAGATATAGCATGGTTCGTAGTATACTGTCCTTCGGTGATGATCCACAATTATCGAGCGTAGCTTCGGGGCAGCTGACCCTAGAAGACTTGACCGCCAAATCAAATTTGAATGTTGCAGACCGTAAGATGACCCTTGCGATATCGCATATGAGATTGCATAGATAACAAATTTTACGTGATGCATGTTGACGATAAGTCTAGGCGATCGAGAATTGTTGAAACAACTATCGATTGAGAATGATACATTTAGATTTGAATATTCGTCGGAGGAATACTTGAATGATTATGTTGGTCGACGATCGAACACCAACGGACTTGGTAATTCGGATAGGCGATTGTGAGAGTCGTGCTATGCACGAGGGAGAACGATAAGTGAATAACTTGCGAGTCATGTCGTTAGGTTCAGATTCACCTTGCAATTGAGCTTGCGTGAATCGAAACTTATGTTCGATGTTGCGAGACGGATAGGTTGGGAATTTGGCTAGCGAATTCCTACGCGATAGGAAATCGGATGTAAGAATACATCGTAGAGACTTCGTGTCAAGGCGATCGTTGTCTTGAGCACGGTCGCCTTGATGTAAACTTTCGTGTCGGATAGATTGTGGCCTTTGTGTATGTTTTCCATAAATAAATTCACTTTATTTATTTTGTATCTGAGAAAATTACAACTGTAGGAATCTAATCTAGAAGACGATTACTTTATCCCTTGGACGATGCGATGAAGAATACTCGAACTTTGAAGAACTTGGACAGTAACTGGGCAATCTCTCTGTTCTCTCTGAAATTGTCTGTAGTGTCTGATGAAGATGAAGAAACTCTTTTTTATAGAGTTCAGGATAACTGTCCTTAAGCATACGCTCAGGTAGTTACTTGACGTGTGCATAACTGCAGGGACGCGTGGCGAATTCTGATGGAGACACATTAGCGTGCGGTTGAAAGTAGTGGAGCATGTTCAGGAGAGATTGATAGCCTGGATGCCACGTTGCATAACTTCTAGAGAAGTGGATAACTGGTACAGGATACGTGAGAACGTGTGTTGACTGTAATCCTGGATATGGTTGCTGTAATACGCTGCCTCGTTGAAGGAGAGTTATACGCTGACTTGGATGATGTAGAAACAAAATAAAGCTGATACGCTTACTGGAGAAAAAAGGAGTCATACGCTCACTTGATGAGGAAGGAGTCGTATAGACTTCATACGCTCACTGAAGAAAGAAGGAGTCGTATAGACTTCATACGCTCACTGAAGAAGGAAGGAGTCGTATAGACTTCATACGCTCAATGAAGAAGGAAGGAGTCGTATAGACTTCATACGCTCACTGAAGAAATGGCCACGTGGCCATCATCAATCTTCTCTGATACGCCATATCTTCAAATAACTGTCAAAAGATTTTCTCGAGTATCGTGACTGCAGATATGACGGCTGACAGACTGTCAAAACTGACGGTAATGATGGCTTTGCATTAATGATTTGCTGAGCTGTCCTCGTAAAAGACAAAACCAACTCTTCGAATACATATACGACGGTTGCTCTTTTCATGACAACTATCTTTGCACGAAAAGACGAGACGTCAGATTCATTCTTCATTTAATATATGCTGTGCTGCCACTTTAAGAAGAAATAATAAAATATCCACTAAGTGTATGACTTTTGATAAGCGTATGGCCTTAAGCGTAAGGATTAAAATGACAGCGTGTCATAATTTTCCACATCCTACAAGACCCCCTTCAAAGTTTTCGAACTTTATGTGTTTCAAAAGTTCGAAATTACTTTGAATAAAAAAGTGGAAATGAGTCTTGACACGCTGGCATTAAATCTGTTTATGCAAAAATGAATTTATTAAATGTCATGATGACTCTTCATTTTTCGAGACTGATTGAATCTGATTTATGGAGGAATATGAACCGCCAGCAAGCTTTGTTATATAAACTGAGAAAATTTAGTTTTTGACATTCATTTCTTGTAACCATGACTCCAAAGGAAGCGGCTGAAGAAGAAGCATGAAAATTAGGTTTCTGTGCCCATGGTGACCCCACCTTTGGAGGCAAAGAACCGGAGCCCTTCGTCATCGAGTTCAAAGATGACCCCACGCAGTTAGCCAAGAATTTCTTGGGTTACTTCGGTCTGGACGGCTCCTCTACTTCTAATGGGCGGAGCCTCGCAGAGAAGCGTGAAATGCTCGCTGCTCTGTTGCACCGCATGGGGGTCCGAAGCGTAGAAGAGTTAGGCGTCAAACTTAGCCGCTCTGGAAAATAGAGCGTGACTTTGTTGCATCCCTTTCTTTCCCTCTCTTTTTTGTTTTGTAAGGCCATCAGTGCCTTTAATGAAATGAATATTCAAGAATTCTCTGTTTAGTATAATTTTGTGTTGAAAACTAACATGCACCAATAAATAACTGTAGATTACGCTGTAGGTTACGCTGTCTTCCAATGTTTGTAAGTTACGCTGGATAGCGTACATCAGTGAATAGCATGCACCAATAAATAGCTGTAGGTTACGCTATCTTCCAATGTTGTGGAAAGCACTCTTTGAATATTTCCAAGGCTATGCTGGTTTCCAAAGTACACGTGGCACTCATTGCAAATTTTATGAGCGTTATTTGTGGATCCTTCCCAAGAATAGGCTTGCGCTCCATACTTTAAAATAGACAGAAGAGTTTCACAGAACTCATCCCCATCTTCTTTTTCTTCTTCTCTTCTCTGAAAATGAACGTGAGATTTTACTCTCGAATCGGAAAGCAAAAGCTTCTAAATGTTCGAATTCTGAGCAATATGTCAGACATCAGTTTGCCAATTCTTAGCGTCAAACTTGAAGGTAAGTCCGGCATAATACATGTACTGTTTTTGCTGTTGAAAATAAGCTTTCTGTCTCTGAGCGTGCTTGACCAACCAGTACGTTTCATATGACATTTCTGTTGATTTAATTCTCTTCTTCATGCTGTTTTCCGCAGAAACATGGCTAAAGATTTTCTTCAGAACTGGCATTGGTGATGTGAATGCTGTGGAGAATGTCCTTCTGACACCAACATCAGGGAGCTCATACGCTTTTGACGCGTACATCAGACAACTCAGAACTCTTCGTGGGATAGAAGGGTCTTCCTTAGATGGTAGGAAGAGCCTTTATACACGAGAGTCGGATGGTGGAGTTAACTCTACTACCGAGAAATCGGGTAGTAGAGTTCCTTTCACGGGAGAACTAGGAATTGTATCCCAAGGTTTGGATACATTCCTGTCTTCCTTGAGGGGTTACCCCCATCCACCAATTGTATTGGCAGTACCACGACTTCGGGCTGCCATACTCTGTGGTTCTCCTCTCGTCTGAGAGAGAAGACCAGAGTTTGATTCCTGCTGATCTGGTCGTGACTGAGACCCAGACAGTCAGGAATTGCCACCAACAACGAACCTGACGGAGAAGGTCCGACGGAGAAGATCCAAAGAAGAAGATAGATCTCTATTAGGTTATCGTTGTGGTGTAGAATAAAAATCCAAGATTTGTAATAGATTTCCATTATGATTTGTAGGAAAGTCTAAGAAAATATAATAGACTTTTTGTGGTGAAATGGGAATGAAAATGACACTTCTTCTATGCTTCAATGATTTGTATTTGTGGATGAATTGTGGACATGATAGATAATAAAATCATCTTTTCTGTTTTAAAGTATATGATATTATCAGAGGTATTATGGACGTGATAATATGTATGAACTCAAAAGAAAATAGATTGATTTCTATGCAGAGGTCAAAACATGACAAATGAGTAAGTAGATTCGGAATTGATTCAGAGGTTATGAAAACATGATAAATAACGAATCCCCACATGATAAATTGATAGAAGATTATGAACGGACGAACCGTTTAGGAAATGATGAACGGATGAACCGTCGAATGAATGTAATAAATGAACGGATGAACCGTCAAGTATTAATGAATGTATGAATCGTCGAATGAATGTGAGAAATGAATGGATGAACTGAATCCCGGGAAAGAATACGTCCCTTCGATCTTTGTAACCATATGCTTATAAATAGAGCATATATTTGAGTAGAAGGATCATACATCATCCTCTTTTATCCACAATGTCTTCTGAAAAGAATACAAAGAAGACTGAAGTCGTCTCTGAAGTTACTGAAGGTGCTAAAGAGCATCTTCCTCCGCAGAAGAAGAAAATGGGCGAAAGTTCATCTACTCCCAAGCCGCCAAAAGATATCCTCGACTTTCTGGTCGAACCAGGAGAAACCGAAGAAGAAGAAGCAATGAGGCTGGCTGTCTGTCAGTTCTTGGTGCGGTTAGGAAAAGATGTATTAAATTCTTTTGCTGATTATGTATGTGGCCCTTGTCCCAAGTATGAGAGGGATGACAGTGATCTTCCATGATGATGTACTCTTTTTTTTTCTTGAAGAATTTGTCAAAATAAACTCTGTTTAAAGAAACTTTGTTTACGATGTATCCTTCCCACTTTACATCAATTTTGCCTTTATTCACTGATCTTTAGACTCAGAAATCAAAAAGACTAAATATTTGAGATAGAAAATTCAGAGGTAATATGGACATGATTTTCTATACAAGATCTTTATTAAAACTACTGGAGATCTAATAAAACGAAATATCAAATTCTCTGGAAAGATGATACATGGTGGAATATCAATTTCCTCTGGGGATAACGATATCGAAATAACTTTTGTAAAGAAGGATTTTATATTTGCTGGGGAATGATGAAAATATTATACATAATATTTCTTTAAGAATTTGCCATTGATAGGCATCATCATGACTTTCCCATCTATAGAGGCAAGCTGGTATGCTCCGTTAGAGAAGACTTTGTTCACTACGAATGGGCCTTCCTATTTCGCATCAAATTTGCCTTTGCTCATATGTGTCATGGTCATAGGACGTCTGACAGTAAGGACCAGTTCTTCCTTCTGATATGCTCTGATTTTGACTTTTCGGTTAAAAGCTTTGGAGATTCGGGCCTGATACAGCTCGATATTTTGTTGAGCATACAATCGTTTTTCATCTAGAGCTTCCAACTCTTGAAGTCGAAGACGATCATTGTTTTCTGTTGTCAGTTCATTGGAGATTGCAATTCTCAGAGAAGGAATCTGGATCTCAAGGGGAAGAACAGCTTCACACCCATATACTAAAGAGAAAGGTGTACATCCTGTCGCATTGCGAACTGTGGTGCGGTAGGCCCATAAACATTCGCCAAGCTTCTCGCTCCAGTTGCATTTGTTGGAAGAAACGAACTTTTTTAAGAGTTTGATGATTGTTTTATTGAAAGCTTCTGCCAATCCATTAGCTGCTGGATTATATGCTGTAGAAGCTAAATTATTAATCCGATGATCGTAGCAGAATCGAGTAAATTTTTGACTGACGAACTGCGGTCCGTTATCATGGATAATACGCCGAGGAACACCAAATCGATAGATAACATAATGTTTGACGAAGTTAATAACACTAGAAGTTTTAACTTCCAATAACGGGATTGCTTCAGCCCATTTGAAAAAGTAATCAGTTATTGCTAGAATAAACCGATGTCCTCTTGATGATGGTGGGTTGATGGGACCAATGACGTCCATGCCCCAAGCTTCAAAGGGCCATGATGCCGCTATTGGGTGTAAGAACTCTGACGGTTGATGGATAAAGTCTGCATGAATTTGACAGGCTTTACATTTCCGAGCATATTGAATAGCGTCAGCCACCATCGTGGGCCAATAATAACCCATACGTCGGATACGATCTTAAAGTTTAGGACCTGGTTGATGAGCTCCGCAAATACCATCATGTGCTTCACGGATTATCTGTTGTGCTTCTTCACCAGCAATGCATCGGAGGAGAAGACCGTCGTAAGACCGACGATATAATGTTTTCGTCATATGATTATAATAGAATCTGAGAGATCGACGCCGAATAGATGCTGCTTCACTTGGATTATCAGGAAGTATATCATACAAAACAAAGTCTAGAAACGGGCGTCTCCAGTCTTCAATTATGGCTTCTGTTTCATTAGAAAAGACATATTCCATAGTAGAATCAGAGGAAGACGAGGGCATTTTGTCAAACTTTAATCCAGCATCAAGGTTGAGAGAATCTTTGTCTGGTTTGTGAGGAAAAGCCAAAGCCAAATTATTCTCAACACAGAATAGTTCTCGGTTATAAACCACTATCACTTGCTGACGTCTGATTGGTATAGCTAATACAGCAGCAAGATTAGCTAAAGCATCAGCTTCTGCATTATAGGCTCGTCGAACATGTTCAATAAAGAAGTCCTTAAAAGATGAGGCTATAGAGAGTGCTGCTCGATGATAAGGTATCAAATCCTGATGACGAACTTCATACGTTCCTCTGATCTGATTGACAATAAGCTTGGAGTCTCCATAAACTTTCAAATATTGAATATCTAGATGTTTAGCAAGTTGAAGACCAATGAGTAATGCATTGTATTCGGCTACATTGTTTGAACATGATTGATCTAGAGAATAAGCCCTCTGAATAGTTAGTCCTTCTGGGGATACAAGAACAATCCCAACTCCAGCGACAATATTGCCATTAGGACCTATTCTAGATGCTCCATCAAAGAATAGACGCCGGGTAGGAATTTCTTCAGAAATTAGATTTGAATCCAAGACTTCATCTGGAATCTCATCATATAATTTAGAATCTTCTGGAATCGCATGAGCAGCCAGAAAATCAGCAAGAGCCTGTCCTTTAACTGACTTCTGAGGAATATAATGCATATCGTATTGAGCTAACAAGATTCCCCAATTAGCTAGTCTGGAGTTGAGAATACCAGGTTTCTTCATCATAATCCTGATGGGATTCACTCTGGAAATGACGTGAATCGTTTGACCGATAATATAATGTCGCATTTTCTGAACAACAAACATTAATGCTAAGCATTCTTTCTCGATTGGAGAATAACGCGGTTCAGCACCCGTCATTGTACGACTGAGATAATAAATAGCCTGTTCATGGCCATCTTTATTTTTCTGGGCAAGTAATGCACCAAGAGAATGATCCATGGCTCGAACATATAAAAGAAATAGTATCCCCGAGACGGGAGGTACCAAAACTGGAGGGTTCATAAGATACTGTTTAATATCGTCAAATACTTTTTGACATTCTTCGTTCTAGACGAAAGATACACCTTTTTTCAGTAGTTTGTTGAATGGTCTGCAGCGTCCTGATAAGTTGGAAATGAATCTCCTGATATAAGCAATTCTTCCTTGAAATCCTCGTAGCTCTTTTAAGGTGCGTGGAGGACGCATCTCTTGAATGGCTTTGATCTTCTCGGGATCCACGTGTATACCTTTAGCGGTAATGACGAAGTCGAGAAATTTACCACTAGAGACGCCCAGGAAGGACTTAGTAGGGTTCATTTTAAGTTGATGCTGACGCATTAAATCAAATATAGTCTTCAAATCTTGGATATGATCCTCCTTTCGTCGACTTTTGACTGCAATATCATCAACATAGCATTCGACTATTTTTCGGAGATGTTTGCGGAATATAGTGCTCATTGCTCGCTGATATGTTGCTCCTGCATTCTTGAGACCAAACGGCATCACTGTATAACAGTATGTACCGATCGACGTTCTGAAGGAAGTGTGTTTTTCATCATCTGGAAACATTTTGATCTGGTTGTATCCCGAATACCCATCCATAAATGACATTCGTTCGAAATCACATGTGTTGTCGATCATGACATCAGTAATTGGAAGAGGAAACTCGTCTTTAGGACAAGCCGCATTGAGATCGCGAAAGTCTATACAGACTCGGATCTTGCCAGTCTTTTTAAGGACAGGAATGATGTTAGCCACCCATTCAGGATGTTGTTCCTCTCGAATAAATCCAGAAGCCATAAGCTTGTTGACTTCAGCTTCAATTGCATCCATAATGTCTGAACGAAATCGTCGCTGTTGTTGTTTGACCGGTTTAGCATTTGGCATGATATTGAGTTTGTGCATTGCAATCTTCGGATCTAGTCCTGGCATATCTTCGTAACTCCAGGCAAAGACATCGATATAATCACGAATAAGCTTGATCATGTCTTGCTTATCTGTTTCTGAAAGACTTTCACTGATGAATATTGGTTTAGGAGAACCTTCTTCACCAACATCAATTTGGATCAGTTTATCTTCGGTAGGAGGTTCTCTCTGCTCGAACCTGAATTCCCATTGATTATCTAATCTTTGAGCCCATTGTTCCGATTCGGGTGATATTTCAAAATCATCCTCATCTTCATCATTTTCCTGCGGCCCATCAACAGAGACCATATTGACGGACAAAATAGAACGATAAAGATCGCCAATACTCGTGTCAGAATCCCAAGAGAGAGAATCAGAAGACTCAGATCGTTCATCTTCATCGGATTTTGAATCTTCATGGACTATGTTGATAAAGGAAGTAGGAGCAATGTAACCTAAACCACATTTTGTCCTTCCATATTTTAATGGAGGAATTCGAACAGGCATTCTTCTTCCTTTCTATTATTGAGACTGGTTCTAAAGTCATAACCCATATTCTTGATGATATTTTTGGATTGTTGACTGTAGCAACGCAGTTGTAACCTTCCAGTATCATCGTTTATGTCATCTTCTTCCAAGTTAGGAGGATTCTGGGGTCCTTTATAAAAGAAGATTGGATTTTCTCCCTTTTTTCTAGCAGGGACCACGAAGTATGATTTTTGTATGGATTCCAATGATACGTCTGTATGAAGAGTTTGAACAACCCCTATAGTTAGTGACTCTAAGCCATCTAGCAATTGTAAATAACTTTGTACATGATTACAGACATCAATATACTGCAAAGGAGATGCTTCATTAATATTAAATACTGTATTTACAACAGAAGGCTGAGCCTTATCAGACTTAGTCAAATTAATGACAAAAGGGAGAGAGGAAGAGCGATCAGAAGTTTTGTTTCGATTAAGATCGATAACAAAAGGCTCAGAAGAGGTGAGCTCCCTTGAAGAAGATCGTGGATAAGTAGTACGTCCACTGACTGGAATGACTAGAGTATCTGATCTAGCCTGAGAAGGTGGAGGGGGAGTAGTACGTCCACTGACAGGAATTATCAGTGAGCCTTGTGGAGCTTGGGAAGACGGTACAGTAGTACGTCCACTGACAGGAATTATCAGTGAACCTTGTGAAGCCTGAGTAGGTAATGAAGTAATACGTCCACTGACAGGAATTATCAGTGAGCCTTCTTCGGATGATCTAACAGACTGTGGAGGAGTGCTACGCCCTTTTACAGGAATAACAAAAGTGCCAACTTTTGCTATCTCATCATCATTATCCATAGCTTGCAAGACTTTTGAGTATTCATCTTTGTACATGCGAGCGTCATTGAAGTAAGCTTCAACTCCTTTGAATGGATAGAGATCCGCAACTTCCTTTTGAACTTCTCCATTATCATCAACATATTTGAAACACTGATGAAGGGTCGAAGGAACGATATTATGTTCATGCAAGAATGGTCTCCCCAACAGAGCATTGTATGAGCAACCATGATTGTCGATGATGTAAAAAGTAACTTTAGTGCGAAGATCGCCTATTTGAAATTTGAGGCGAATCTTGCCCAAAGGCTCACTTTTTCCTTGATTAAATCCCAAGATGGTAGTGATAGTGCTGGAAAGGCTATGTACAGGTATCTTCAGTGCGTCTAGCATAGCTTTTGGCATAATACTGAGAGCAGATCCTGGATCAATCAGGAGACGATCAACCTTCATAGAATCAATATATCCTGTATGATATAAAGGACGGTCATGTCAATTATCCTCTAGCAGCATATCGTCCTGCGTAAAGGTAATGTTTGGAATAAATTCCAATACATTATGGCAATGAGAAACAGGTTCTGTTTCTAATTTCTTGAGAAGAGTTAAGCAGGTTTCTGCTTGCAGCAGTGCTTCACTTAGAGTTTTTCGAGTCTCTTTAGAGAGGCGTAAGAGCTCGAAGATTGATAATTTAGCTGGGGTATTAGCTAGTTGAGCCAATATATCAAAATTATAAGGCTTCTCAAGTCCTGTAGGAGATGACTTCTTCAATGGTTTGTCGAAGCGGACTTGTTGTTTGCCTTTGTCAGCTGCCGTTGGTTTAGAAGGAACTGTCTCAACAGGAACATTTAAAGGCTCTTCAGTAGAGACTGGTGTTAAAGCTGTAACCGGAGGAACGTCAGAAGTTTTTTCAGGAACTTCAGCATAATCTTTTAGATATACTTTTCCTGACCGAGTTCCAGCATGAACTTCAACTTCAGATTCTGGTTCAAGGTCTATGGAAACCATGCTGCAATTCTTTATTTTGCTCTTGGTTCTTTTATGTTTGATGAGAGCTTCATTCCAGAAACCAAGGCCAACACGAGATTGATTATGTCTCATAGTGATGGCCAAAGGTGCTCGGAGTCCCTTGCCTGAGTTCAAACCCGGAGCAGTGGCTAGATCATAACCCATCTTCGCCATCAATTCACGAGATTGTGAACTGTATAAATGAAAAGCAGGTTTGTACCTATCTTCAAATTGAGGTACAGATTTTATCTCCGTAGGGAGTGAATTTCCTGCTGAGATGAAAGTAGAGGTTAGATAAAAATCGGGTGTGAAACTAGAAGTCACATTGCATGACTTAGTCTTCCCGAGCTTCTTTTTAGATGAGGAAGTCTTCCGAGGAGAAGAGGAAGACATTTCAAACTCTGTCATTAAATCCGGGTGAATCCACATGATCTCTCCCTTCTTAGTTGTGACAGGAACAAGTCCGTCATTCTGTGCTGGTGGGATGTTTATAACTTCGAGAGTTGCTTTGGGGATAGGAACAATCCCACTTTCCACCATTAAGGGAGGGAAGTCACCGAACTGCATTGAGATTACATTTGCTGTGACTGTTTTGTCTTTGGGTGTTAATGTCATAGCTCCTGATTTAATCATCTCTTGAATCTTCCCTTTTAATACATAGCAAGACCGGATTGTATGACCCAGCATTCTATGATATGGACAGTATTTTGGATGATCTGTCTTATTGGCTTCATCAGGCTTTTTAATTTCTGGCAATTGAATCTTATTACCTTTGAGTAAGCATTCAAAGATACCCTGAACATCATCATCGTCGAAAGAATATTCTTCCTTCGGCCGAGGAGATCTCTGTTGTTGATTTGTTGGAGCTGAAGTAGCTTGGGTAGTCTTTACTTCTTGACTACTGCTTTGGAGATTGACTTCAAGAGCTTCTTTCCCTTTGCGATTGTTGGGTCGAGTACTATTGCTAGCACTCTGATTTGATTCTTTGGAAGCCATTTGTACCCCCAGACCCTTGAAGGTCTCAGCACTGACTTTAGCAGCCTTGGCACTGACAATAAAAGAAGGCCAATCTTGGAACTGAGTGGACCCTGTCCACATGCTGATAATTGGTAAAAGATTCGACTTGCAAGTGTCGATGGTAACAGCATCGGGAGTTCCGAGAGGCATTTTGAGGGCTTCTCTTCTGAATCTTTCAATGAAGTCTTCGGTGGTTTCATTATTTTTCTATTTAATTCTTATGAGGGCTGACATGGTCATGTCATTGAGCCCTTCATAGAATCGTTCAAGAAATATTTGCTTGAAACCGGCAAATGAGGTAATGCACCCATCAGGGAGACTTCTATACCATTCATAAGCCGTTCCTTTGAGACATCCAATGAACACCCGAGTAAGGAGGGCGTCACTTGGTTGCAGTTGATCAGTCATTACTTCAAAATAATTAATGAACTGACTTGGGGAGGTTGTCCCATCGTAGAAAGAGATGGTCGGAGGTTTGTATTTTGGTGGATACGATACCTGCTTCCATTCTATCGGGTAAGGTTGCTTGATACCTAACCTTTGCAAACCATCCTTTTGTTTGAATGCCTCAAATTGAGTTCGGAGATTCTTTAACTCTTCAGAAATAATTCCAGAAGATTGGGGAGTTGTAACTTGTTGAGTGTAATTAGGAGGAGGGACTGCAGCATATGTACCACCCCCAGCTCTAGACTGACTTGGAGTGGGTTATTCAGGAACATTAGATTGTACCCCCGGAATAGTAGAGGGTTTCGGGTTTTGGAACAACAGGAGTATTTAATATAACTGGAGGAGCTGTCTGTTGGACTTGCTGAGTTTGATGCTGAGCTTGCATAAGAGTGTGCATAGCATTCAACGTATCTGCCATAGCTCGCAACTGTTGTTCTAAGGAAGAAATCCTTTGTTCATGAGCCTCATTGCTAGTCGAAGGTTCATGATCACCTTCTGCCATGTAAGTGGTAATCATTAGAGGGATAGACGATGAAACAGTTTGCTCTGAATCATCGCTGTAAGAATCAGTATCTTTCCCGGGACTGTTTACAGGAGTTAATGCTGGAAAGTTGGACTCTCCAAGAAAATCTTCCGTGATCTCCGGATTATTACTTGGATGAGAAGAAGAAGAGATTCTGGCCAAGGCTCCGGTCTTGGATCGGGTGCCAAGATAAACACCATCTTCAGAATCTGATATAGCGTCAGACCGGATTCTACCCCCAATATTTCTGGAGGTCATGTTGACAAAAGCATAAAGAGGTTCATCTTCATCTGATGTTGGTTCATATTGGATCCGTTCGAAAACAGACCGTCTTTTCGGTGAACAACAATATTGGATGACAACCCGAGGTTGGAAGTCACAACCATGCTTTTCATGGCGAATATGGGCAATGTCATAGCCAGATGGAGTGTCAATTCTCTGTTTATTTTGTAAATATTCCCGAAGATCTGTAGGAACAGATTGGGAAGTATGTGTAGAAACTTGTCTTTTGTTCTTCTGTCTTCTTGGTTCCTGAGTGTATAAAGACCGATTAATTTGAGCCACATAGTTCCTGGCATATTCAACATCAGGGTCTAGTACACTTGTCTCAATTTGATAAGACTTTTTAATACCAGAAGCATAACTGTGGTGATTTTGATTAAGCTTGTTACGAAGATCCGTGGGAGATATGACTTTGGTATCAGTCTTGGATACTTGTAACTTGCCTTTCTCAGATCGAGAAATTTTGAGAGAAGGGAGATGAGTATTATTCCGACTAGGAGTCGGTAATAATCCATCTTTAGAGGAATTAGCCAAAAGGCGTTTTCCTTTGTTTGAGCTAGTAAAAGTACTAGTCAAATTAACTCCAGAGGTAAAGACCTCAGAAGTAGAGGAATCGACTAAAGAGTCTTTCTCCTTGGTTGGCACAAGATGCGCAAGTTGTGGGGGAATCATTTGTAGGTTCTGTGAAAGAGAACCCCCAGTCTGATTTTGAGAATCAGTCAAAGGACTGTATCTGTCAGCATACGCCAACTTCTTGTTAGCATATGCTGGCTTTTGCTTAGCGTACGCTGCCTTCTTGTTGGCATACGCTGGTCTTTGCTCAGTGTACGCTGCCTTCACCGCATGCTGCCCTCTGACTGCTGTACGCACAGAGTCATCAATGGCTAAAGAGCCGACTGCTGTCGTAAGAGCAGAAGGAGAAGGGACTTTGACATGTCCAGAGATGGTTTTCCTTGGACACACTGACTTGGTTAAAGAACCAGTTTTGTCAGCGTGACTAGGGGAAACCATTGTTGCTGTGTTCAGGGAAGCAGAAGTGTGCTTTGTTGAAGTTGAAGATGTGTTCTTGTCAACGTGAGAAGTGACAGGAACATCTCGGGCTGTCGAAGAAGACTTGGGGACATAGACAGAGCGACCCGTCTTCTTGGCAGCAGGAAGAGCGGAGGAAGCAGTTCGGCCCTCCTTCGCCTTGAGCATTTCTTCGTAAGCAGATTGGTCGAATTGTACGACCATCGTCTTCTTCGTCGAGCCGATCGACGAAGTATCGTATTGAGTTGTTGCTATCTCGTTGGAGGAGACAGCTATCCCCAGCAGAGTCGCCAATTTGTTTTCCATAAATAAATTCACTTTATTTATTTTGTATCTGAGAAAATTACAACTGTAGGAATCTAATCTAGAAGACGATTACTTTATCCCTTGGACGATGCGATGAAGAATACTCGAACTTTGAAGAACTTGGACAGCAACTGGGCAATCTCTCTGTTCTCTCTGAAATTGTCTGTAGTGTCTGATGAAGATGAAGAAACTCTTTTTTATAGAGTTCAGGATAACTGTCCTTAAGCATACGCTCAGGTAGTTACTTGACGTGTGCATAACTGCAGGGACGCGTGACGAATTCTGATGGAGACACATTAGCGTACGGTTGAAAGTAGTGGAGCATGTTCAGGAGAGATTGATAGCCTGGATGCCACGTTGCATAACTTCTAGAGAAGTGGATAACTGGTACAGGACACGTGAGAACGTGTGTTGACTGTAATCCTGGATATGGTTGCTGTAATACGCTGCCTCGTTGAAGGAGAGTTATACGCTGACTTGGATGATGTAGAAACAAAATAAAGCTGATACACTTACTGAAGAAGAAAGGAGTCATACACTCACTTGATGAGGAAGGAGTCGTATAGACTTCATACGCTCACTGAAGAAAGAAGGAGTCGTATAGACTTCATACGCTCACTGAAGAAGGAAGGAGTCGTATAGACTTCATACGCTCAATGAAGAAGGAAGGAGTCGTATAGACTTCATACGCTCACTGAAGAAATGGCCACGTGGCCATCATCAATCTTCTCTGATACGCCATATCTTTAAATAACTGTCAAAAGATTTTCTCGAGTGTCGTGACTGCAGATATGACGGCTGACAGACTGTCAAAACTGACGGTAATGATGGCTTTGCATTAATGATTTGCTGAGCTATCCTCGTAAAAGACAAAACCAACTCTTCGAATACATATACGACGGTTGCTCTTTTCATGACAACTATCTTTGCACGAAAAGACGAGACGTCAGATTCATTCTTCATTTAATATATGCTGTGCTGCCACTTTAAGAAGAAATAATAAAATATCCACTAAGCGTATGACTTTTGATAAGCGTATGGCCTTGAGCGTAAGGATTAAAATGACAGCGTGTCATAATTTTCCATATCCTACAGTGCAATGTCAATTTAAAGTTGCGTCGAGATGTTAAGCACGGTGCTAGGTAAGTCACCTAGCGGGCGTAGTCTCGAATGTTGATAGGAAAATCTTATCGAGATAAGTTGCATAGCAAGACTTCGGAATTTGTTGAGTGGCGACACCGAACGCAAGGCGTTGCGGAGACTCATTATGATTGGATGCGCGACGGCTTGACGCGACGCATAGAATTGATAGTCCCGATGAAACATACAAAGTGAGAAATGCGATTTTTGAATCGCATCGTGTACCTTGACTTTTGTTGGACGATCGCATATGTATCAATATGCATATGCATTGGAATTACGAGAACAAGTACTAGAGCCCAAGTCCGATCGAGAATACGAGATGGCAAGTAATTAAGAATGAGAAGTTACCTGTTAGCGTTGATCCGATATCTTACAACTGAGCTTGGCTGAAATGCATATATTGGTGGGACGCCTAAAATGTGTGTATGATTCCAAACTAAGTGGTACGATCCAAACGATAGTGAGACAAGATCGTGGAACGATCTAATGAAACCCTTGGAAATTTAGTATTGGTTTCGGTTCGAGGGCGAACCTTGTTTTGAGTGGTATATTATGTAATGTCCCACTCCGCACGGTACATTATGCTGAGTCGTTGACTCGAAGAGTTGCGTTGACCCGATTACGTATCGATGTGAATCAATACAAAGTGTTAAGTTGTCCCGAGCGATGCATCGAACTAAGTCGATGCGAAGAGTTGCCTTGTCCCAAAGAATGCATCGAGTGAATCGATGCGAAGCGCCACGTTGTCTCGAAGGATAAGTATGTTGAATCGGCTCGAAGATTCTAAGAAATTGAATCGACCAAGGCGCAAGTCCGAATCGATGCGAGTATTGATTTTAGTTGGTTTCGTGTGCAGGCTATACGTTGACGCAGAAATATTAGAGATCGGCATTCTGCCTTATTCAGTAAGGGGTCCGCGAAAGCAATCATCGCCTTGCGACGGACTGAGACTTGGGCACGATAAGACAAAACGGACGTATAACTCAATGAAGCACGAAGTGCTCGAATGGCTAAGTCAGGAGAGTTGCCCATGCAACGAAGTTATAAAATCGAGCCGCATCGGCTCGACGAAACAACGAAGGCATATCGATTCAAGGTGGGGGGACATTGACTCTCTTTACTACTCCATCATGCTTAAATAAAATATATATCATCGAATGCTGAGTTAACCTATCAACGCCACGGGCGTGGCTCGATAGAGAGGTAAACATGGTGCGTATCGAACACTAAGATAGAACAATCGGAAATGAATCGTACGTCAAATTTACGAGTCACTACGGAACATTGAATATCGCTAAGGCGAGCGCCTCGACGCGCAAGCCATAAGAACATGGGATAACTGTATCGACGAGTGCCCTAGTGCATAAGTCATTCCGTGCCCCCGTGCACGCGTTAGTATGCTAGAACATTGAAAGATTATATCGGTACGAGTGCCTTAGTGCACGAGCGATAGAACATTGAATACCTTATCGAGGCGTGCCTCTGTTGCACGAGTTGGGAGGATGGAACATAAGGATAACGCGTTGAACACTAAGACGTAGAATACGAAAACATGGCTTCGAGGCGTACATTGAATGCACGATGTGAGGAAAGACGGTGAAGGTGCGCAGCTGTACGATACTTACGAAAGACGGCGTCGTTGCGACGAGGAGAATAGTTGTGGTACGAATGTGGCATAACTGTCGATGCGGCATGGTGCCTTCGAAATGTTCATGGCTTTCGGGCGTTCGTCGAGAACATTCGGGCGTTGTGCCAATTGAAATAGAGATAAGCGAACTTGCTTGGTTGTATGAAATATAAGATTTGTTGCATGGTCAAATGGACTTAAAGATATAAAAGCCCGTGCATGGGTATTCCCTCGAACGCGGCGCACCAGGGCGCTGGGACCGTTCGGCCTAGGAGGGATTCGTTTTCAGTATTGTTGGTGCGCTTCGACTAGATGGGTAGCGACCGTTCTAGTGAATGTGATAAGCCACTTGCTGCGATTATTTCGGTGGCCTCTGATGTTGGTTAGCAACCGCACGGAGTTAACATCGTCTTATGTTTCGATTCGATAAGTATAAGTCCATTCTAGCCCAGAAAGCTAGTGACCTTCATATAGTTAAGGGCAACGGGTTTGGAAATGCAAGGTATACGTATATCCTGCATGGATGGATCTGAATAGTGGGCACTTATAACATGACAGGAAAAAATGGATAGGTGTATTCACCTTGCGTCGGTGCAAGGGCGAG
The DNA here is from genome assembly GCA_029216955.1 of Iris pallida. Lineage (NCBI taxonomy): Eukaryota > Viridiplantae > Streptophyta > Magnoliopsida > Asparagales > Iridaceae > Iris > Iris pallida. The sequence continues at coordinate 15,966,969 of JANAVB010041816.1, forward strand.
TGCGTCCATATTGGTAAGTCGTGCCACGAGACAAACACGAGATTGCTTGCTTACTTACTTATGCGAATTGAATAACATGCTTGCCATGCTTTACAGTCTTCGAATATGCCATGAATTCATCCTAAGGAGAACATAGAAAGAGAACTAAATTGTATGCTTGCATGAATCAATACAATACTAAATGTCGGTTTGTTAAGTGGGTTTTTGATCAGTACAGCGAGGACGAAAGTACTAATCCCCCACTAGTTTGCTAGCAGGTTCAGGGATTGGTCTGCTCGCGGTGGAGCTTCGCTTGAATGCGTCGAGGCTTGAAATGCCGAAGCGTATTGAAGCATGCGATCGCCTGACGCTCGGATATGCAACAGGATTGATGCGGCCGAGATATAGCAGGCATGATGTATGGAACGGTAAAATCCTTTGTGGGCAAGAGAGAACTTAAGTGTTGTAGCCAATCTATCAAATTTTGTTGGGCTATCGAAAGCCTTTGTAATCTCGTTTCGAATATAAATAAAAAAAGATTGTTTTGTATACTCTGATTTCCTTTCGTTGTTAATATCAACTCGACGGTAAGCATTTCAGAACTTGTCATCTTGCCTTGCACGAGTGCAACTCCAGGCTCGTGCGGCATCACCCCCCCTGCGAGGACGATGATTCGGGTGATTCCGGGTCGGGGCGTGACAGATACTCCCAATTTATAGTGTCGCAAGTCAAGTCAATCAATCAATCAATATATGCTATAGGTCGTAGTACAATGTAAGATACTCCCAATCTATAGTATGACTCAACTGTAGTACAATGCAAGATACTCCCAGTCGAGAATGGTCAAGAACAGATGTAGAAACTGACAACTTAATCACGAGAAAAGGGTAACACAAAAAGACCAATATTCTAGCAATGTCAAACATCCTATACGTGCACGTAATCTAGAACAAGTAAAGCAATCAAGTACGAATCAATCACAATATGGAATCATGTGAAAATATGAAAAGGACTACAATAAGGAAGAGAAACCATGTAAATACTGTATATATTCGGCAAGGTATACTTGCTTGGGGGTTGCACGGAGAACCAACAATGTATCGTCAATCAACAAGTCAGAAAGTCCACGTCATCACAACTGTCTCCGAAAGCTGAAATAAATATTACCAATATTCTCAGAATAGTCAAATTTGCTAGGATTGTCTGTCCTTAAGTTCAATTCTAGACACAGGGGCAAAACGATAATTTTGGGCAAAAATGATGTCCGCCGTTAGACCCGCTTTGCACCAAAAATTGTGCCAGAGATAATGGTCTCTAAAGTCATCAAACTACATGTCTATGGATTCGTTTTGATGATACGAATCCAACGGTATGTCTAATTTTGGATTCCGAGGGGCCGTGCACAAAATCGCCCGTTGAATTGGACCGTGGGGCCCGCGAAACGACGTTCCGATTCGATTGTCTCAAAATTGGACCAAACTTGCCATACAGGACCAGAAAAATGATACGCTCCTGTTGGCATAAGTTTCATCTCGATCTGAAGAGCGTGCACGAAGTAATTGAGAAACTTGCACAGAGGTCGATACGGTAAATTTTGACGGATACGTATCAAATTCGTCGCACACATGCGACCAATTTGAATTCCGCCAAAGCCCACACGGCCACGAAGCCGTTACGCACCTTTTGATGCCTTCGATTCACAACCACGTTGCCCGGATTGGCGGGACGCACGTCGTATCGAAAGATTTTAAAGTTTTCAAAAACAGTTTTAATAGGTTACTCGTCGATCTTTGATGACTGATTTCTGTGTGCATAGGTTATAAAATTCGAAACTAAAAGTTAGGTTCTAAAGACCTATATGTTGTCTTTCATCATGTTTAATTAGATTTTGAAAAATCAATTTGGATTGGAAGATATTGGTCTTCCAACATGTGGTAAAAACTGACATTATAGAACACGAGTTCGGTGGTTTTTCTTGAATTCGATCTCAGTTTCTCGTCGAAACCAGATCATTCCTTACCAAACTAATTGGTAGGGATCAAAGATGGTTAGGTTAGCAGACTAGCGAAGAAGATGGATCGACATTTCATGGAGAATGGGCGGGGATAATTACCTGCAAAGTGGGGGGTTCGGCCTGCCATTGCTGCTGTCGCTTCCATGTCCTGTCGCGCGCGCGCGATTTCAGCGTCACCGCGGCAGCTCCGGTCGGCCGTGCCACTCGGCGGCACGCGCACGCGCGCGTGGGGGGTCGCCGTCGGTTGTGGCAGGTGTGGGGGTGGAGGTGCTTAGGGTTTATGGTTTTGTTGTGTCGTCCCTTCCATACATATATACATACGTATATGATAACAGAGAACAGGATGGGAGAACAGTTGTGAGGCTGGTTGATTGGGCCGGGCTTAGCCCTTGGCTGGTTTGGGGGTCTGCTAAGCCGGGGAGGTTGGGGCTTTAGCTATTAATGGTTTTCTTTTTCTTTTCTTTTTTTTCTTTTTTTTGTTTATTTCTTTTATATATAACATATATATATATATATATATATATATATATATATATATATATATATATATATATATATATATATATATATATATATTTATATATATATATATATATATATATATATATATATATATATATATATATATATATAAAAAAAAAAAAAAAAAAAAAAAAAATATATATATATATATATATATATATATATATATATATATATATATATAAATATACACACTAACATATATACAATATATATTATATATATATATATACATACATTTATATATCTATATACATAATCACTTACGTATATATATATATGCATATATACACATATAATATTTATATATATACACACACAAAAATATATAATAATAACAATATAATAAGAATGATATAATAATAACAATAATGATAATAACAATAAGAATAATAATAATAATTACAATAATGATAATAAGAATAAGAATAATATAATATTAAAAATAATGATAATAATAATAAGAATAATAATAACCAACTAAAATGTCCACTAAGAGTCCTTGGTGAACATATCATACCCCATATGGCCCTAGAATTTCATACAGTTATTCGAAAACACCATTTAAATATTAATACTGAACTATTAACTATTTAGAAAATATTTGTCAAGTCCTAAAATAGATAAGAAATATTTGTACACACATAAAATGTCTACATGGCCATCTTCGATCTTTCTACATGCCTACATGGACTTGGATTCGGTTCAGGCCCAGTTCGGCTAACTTGGTTCAACCGGGTTCCTGCAAAGTTAATAAATCTAATAATAATTAATTAAACTATTTTTAATGGTCGTGCTATAACTTGGCCTGGTTTTTCTAGTTAGGACACACCGATGGCTTGGCACTCCCCTACCATGGCTAAACACTAGTCAAAGCACGCCTCTGTACCATCTGTGCCATGATTCCTAGTCACTTTGTACTCCAAATCTCAACCATGGCTAAAATCATCTACCGTACTAATTAACTAAATAATCATTTATAAAAAAATTCTAAAATAACTATTTAAATCAAATAAATAAAAAATATTTCAAAAATTCTGGGAAGGGAGGCTACAAATCTACCCACCTTAAAAATAATTTCGTCCTCGAAATTCTATTTCATGACTATTCCCTAAAATTTAAAGTCTACTATTATCTTAATCTACTCAAATTTAATTCCTCAAAAAAATATTTATGGCCTTCTCTAGTCATTTGATATTTACGAAATCTCGAGGACTTCTACCCACCTTAGGTCACACTACTCCTCAAAACACGGTCGCTAAAATATTATAATCTTCTAACTAGTAGCTAATAACCCTACCAAAAATATCTAGAACATATGGTACCTATAATCCCTCATATATATAAACAACCAATATTCAATAGTCAAGCAATATATACTATAATTTAAGGATTTCTAATGAATTCTAGACAGTACGATCGTTCGTCACTCCGAAATAGGAAGGGACGAGAATCAACGGTACGAAAAAAAAGGGAGTATAATCGAGAGCAAATATGAAGTTTCAAGGACGTAGAGAAATTTCTAGGAGAATTTTTAAGGCAGTGTGGATTGAGATTTCTAAGGTTTAGTTATTGTCGCATGCTCGTACCAGTACAGTTACGTAACCGGTACGATATACTCTGACCTGCATGGGCCACCACAAAAACTTGTCACGATCCGTACCCATTTTTCGGACGCGAGCTCGTGAGCAAGCCAGCTACGTATTAAGCGGACTCCAGCCCAACTCGAGTATGTATATGCTGTCCAGAATAGGGTATCATGTCCAATCTAAACTATATCTCAATCCACATGAATCATATAAACAAGAATGAACAAGTATGGGTCATGGTCTGCAGCCCATTAGCATATTGTTCGATTAGACTCCAAGAATGATATGAGTCTATAAATAAGCAGAATATATTATAAAAGCACGAGAAGATAGTAAATCGATAATACTAACAAAATACCTGAATCATGCAGATGAAGTCAACTACCACATGCTCAGCTAACTAACTCCGTGCAATCAGCTACCTGAAGAGATCATTAGGTCCTCAGAGGACTAGCAAGATACATAAATCATGCCTACTAATAAGACAGTAAATAACATGTAAGAAGGATAAGAACACTGCAAGAAGAACATCTAAGGACGACGAGTCGTGTGAAAATGTAATACTAGACTTGGCTACCAATCAATCGATTAACCTCTATAGCTTGTAGTATAATGCAAGATACTCCCAATCTATAGTAGATTTTGACTGTAATACAATGCAAGATAATCCCAGTCAAGATTAGCCAATTCTAGTATCGATCTCCTCTCCTAAAGGATACAAAGTCAAGTAGACTCCTATAAATCGTACTATAATGCAAGATACTCCCAATTTATAGTGTCGCAAGTCAAGTCAATCAATCAATCAATATATGCTATAGGTCGTAGTACAATGTAAGATACTCCCAATCTATAGTATGTCTCAACTGTAGTACAATGCAAGACACTCCCAGTTGAGAATGGTCAAGGACAGATATAGAAACTGACAACTCAATCACAAGAAAAGGGTAACATAAAGAGACCAATATTCTAGCAATGTCAAACATCCTATACGTGCACGTAATCTAGAACAAGTAAAGCAATCAAGTACGAATCAATCACAATATGGAATCATGTGAAAATATGAAAAGGACTACAATAAGGAAGAGAAACCATGTAAATACTGTATATGTTCGGCAAGGTATACTTGCCTGGGGGTTGCACGGAGAACCAACAATGTATCGCCAATCAACAAGTCAGAAAGTCTAAGTCATCACAAATGTCTTCGAAAGCTGAAATAAATATTACCAATATTCTCAGAATAGTCAAATTAGCTAGAATTGCCTGTCCTTAAGTCCAATTCTGGACACAGGGGCAAAACGATAATTTCGGACAAAAATGATGTCCGCCGTTGGACCTGCTTTGCACCGAAAATCGTGCCAGAGTCAATGGTCTCTAAAGTTATCAAACTACATGTTTACGGATTCATTTTGATGATACAAACCCAACGGTATGTCCAATTTTGGTTTCCGAGGGGCCGTGCACAAAATCGCCAGTTGAATCGGACCATGGGGCCCGCAAAACGGCGTTCCGATTCGACTGTCTCAGAATTGGACCAAACTTGGCATACAGGACCAAAAAAATGATACGGTCCTGTTGGCGCAAGTTTCGTCTCGATTTGATGAGCGTGCACGAAGTAATTGAGAAACTTGCACAGAGGCCGATACGGTGAATTTTGACGGATACGCATCAAATTCGTCGCACACACGCGACCAATTTGAATTCCGCCATAGCCCACACGACCACGAAGTCGTTACACACCTTTCGATGCCTTCGGTTCGCGACCACGTCGTCCGGATTGGCGGGATGCACGTCGTATCGAAAGATTTTAAAGTTTTCAAAAACAGTTTTAATAGGTTACTCGTCGATCTTTGATGACTGATTTCTGTATGCATAGTTTATAAAATTTGAAACTAAAAGTTAGGTTCTAAAGACCTATATGTTGTCTATCATCGGGTTTAATTAGATTTTGAAAAATCAATTCGGATTGGGAGATATTGGTCTTCCAACATGTGGTGAAAACTGACATTACAGAACACGAGTTCGGTGGTTTTTCTTGAATTCGATCTCAGTTTCTCGTCGAAACCAGATCATTCCTTACCAAACTAATTAGTAGGGATCAAAGATAGTTAGGTTAGCAGACTAGCGAAGAAGATGGATCGAAATTTCATGGAGAATAGGCGGGGATAATTACCTGCAAAGTGGGGGGTTCGGCCTGCCATTGTTGCTGTCGCTTCCATGTCCTGTCGCGCGCGCGCGGTTTCAGCGTTTTCGCGGCAGCTCCGGCCTGCCGTGGCACTCGGCGGCACGAGCACGCGCGCGTGGGGGGTCGCCGTCGGTTGTGGCAGGTGTGGGGCTGAGGTGCTTAGGGTTTATGGTTTTTTTGTGCCGCCCCTTCCATACATATATACATACATATATGATAACAGAGAACAGGATGGGGGAACAGTTGTGAGGCTGGCTGATTGGGTCGGGCTTAGCCCTGGGCTGGTTTGGGGGTCTGCTAAGCCGGGGAGGTTGGGGCTTTAGCTATTAATGGTTTTTTTTTCTTTTTTTTTTTTCTTTTTCTTTGTTTATTTCTTTTTATATATAACATATATATATATATATATATATATATATATATATATATATATATAATATATATATATATATATATATATATATATATTTATATATATATATAAAATATATATATAAAATATATATATATATATATATATATATATATATATATATATATATATATATATATATATATATATATATTTTATATATATATATATATATATATATATATATATATATATATATATATATATATATATATATATATATACACACTTACATATATACAATATATATTTTATATATATATACATACATATATATCTATATACATAATCACTTACATATATATATATATACACTTACATATATATATATATATATATATATATATATATATATATATATATATATATATATATATATATATATAATATATATATATATATATATATATATATATATACACTTACATATATACAATATATTTTATATATATATACATACATTTATATATCTATATACATAATCACTTACGTATATATATATATATATGCATATATACACATATAATATTTATATATATACACAAACAAAAATATATAATAATAACAATATAATAAGAATAATATAATAATAACAATAATAATAAGAATAATAAGAATAATAACAATAATGATAATAAGAATAAGAATAATATAATAATAACAATAATGATAATAAGAATAAGAATAATAATAACCAACTAAAATGTCCACTAAGAGTCCTTGGTGAACATATCATACCCCATCTGGCCCTAGAATTTCGTACAGTTATTCGAAAACACCATTTAAATATTAATACTGAACTATTAACTATTTAGAAAATATTTGTCAAGTCCTAAAATAGATAAGAAATACTTGTACACACCTAAAATGTCTACATGGCCGTATTCGATCTTTCTACATGCCTACATGGACTTGGATTCGGTTCGGGCCCAGTTCGGCTAACTTAGTTCAACCGGGTTCCTACAAAGTGAATAAATCTAATAATAATTAATTAAACTATTTCTAATGGTCGTGCTATAACTTGGCCTGGTTTTCCGAGTTAGGACACACCGATGGCTTGGCACTCCCCTACCATGGCTAAACACTAGTCAAAGCACGCCACTGCACCATCCATGCCATGATTCCTAGTCACTTTATACTCCAAATCTCAATCATGGCTAAAATTATCTACCGTACTAATTAACTAAATAATTATTTATAAAAAAAAATTCTAAAATAACTATTTAAATCAAATAAATAAAAAAATATTTCAAAAATTCCGGGAAAAGAGACTACACTATGCACAGGAAGTGACAGGAGGGGTATTAATCACATAAACTCTAATAACTCTCCATCCTCAAGTAGTATAATGGATCCATCTCATGACGGGATCCAACGTACGCTAGTCCGTGTATCCTCGTGTTGAAAATTAAGTAAAACACTACAACTGAATCAGATATAGTAGATATCAAAGCAATGAAAACTATCAGAGAATGTACTCGCCTCAATTTAGTTGAAAGTCGACGTGCACGACACAAACATGTCGACACGCTATAGGTATGATGCTAAGCTCCACAAGATGGTCTCAAATGATGGCACATGCGGTTCCACTGAGTCCAGAATAGTCCAAATAGCCTAGTTTGATATATAACAGTTTAGAATTAGGACTTGGCACGATAATATAGATGAGGAATATAAAATGACTATAATAGTCGTGACTTACGATTTAAAGAAAAAGAATAATTATAAATACATATCTATCTACAAATTATTCATAATATTTAGAAACTATAATTTTATATACAAAATATTATTAGGTAATATTAGAAACCCAAAAATCATTTAGAGTTTTACAAAACCATTTATATATATATATATATATATATATATATATATATATATATATATATATATATATATATATAAGCTAATAATAATATGAATTACAAGTTGGAGATTATTAAAATATTAAGTTGCACCTCGTTATTCGTATATCGAAATCTATGACACGCAAATCGAGATAAGATGATCAACCGTAAGGTTAAAAATCTTATCATAGTGATCCACATGGTCAACTTGTCAAATTCAGCGATGTGAGATCACTGAAATCGACTGATCTCAGTTTCATTGCACTAATTCCAAAATAAGAACATAAAAGGAATTAATTATAACAAATAGTGATACATAAAAAATACCTACAGACGTTGTCGGATGATGAAACAAATGTCACCAACGTGTCCAGAATGGTCAAATTAGCTAGGATAGCCTACCCATAAGTCCGATTTGGACATAGGGACAAAAAGATAATTTTGGGTCAAAATGATGTCCGTCGTTGGACCCAGTTTGCACCGAAAAATTTGTCCAAATAAAAGTCCAGTAAAGATAATAAATTATATGTCTACGAATCCAGAATGACGATATGAACCCAACGGTATGTCCAAAATTGGATTCGATGAGTCAATCTCAAAATGGTCTGTTGACGAGGACATTAAAATTTCGGTTTGCACGTAAATGCGTGCCGGAGCTAGTGTCCACGAATCTAGTATAGTATATATCAACAAGTCGAAAATGACGATGAACTCAACGGTATATCCGGAATTGGATTCCGATGAGCCGATCTCAAAATAGTCCATTGAGTCGGACTGCGGGGCCCGCTTTGCATCGAAAGCCAGGGCCCACATCCTCCAAATATAACAAACTTATATGAATTCATGCCAGAACGACGTCACGAGTCTACTGGTGGTGTCAAAATTTAAATTAGGAGTCCCGGGTCCAAAATTAAAATTTTACAAGTTAAAAATTACGAATTCGGATGACCAACTTTGACGTTAAATTCAACTAATCAAACAAGCTCACAATGAAACGAAACTTGAGGAACAAGAAGATGGTTATACCAGCTGTCCACAAGAACTGATGGCAGATCAAACGGAGTAGCGACGGTGGAGATACGAGTCCACGAAGTTGGCTCCACGAAACTTTCCAAAAATAACACAATTTAAATGGTCAATTTGGCGACCGGTTTTGATCTATCAAACGACCGAATTAGCAGTTGAAACTTGACGAGAGTGAAGGGGTATATACCGAGATAGCTTGTACATTTGTACCTGTTTTATCAATAAAAATTATATTATATATATATATATATATAAATATATATATATATATATTATATATATATATATATATTTTATATATATATATATTTTTTATATATATATATATATTATATATATATATATATATATATATATATATATATATATATTTATATATATATAGGGTCGTTCTACCATATATCCCCTGTAAAAGGATGTATCGATACATCCAAAATTTGGACCGTTGGATGTTGATCCAATGGTTCGGATTGAATAATAGTGTAGAAACATCATTTAATGCTGATTTAGACTTTTGATCTATTGGTAACTTGCTTTAGCAGGTCATTCTTCACTTTAATTTTTTCAATAAACACCCTAAATTAACTCATATTTACTCTCTTTTTCGTCCATCCAATTTAATATTTCGTAATTTTTTTTTGGTTACAGGCCGTCGTGGTGGTGGTGTTGGTGGTTGTGGTGGAAAGAGAAACGGAGATGAAGAAGGAAATAAGAATCAGTTCGGATCGCGTCGAACGTCGTCGAGCCCTCCTAGAACAACGAGGAGTACCAGCTGCACCGAGAAGAATCGGTCCGGTTCGTGTCGGACGTCTTCGAAACCTCCTCGAACAAGAAGAAGTACCAGCGGCGCCGCTCTAATTTTACTATCCATGCCATTGTCAAAAATCTTATTTTTCATCTAATAATTTAATATTTTTTAATAAAGCTACATGTCATGGTGGTGGTGGTGAACTGAGGAAACCTGCTTCTGAGGTCGGGCGGATCATCTGCTCACATATTTTAAAAAAAAATCTGTATTGATCGGACGAAATATTTTTTACTTTTCTAATGATAATATTTTCGAAGAGAATATTTTTTTTGGATGGTGAATGGCCATTATCTTTACTTTTAACACGGAGAATGGCCATTCTCTTTGCTTTTAACACGGCGAATGGACGGAGAATGGCCATTCTCTTTGATTTTAACACGACGAATGGACGGAGAATGGCCGTTCTCTTTGCTTTTAACACGGAGAATGGTCATTCTTAAGGAGAATGGCCATTCTCCGTTCCTTTAACATGAAGAATGGCCATTCTCCGTTCTTTGAAAACGGAGAATGGACACTCTCTGTGCTTTTAACAAAGTATGGTACATTTAGGACTGAAAATGTTCAAGTATCTCATATTTTTTTCACCAAATATTTACAGTATTTTTAATATCATTTACCATAGTACATTCATTTAATATAAAATCATTTTCAAGAAAATTCGAATATCATTTTATCAGGCTTCCACTATATGGCTGCAAAAATTTCTTGCGAGTGTTTGAATATAATTAACCTACTATCAAAGAGAATTTTTCTTACATTACATTATGCATTACACTGGCATCGACTTCTTACTGATGGCATCGATGTACTGATAGCAATAACAAAGGATGAACATGTAGGATTACAATTATGCTTCAACAATAACAAGGGATGAACAGGCAGGATTATAATTTTGCTTCAGCAATAATAAGGGATGAATAGGCACTGGCATCGAATTCATACTGATGGCATCGATGTAATGATTTTTTACAGAAAGCAAAACACATTACAATCAAATAAAGTTTTAGTGATCCCAGGAATACATCCGTAATGAGGCCACCTGTAAACCCTAGGAATGCACCCCGGACTCATGAAATCTGTGATGGGCATTTGCAAATCAAAGGAATACACCAAAATATCAATATCATCTATGAAGGCCAACTGCCAACCAAATAAACGCTTCAACCAAAAAATCATAATCAAATTAAGTATACTTCATTCCAAGTCCAATAAACTGCATAATTCACGTTACAGTAATCTGCCCAATCCACGTTAGTAATTCAACATAGAACCTGCATAATTCACAATACAATAATCCAAATAAATATCTGACCTACTCTAAATTCAAGACCATATTACATTTTCAAAACAAATTATGAACTATGCACTTAGTACAAGCGAAAAATTTAGTCTTACAATATTTCAAACACAAAATTTAGTTTGACCACCATGACCAACAAATATTCAGAACCATATTACAAGTCAAATATTACTTCCAAATTGAAATAAAAGATTCAAAACTCAAAGATGAATCTTCATAGCCATCTCCATCTTCTTCTTCTTGTTTCTTTTTTTTTCTTCTTCTTCTTTCTCAAAATATCCTTCACCTACACCTTGAGGGACTGATTAAGAAAAATTATAGTCAGTATGGACTCACTGTATATGTAGAAATGACATCCAGAAACATAAATAGAAGTATCAAAGTGATGGCTAGCATTAAAGTGTCAATGTGCACAGTGTGTATTTTTACATAAGAGTTTGGGCTAGCCCCATTTACCTTCTTCACGAAGGAAGGAAAATCTTATTCTTGGTCAGCAAATTCAACCTCTATCTAGTTAATCTTATCCAGAATCAATTTTTGGTTGTTGGATATAGTCTTCATCTCTTTGAAGACATTCTCAAAGTTTGCAGCAACAAAATTGTATAGATCATCAACCCTGTCCTTAGTGTTTTTGATTCCATAAGTTGATGGTTTTCCAGATGTTGATGGTTTGCTTGCAGCTGCTGCCCATTTTCCAAACATTCAAGTGAAGGTTAGTTTTCTCTTGGGGCCTTTGTTTTTAATATAAACATCCCCTGCTAAGCTTGGGACAGAATGTTTATTAGCCATCGAGCATACAAATCCTCCGAAAGGGAGAGCTGTCCTTGCAGTTGGTTTTTTCACGAGATGCATCATTATACTGAACATGTAGGAACCTATATCCATCCTTTTTTTCTTCTCCATATAATAAAGAAATTTTACTCTCTCGGGATGGATGGAAAACTCATGTCCCAACAATTTATACAAAGTTTTTAATTGATCTTTGTATACATTTTGAGGGGTCTTGGCACCTATTGAAACACTTGTAATCTCATGAATTGCATCCGTCATGGAAACATTATCAATATCTTTCATATCAAACTCAGGAACTGGATCAAATCCATAAAATTTGTTGATGACAGCAGCATTTACCCTAATCAGTTTTCCTCTCAGAAATACCAGTTGTTGATCCTCTTCTTTTTCTTTAATTTCAGCCGGAAGATTTGAGTAAAATTCTCTTACTATTGTTTGGGAGATTTTCTCAAGACATGATTTGTTCAGTTTATCCAATTGATAGAATTTTAATATATCCAGGAAAGCTTCGTCTTCGACATCATCCATCTTAATTGATCTTTCAGACATAACAGCCTTTTTCTTGAAATATTTAATGTAAATCTTCTTAGATTTAGAGTCTTTAAATTTTTTTACCTCCTCTCCAACCTGGGACTTATTTGATGATTTCTCTTCCTCTTCATTTTCCTCTTCTGATGAGGATTCAAAATCCTCAGAGTACGCTGATGACTATGTATCCGTTGCCACCTTAGCCTTCGCTTGAGTACGCCTTCGATCTTTATAAGTTGAGTCTTCTGACGACTCTGTATCGAAGATAGATTTTCCGGTCTTTGTCGAACAATGAGTTTTTTAGCCTTTTTGCATGTGACTTGGTTGCCGCCTCCGCTTTCAGCGTCGCTGCCGCCGCCGCTGCTTCCGCCGCTGCCCTTTCGGCCTCTGCCCTAGCGACCATAATCTTGATTTTTGCCGCCCTTGCAAGTTCTGCCTTTCGGGCCTGTATCGCATCCCTTTGTGGATTCTTCTCCTTCAGCGACGGTCGTTGTTTTCTTCGACGGCATTTTGATTAGAAGAGGGTTTGGGAGAGGGTTTGGGAGAAGGAAGAGGGTTTGAGAGAAGAAGAGGGAAAATTCGACCGTCTTATATGACCTTGGGAAGTGGAAAAAATTAGAATAGTTTTGAGTCTTAAATTAAATTTATTACTATTATTAGTAGTATAAGACGGTTGAATTTATTACTATTAAATTTAAAAAACTACTTTCCAAAATTAAATATATTACTATTATTACTAGTATATATCCATGTGAAATCACTACATAAACTTTTAGGATTTTGAGACCCTAATTTTAAAAACTACTTTCCAAAATTAAATTTATTACTATTATTACTAGTATATATCCACGTGTTCCGTATAAATTATTGAAAAATTTGGCAGAAAAAATGTGGTGGAAACATGTTTATTTATGGAAAAATTTATGAAATGACCAAAAAATGAAAAAGTTTTATGAAAAACCCACCGCACAAAAATATTTCATCGCGTGCCCAGAATTATATAAAGAGGGTTCCGAATCACCTTTTTGCCCTTCCTTCTAATTTATTGAAAACACCCACGAAACTACTTTTAAAAAAAACGTTTCGATACTTCATCTTCTTTCCATACGCTGCTCACTTTCGAATCTAGGTTTTCTCCTCAAAAATCTTCAAAAACTCGTCGGAAAATTTCGGAAAGACCGAGACAAACGACAAAAGTGCTAAAACGGAGGTCCAAACATCATTTTTTTGCGATTCTAAAATTTCGGAAGGCCTACTTACGAAGAAGCTGTTACTTTCTGGCTCCTCGAAGATACGCTCATTTTGGGACAAACCGGGCCTCGTTTTGACCTCCCAGTCAAAAGTTATGGTCCTTCAAAGTTTCAACTGAGCATAAAATGCAGGAGAATGGTCATTCTCCGTGTTAGAACACGAAAAATGTTAATTTTGCATGAGGGTGGCCATTCTTCGTGTAGTAACACGGAGAATGTCATTCTCCGTCTTAATTTACACGGAGAATAGTCATTCTCTGTGTTAGAAACACGGAGAATGCCATTCTCCGTGTAAACTAACACGGAGAATGACATTCTCCGTGTTAAATAAAACGGAGAATGGCCATTCTCCATTTTAATTTATACGGAGAATGGCCATTCTTCGTATAATTTAGCACGGAGAATGGTCATTACAGTGTTAAAACGCAGGAGAATGGGCATTCTCCGTATTAGAAACACGGAGAATGCGTCATTCTCCGTGTTAAATAAAACGGAGAATGTCATTCTCCATGTTAAATAAAACGGAGAATGGCCATTCTCCGTATAATTTACCATGGAGAATGGTCATTACAGTGTTAAAATGCAGGAGAATGGCCATTCTCCGTGTTAGAAACACGGAGAATGCCATTCTCCGTGTTAAATAAAATGGAGAATGGCCATTCTCCGTGTTAGATACACGAATGCCATTCTCTGTGTTAAATAAAATGGAGAATGGCCATTCTTCGTGTAATTTAGCACGGAGAATGGTCATTACAGTGTTAAAACGCAGGAGAATGGCCATTCTTCCTGTTAGAAACACGGAGAATGCCATTCTCCGTGTAAATTAACACGAAGAATGTCATTCTCCGTGTTAAATAAAACAGAGAATAACATTCTCCGTCTTAATTAAAACGGAGAATGACATTCTTCGTGTTAATTTACACGAAGAATGGTTATTCCCAGTGTTAAAACGTAGAAGAATGACCATTCTCCGTGTAATTAGTACGGAGAATGGCATTCTCCGTTTCTAAATTACACGGAGAATGGCCATTTTTTGTGCTAAATAATACGGAGAATGACATTCTCCGTGTTAAATGACACGGAGAATGGTCATTCAAATGTTAAAACACAGGAGAATGGCCATTCTCCGTGTTAGAACCACGAAGAATGCCATTCAACACGGAGAATGTCATTCTCCTTGTTAAAAATGCAGGAGAATGACTATTCTTCGTGTGATATCGACGGAAAACAGTTAACAGAAACCTAATTTTTTCATTTTTTTTGTTTTGTGGAAAGAAACCATAATTGACCTAATTGTCGGAGAAGAAGAATAAGAAGAAGAAGAAGAAAAAGAAGAATATGAGCGATGATCGGAGTTCGACTGAACAAAAAAGCATGGTGAACTACGAACGATCTTTGCCATCTCTGATGAAGATGAGAGCAATGGAATTCAGATCTCTCGTGAAGAAGAAGAAGAAGAGAATCGCAATCCAGATCTGAGTTTGTGCGGAGGGGTAGTTATGGTATTAATTTTGTAAATACAGAGCATCTAAAGGGAATCTTTGAATATCTGACGTGAAATTATATAATTCTGGGCATTTCATAAAACCCATCCCGCGGGTGGGTTTTTCATATAACCCAACCCCGAAATTGGGTTTCTCAGCAATTTCCAGTTTTAAAAAATTTGACAACATATTTAATAATGTGAAGTTTAATCTCAATATTTTTATTTTTCGAATATTTGATTAAATTTTTGAAATAAGAAGACTATGTACTTGAAAAGAGTAAAATTGAAACACTCAAAGTTGTCCTCTATTTTACTTTGTAATCATATTTAAGATAGATTTGACGGCAGGATTGACGCTGGCAGCATAATCAATTCTATGACGTAACAAGTCATTGATGGGGATATCGTCGCTGATATATGGATTTGACGTAACAAGATTTGTTAATTGAAAAATATGTAAAGAGCAATGCTATAGTTAGCAAATGGGTGTAAGTTGTAAGAAGTTTGTAAAAGTTTGATTGTAGCCGAAACCAAATTGAGTTAATAAAATATTATATTTCATTAAATCCCAGCTTCGTCGCCTGAACATTCTCCGGCGAAGTATACAAGAGGGGGACAAAAAACTGTAAAAAACAAAAAAAAAGGGTCTACCCCTCACTGGCCTCGCGAAGGATCTCCGCAAAGTCCTGCAGGGTGCGCACACCCGCCCTATGGCACAGGCGACAAAACGCTTCCCTCTTCTCCAGAGAATTCCGTTCCTCCGGTGTGATCGGCAACAGGTCAAAGTTGGGCGCCGGATGAAGAGGTCGAGCGATGACCTCCAGTGAAAACCCGCAGGAGGTCAGAAAGTCCGCAGCCGCTGCCAGCCAGTCATGGGCCGGAGGCGGCGCAGAGGGTGCTCCATGCGGAGAGGCTCGACGACGAATGGAAGAAGACTCTGGCAATGGTTCCCAACCATATGATCTTTTTGGAGCCATGTTAAATGTGCAACCTACTCAGATGAATGGGGACCCCTATGTATATATATACATGTTCCTAACCGACTCTTCTTATTCCTTATTGGAAGTTGGGGATATTCAATTTCTTATTCCTCATTGGAAGTTGGGGATATAATGCTACAGTTACAACCAAATACTTACAACACTCTTACAACCTTCACCCATTGCTGACATGTGGGCCATGGCCCACATGTCAGCAATGGGTGAAGGTTGTAAGAGTGTTGTAAGCATTTGGTAGTAGACTTAGCTTTATTGATGTCTTATTCCAAGCTTAGTTGGTTGTGCTATTTGGCTTTTACATGGAAGGCCTAGGTTCGAGTCTGGTGTTTGGGTTCTGTAGAATTTTTCTATTGTTAATATTTTTTGGATGCTATTATATGCTTTTAACTTAGTATGAAACAATTTTTGGGACTGTTAATGGCCATTCTCCGTTCCTCTAACACGGAGAATGGTACATTTAGGACGGAGAATGGTACATTTAGGAAGGCGAATGGTACATTTAGGACAGAGAATGGTAAATGTAGGACGAAGAATGATACATGTAGGACGGAGAATGGTATATATAGGACGGAGAATGGTATATTTAGGACGGAGAATGGTACATTTAGGACGGAGGTAGGACGGAGAATGATACATGTAGGACGGAGAATGGTACATATAAGACGGAGAATGGTTCATTTAGGACGAAGAATGGTTCATTTAGGACGAAGAATGGTACATTTGAGACTGTTCTGTAGGGTTGTGAATTTTAAATAGTTTGGCTGTTTAGTTTTGTTTTGAATCTATATAATTTGGTTTTGAAGGCTGGTGAAGATGAATTAGTTTGGTTGTTTGGCTGTATAAATAGATTTTAAAGGGTTGTGAAAAAGAAACCAATGTTTTCGTATCGATCACCATTAATTATGGTGAATTGGCACTGATACCACTAATATGAGTGGAATTTGCACCGCCATAATTTATTTTGAATAAGGTAAAATCTGTGTTGAGAAATGTCAAAATCTCTTGGATATGATTACACTGAGATGTTGTATTAATGGTAAAATCTGTTGGAAAATGTCAAAATCTCAGAAGTGAGCCGTCTTAGGCGTCATTGTCTCCACCAGTTTTCAGAAACAGGGGTATTTTTGTCATTTTATATTTTTGAATATTTTTGAAATTTATTTTATTATTTATGATATTATTTTGGGGTTGAAATTTATTTTATTATTTATGATATTGTTTTGGGGTTATTTGAGTCGGGTTCGAATTTTAACTCAATCCAACTTGAAACGGGGACCCGGAGGATAGTTTGACTCTAGTAGGACCCATACACTAGTTAGGCATGGTCCACATGATATTAATTTTAGTCCACATGATATTAATTTTAGTTAGTAGTTAGACTAATTATTTATGGATAGGTTTAGTTTAATTAGAGACTTAAACTAGACTAAATTGACCTCAACCTTTAACCCATTCCTAATTTAAATCAAATAGATTAGTGGAGGGCATTTTGGACATTCAAATAGGGGACACCTCACCCTTTTTGGGCAGCCACCTATGGGGGGATAAGGAGTGAGTCACTCCTTCATTCATTTGTTTTCATTCACTTTCTCTCTCTTGTTCTTCCCCAAATTAATTTAGAGATGAACCTCCATTGATTTCATCTCCAAATCAACCCTTTCTTCTACCAAATCTTCTTTATTTCTCCTCTACTCCATGGTTAGAGGGTTCTAGCCAAGTTTGGGAGAATTCGGAGCTCGTTCATATCCTTTTAGAATCTCTACGTGTCGGTGTCGTGTCGGAAGGATTTTTCTTTGAATCTCTCTCCCGGAAGGTATAATCTCTCCTCTAATCCATCCCTACATGCATATAGAAATATTTTGAACCCATAGGAATGACCCCCATGGTTGTATCTCAATTTGTGTCCATTTCGTGTCCATTTGGAGGTCATAGGAGTGTCCTTTTGTGTTGTGGTTGTGTCCATGTGGGAAAACCCCAAATTTGGACACATTGTGTTGTTGTTATGTATGAATAAATTATTACATATTTAATCTCATATTTTTGTATTGGAGATGTGTTCTATAATGTCTCATATATATATATTAGTGTAGAGAGTGAGTTCTTGATATATTATGTTATATACTTGTGTTTCTTTTATCTCAAACTACCTAAATTCGTCATAATATTTATCCACGTTTTTAGTAGCAATAGCAACTTAGAAATGTCATAACTTTTAGCTTAAAATTCCGATTTATCTCCCGTTTTTTTAAAAGAACCGTATCGATGTTAGCTTTCCAAATATATATTTTAATAAGCCAAATTTGTTCTGAAACTTTCTGTAAAATTATTTGAGTGTCAGCTGTACGAAAGACAAACGTGTTTCGGTGTTTTTGCGATTCCGGGAGTTTCCGGACACGAAAATGCGATCCGTTTAATGTTTCGGAAAGCTAACACAAAGATCTATAACATACTTTAATCCTAGAATTTAATTAATGCTTAATTTGTACAGTATTGATTTTATGTAGAAGATTACTATACGACATATACATTTTGTATATCCTTGTATGTACAAATATGTATGTATGCATGTGTGTATATATATATATATATATATATATATATATATATATATATATATATATATATATATATATATGTATGTGTGTTAAGAGAATGTAATATAATATAAAGTATGCATAAATGATATAATATATGAAAGTATATAATGTATTCAAATATGTATGTATAGGTGCATGAATGGATGAAATGCAAGCATATGGGTAATACAAGGTATTGAAACATGTATGCAAGTATTCATATGTAAGTAAGTAACGTAATCAAGTATGAATGTATACTATATATGAATGCCAACATGATAGAAATGTATGATGCCATATTAGCACTTAGCACCATGTTCATATGTTAAAACCCCTTCTACATGTTGACAGTAACCCCAAGCATGAATACACATAAAATCTACTTATTGTTATGAGTAAACCCTTTGATGTATAAATAAATCCTTTTGTTATGATTAACACCAACACACACATGCTAAACCTATGCTTTACATGTTATTTCTTCTATGTGACACAATGAACCCTTGCTAAATGTTATCCTTCTAACATAATACCCTCACACTTGAACACATTGTACTGCTATGTACACATTGCCATATCCACATTCATGTATCACTCACTCCTTGTCTTTATGCACCTTGCTTGTAATAAAAATATATATGAATATATATGTAATGTGTGTTTGATAACTTGTGTAGCTTTGTGATTTTGTGTGAGTGTTAGTCTAGGCTTGGTTAGGCCTAATGAGACTTGTTAGTCTAGGTTTAGACCTAGTACTGCCTAGTTAACCTAATTTGACTAGTACGGTTGACCAGAGTTGACCAAGAGTTGACTTTGACCTAGAATGACCTAGAATCATGTAGAATGCAGAGTAGAGCTTTATTTTACCATTTTGGACTTGTTGTGACTTGTGCTGTTCTAAATAGGAGCCAGACACCTCTCCTCGGACAGTACATTTCCTTTGGACATTCAGATAGCAGACGAGTACATTCTCTGATCATTTTATAACTTGTTTAGAATTATATTCCTGCTCTAGTTTACCTTATTTGATGCTGTCACGATATTATCACGGATTGGTACTATATGGATCCCTACATTGAGATGTTATCCCCCTCGGGAGCATCGGATACATTATGTTATGTGTTTCGTGTACATCATGTATTCCTCGCTCTCATGCTATTCATGTTTCTCATGTGCTTCATGCTCGTTCATGCATGCTCGTGTACTCTCATGTGCTCTCATGAATCGGTCATGTTTCTCATGTATCTCATGTATAACCTATATTGCATGTGTACTCATTTATGAGCCTTCATGTGAATTTCATATGCACCCATTTATGGGCCCCCCATGTGAACTTCATGTGCACTCATGTATGAGCTCTCATGTATACTTCATGTGCACCTATTTATGGACTTCATGTAAAAACCATGTACGTAACATAACTTGTTTGGATCCTTGTGTATTGATTGGGGTATGGGAGAGTATAAATAGTCATGTGAACAATTCTAAAGTAGTATAGCCATGTGCGCCTCTTTAGTATAGTCATGTACAAATCCAGCCGTTCACATGTCAACTTTGTACTCTAAATCACTAGTCACTGGTAGCTCTCTACTTATAGTAGATATTTCTATTACAGTTCTCGCTCTGTTTACATCATGTACTTTTTTTCAGTTTTATGTATCGTACTCTCTTGCATGTTTATATTCTCTAACCTATTATGATCTGCGTGAGTTGTATTGTGCTCGCTCCCGTCCTGACTGGACCTGTTGATAAATTTTACATATAGCCTGGAGGTTGCCTGCTAGCCTAAAGGAGACACAGTAGAGGTTGTATAGATAGCTAGGGTTTTGCTCATAGCTTATTTTCAGTTGTCTTGAGTTGTATTTATGGATTACTGTATTTGAGCTTTGAGATGTATTTCTGGATTTGTGTATCTTAGACACTTAGACTTCTATCTGCGGTATCTCTTTTGGATTTTATGTTTTATCTATCTTTATCATGCTCTACCTTAGATGTGATTGAGACTGTATCTGCTATGTCACCTCCATTCGGAGAGTATATACTGTACAGGTACCTTTATTTTGTTAGATGTTTGACCTAGGACAGCGTTCTACCGCCGATACTACGGCGTAGGCTGGACGTACCCACGTCTCGTGTCCTTACTCTAGGGTGCGGGTCGTGACAATCATTATATCACAGTCCATTTTATTTATAAAAAAATTACTCCCTCCGTCCCAAAAATATAGTCTCACTTTCCTTTTTGGTTTGTCCCATATTATAGCCCATTTCTTTTTATATAATGAATGTTTGTAGAGTAATTTACAATTTTAGTCTTATTTAAACTGCAATTATATCAAGATAAACTCTACAATTCTCTATGCATTTAAGAGTTGCATTTTGAAAATATACTTGAGCTTTAATGATGGATACTGAAAAGACACTTTAATTTATATAATTTGCCAAAGTATTGCCTCCAAAGTTTAATTTACATAGTAGAATATGATGGCATTAAATAAACCCAATTAGAGATTTAATGACATTCAATAACCCAATTAGAGATCACAATAAGTACAAAACGTTCATGCAAAATTCAAAACTTCTATGAGGGGCAAATTGGAGAGATTTTGTTTTGTTGGACATATTAATTGAATTTTCTTAATCTTGGTGAAAATAGAAATAGGACTATATTTTTGGGACGGAGGGAGTAATAATGTAAAAAATTATTGACAAAAGTAAAATTTTGTCAAAATGGAGAATCGAACTCATAAAAAATATCTTGTATGTAGACTAGTAAAAAATATAAAGAAATGCATGCATGCATGCATGCTAATGTTTTCACCATTCACTCCAGGAATGATTGATGGTATCTAAATCATTATACATCTCGTATCCAGGTTCCCCTGGGACTGGGATTACATCATCAAAGGATTTTTTAAACGTCTGTATTGAATAACAAATTTTCCAGAGTTCGTCATCGAAGTGCACGCTGAAGCACCCACGTATGTCGAGCACGCAAAGACCCTTGCAGTTGCATATGATAGATCGCAGCGTGTCTCCATTGAACATGCCGAATCCCATATGTAGGTGCTCGAGACGCGGCATCGAATCAGCCACGATCTTTCCCTCCGTTTTGTTTTCCGTGTCCAGCACGAATCTGTTCCTGAGCATGAAATCTGGAGGGGGCATGTTCCTACTCAGCTTGACCAGATGGTGACAATACTTTCCGACGGAAAAGATTCCAGTCGACGTGATATAGAGGCAGTAGCCAATGTCGAGTTCTTCCTGCACCGGAAGAAACTCCAAGTGTCTCACGAAAGTTTCATCACTCACGTCGCACTTCGGAATGCGCAACACCCTTAAAAATTTCCCACTGTATTATAAAAATAGGAAAACATCAATAGAAATTAACAAAAGTATACGTAAAATTTTGTAATAGAAAAAATAAAATGTTAGAATAAGACTAAATAAAATTTTGCACTGGCCTTAAACATGCAAAACAGAAGGCTGCTTTGTCGAGCTTGTACGCCGAGAAGGACCCTAGATATCCCCCACTGCGAGCCACGAGCTTCATTACGGTCAAACTAATCTCAGCAGTTTTCTGGGTCCTCCGGCACCACTGTACCAAGTCGACGTTAGACCAATAGTCTAAGGGACCGTTGAGCGCCTTCCACCACAAACGGCAAACTAGGGCCACGTTGCACATTACCTCGTCTGCCGGCATCCCCGATAGTACCAGTATCATCGAGAGAATCTCGGTAGGGATGACGGCCCATCCGCTGCAGTTGATCTTGCTCCTCTCCATTGCGACTGTTCTTCTTCTTCTCTCATTTGTTTCTCTCTAGTCGGATAGGTTCTCTTCTTTGGAAAAGGCTATTTAACCCCTCGTTTAGGGGGGTGTAACCCGCTCGTGGAGGGGTGTGACCGAACAAGGCACGAATCTATTGGGAAATAACGGTAATGCTACTGTATTAATATTAGCAATTAGTCGTTTGAGCTCCCAACATATTTGGGTGATGCCATCTCCCATTATGTGGCATCTGACATGGCAGATGACATAACAGCTGACATGGCAAATTTTAACCCCAAAAATTAATTACCTAAATTTTTTTAATGTTAATGTTAATGTTAATGTTAATGTCAATATTAATATTAATGTTAATGTTAATGCTAATGCTAATGTTAATGTTAATGTTAATATTAATATTAATGTTAATATTAATGTTAATGTTAATGTTAATATTAATTAATGTTAATTTAATATTAAATTATTTATTTACTATTAATGTTAATTTTAACATTAATTTTATTGTTAAATTTTGCCATGTCAGCTGTCATGTTAGCAACCATGTCATATGCCACATAATGGAAGATGGTATCACCCAAATTTTTTGGGAGCAAATAGCATTTTCGTAATATTAGTTTTAGTTATATTGTAAATTTTAAATTAACAGAAAAGCTAATGTAGATTTAATATTAATGCTACTGTTAAATTTTCCCGATCATACCTCGATACTTACGATTGTCGACCGAGTTACCGTCTTCATCATTATCAAATTTTCACCCGAATCATCGTCCTCGCTGGGACGTGATGCCGCACGAGCCTGGAGTTGCGCTCGTGCAAGACAAGATAACAGATTCACAATAGTATTTATAGCTCAAATTGATAACATAAGCAGCGGAAGGAAAACGTAGTATACAACAAGAATCTCTTTTATTGATAATGAACTGAAGGTTACAATGGCTCTGAATAGCCCAACTTAACATGCCAATTGGCTACAATGCTCATGATCTCTCTAGCTCACAAAGGAGTACATTGTTCCATACATTATACCTTTTATAGCCAACAAGTAGTCTTCGGCTGAACATCTCTATGTCGCAAGTTCGAACGCCAATGCGGTAGCTCCTCTTGAACGCTAAGGACTCCATGCCTCGGCACGTCCAAGCCGAGCCCCGCCTCGAGCCGAACATATCCTGAACTTGTCCACTACCGTGTCCCTGCGGTAGATACAGTTAGACATAATCTTAACATAAACATAGTGATCGTGCTCATCTATGTCCCATTTTGCCTAGCCTGCAAGGTTAGAACTTTACATAAGAAATCATATCATTTCACTCAACCAACCAACCGTAAACTTAAACATATGCATAAGGGTGGCAGGCCCTGCGCCTGCACCCAGCGCTAATCTCAGCCCATCGGCCCTATCTATATGAAGGTCACGGTGTTTCGCACCGTAATGCATCTTTGGCATCCTTATGTGTAAGACTATGATCGCTTCGATACGGATTGCTCGCCCAATATCCGAAGGATCCCAAACTTACTGATATCATAGCTTATCACAACACTGGACGGTCGTAACCCGTCCTAATGATGTGCACCATAAATACCATACATAATTTCCTCCATTGAACTACTCGGTTGAATTAAGATGATGTGCACCATAAATACCATACATAAATACCAACACTGGACGGTCACAACAATATCATAGCTTATTGAGTATATTATATTATCATTGCTTGTCCTCCATTCGGAGTTGACCGTTCTCGACAGGTTTTGATATTATAATTATTGTTAGATAGTAGAACTAGACAACGTTCTACGTCGTTTCTGCGGTGTAGGCTGGGACGCTGTCACGCACTCATGCCCTAACTCTGGGTGCGGGTCGTGACAGGGTGCACGAGAAAGGAACAATGTTGCTACCGATTCGGTTGGGACCGCTAGGTCGGAATCGGCCGAGTCGATCGAACGGGAACGGTTGAATTAAGATCCATTCCACGTTATGGAATGGCTTCTCTGGAACCAAGTCCCATATTCAGCGGGTTGCAGGTGATCGCGTAGGTAATGTCAGCGTAGCCAACCAGTCGCTCGCTTGAAGCAAGTCTAAGGCGAGTGGCTGACCTCATTCGTCTCGTCCCTCTTTGACGTCACTGGCATCACAAGCCATCCTGGACGTATAGCTTTGTTAATCGGGGTCCTTTCAACGCAAGTAGCTAGCTCCGATGGAAGTCCCTGCTTAACCTGTGCTGAAATCTTATGCACGACTATACCCTGTTTCCTCCTAGGTCGAAACGGTTCCGTGGCCCCGGGTTGCTGCTCGAGAAAACTACCGCCTTGTCGACAAGTTGTCCATAACCGTGCGAAGACATATTTTTCTTTTAGTTATTAAGACATAGCCTACATTATCTTTGAAAACTCAATCCCTTTCCCGTGTTTGTGCCCTTGCATTTATCCTTTCATTCGCGACAATATTATCGATTTACCTAGGAAGGAGGTCGAGAAGAGGAGGGTCATCCACTCACCTTGAGTTTATTTCAGGCGAGAGAATGGATCTTAATTCAACCGTTCCCGTTCGATCGAGTCAATCGATCTCGACCTATCGGTCCCGATCGAATTGATAGCGATAGTGTTCCTTTCTTGCGCACCCCGTGGACGGAGTACGGGGCACGATGTAGGGACGGGGCACTACAGCTATAGACTAAGATGTCATCTATGAACACTATCATGAACTGATCCAAATAGTGCATGAAGATACGATTCATGGGGTCCATGAATACGGCTGGTACACTGGTCGTTCCAAATGGCATAACAAGGAAATTCCAATGTCCATACCTCGATCTGAATGATATCTTCGGGATGACTTGCTCTCTGACTCGGATCTGATGGTACCCTCATGACCGCAAGTCAATATTCGAGAATACAGCCGCTCCCTTGAGCTGATCAAATAAGACATCAATGTACGATAATCAACACATAATCTTGACGTACCATCCTTCTTCTTCACAAGAAGCATCGGTGCTCCCCAAGACGATCCACTAGCACGAATGAATCCTTTGGTTCTGAGTTCTTCAATCATCTTGTACAAGATTTCCAACTTTGAAAGTGCCATCCTGTAGACCCTCTCTGATCCTGGTGCCGTCCCTGGAATCAAGTCGATGGTGAAAACTCTGCCTCACCGGAAAATAAAAACTCTGCCTCACCGGGAATACCAAAAATAATCCTGCCAATATGGCAGTATATTCTTGTGTATTGCTCCTTCAACCAATCCATTCCTAGGCCAAGGGACCGATTCGGCCCGCCGCAAAAGGGTCGTCGTCTAACCCAGCTATAGTTCGTGATGGCTTGACATTGCCAGTGGCCTTCATACCCTTTTACTGCTTAACAAATGTACGTGACACGGGACGATGCTTGCTATACTTCGATAGCCCAACAAAACTCTTTTCTAATGTGTTCGTGCAACGACTTGACAAGCAAGGGCTACGTTAAGCCTTGCATCGAGGGAACGTGCTGTGCACGCGTTCGACTTGAACAATCAAGTTCTTTGGGTGCATAGACTTAAGCAAGAAGCAGTGAAATACGACTTAAACTACGGGACAAGCGAATGTTAATATTAATTGTAGTTCCAATTACATTTTAAATAAAAAAGAATGCAATTTTAACTATAACTAGTTTGAAGTAAATGTTAAATAAAAAATTATTTTAAATTTTAGTATTAATATTAGTTTTAATAATATTGTAAATTTTAAATTAACAGGAATGTCACGGAATTAGAAACCTAGCAAGCTGATGTCACGTTGCTCGGGGCTCGGTTAGTGTTCGTCTAAACTCGAACGTGCGAACTAGTTATTAGTAATGATAACCAAAAATTGAATTTTAAGTTTAAAATCTAGTCGAGCTCGATCCTTCCTCTTTATCCCATCTCCCACACTCTCTCTTTCTCTCTCTCTCGGGTTCTCTCTCGCAGGTTGTGTTCCTTACACAACAGATCCCGTAGCATTAAATGCTCTGCATGCATTATCCTACACAATTTAATAATAAACACTGATACCATATCATTAGAAGAGTAAAAGTTGTCTTGGAAGTTGTAAAAAATTACTTTATATTGTCTTCTCAATACTTTTTTGCATTGGAGATGACTTTTTAAACTTATTGTCATTTGTGAATATAGCCACCTATGCAAGATATTGTCTTCTGCCTCATGCCACATAGGATACACAACACATAACAAGATAATAGGATTTCGTAGCATTAAATGCTGCTGCATGCGTTATCCTACAGAAGAGGGCCACGTGGAGAATGCTGTTGCATGCTTCCTCATGCGTTATTAGCTACACAATTTAATAATACATGTACCCAGAAGACGAGAAAGTTGTGTTGTTGGAAGTTGTTTCCTTAAAATTATGCTTGCTCCTAGAATCAGTCAAGATTTTTCATGAGCCATCAAAAGAGGGCCACGTGGCGGAGTTACAAGGAAGACGAAAAGGTTGTGTTGTTGCCTTGCTGGAAGTTGTTTCTTCCTGAATAATGCTTTTTGCACCTCTAAATTGTACTTTCAAACTGTCCATCCTAACGTGGCAGCTGACGTGATATGTTGATCTGGCAGCTGACGTGGCAATTTTTTTAAAATAAAACTAAAAATAAAAATTAACATTAAAGTTAATGTTAACATTAATATTAATATTAATATTATCGTTAACATTAACAATAATATTAATATTAATATTAACATTAACATTAATTTTAACATAAATTAATATTAATATTAAATTAACATTGATATTAACGTTAAATTATTATGGAGAAAATTGGGTAGTTAAATTTTTGGATTAAAATTTGCCATGTCATCAGTCATGTCAGATGACACACACTATTATTTAACATGCCACATCAGATGGGAGGGCTATATATTAGAGGAACAATTTGGAGGTACGAATATAGCATTACTCTTTCTTCTTGTATTGTTTCTTGTCCTTCGTTTCTTCTGCTGGTTTCTAACACACTCTATTTTCTTCAATGTCGACGTCACATGGAGAAAGTGATCATCGTGTGGAAGATTTAGTCGATGAAGAAAGCCTCCTTTCAAGAGGACTGCCAGATGATTTGGATGATGAGCAAAGTTTGGAAGATGTTAACTTAGGAGACAGTAAAGAACAAGATGAAGAAAACAATGGAAGAATGCATCATAACGACGACGACGACATCAACGCAAACAACAAAATATTATTTCGTATCACCCTTTCTAATGGATTTAAGAAATGCATTATAATTTTACATTTATTTCTCATATTTATTTTGTTTTATTCTGTTCTTAGGGACGACGGTGAATCTCCATTGGATTTCGATGCAGCGACGATGAAAAAAATATTGCAGTCTGCCAGCATTAACAATGATCCAAAACATCTCTTAGAAGAAGATATTGTTGGCCTACAGTTCAACTCTATTGAAGAAGCAGAGACATTCTACCGGATATATTCAAAAGCATATGGTTTCTGTCACGATCCGCTACCCAAATTGTTGGGCCGGGCCAAGTCATGTCCAGCCTACGTTTGAGATAAAACGTAGTAAGCTGTTCTAAAGACAATAGGATAAGACTAAATGTGCTAACAGTTCTATAATGTGAATAAAAAGTCATAAATGTTCCAAACACAAAAGTCGTCTCATATTGAAATAAGTCCAAGTACAAGTCTGTAATGTAAAACTGGATACATGTCCAGTTACAAAATACATAGTCTAATACGTGACTACACTAAATATCCCAAGCAACTACGCAAACTAGACGAGTTTCCCCGCAGGTACATCCTCGTAAGGCAAAGCCTGGTCCTCGGCAGTATCTCCATAATATGAGTCACAGAGCAACTCCTCCTCAGTAAGGATACCTACAACGTTATCCTGTCAGAACGGGAGCAAGTACTGATTCTAGCAAACTAAATACACGAAGCATGAACAGGAATGTAATAAACTGGAATCATGGCATATCATGGTTTAATTGGTTCTTTTTAGAAATGACAACATATAGTTTAAAAGTTTAAAACCGTAGCATTTACGTGAATCGGTCAATAGGTGAATAGGATGTACAGCAGCACATATCAAGTTTTTCTGGCATGCACATACGTGCACGAACGGCATCGGTGTATATCCATACACAAATGCGGGATCAGAACATACGGCAAGGTCACATATAGAATGTCACCTAGCGCGGTAAATACATACGGAGAAGGGGGTCATGTTCACGTACAATACTCACAGTTTCTCCTTAACCCGTTATTTAAACATGTGAGAGATATGAGAAACTGTCCTAAACATGGTAGAGACTGAAAGAAATACAACATGTAAAGTTCTAACTTGCTACCCTAAGGATCAGCATTTAACATGGTTGGTAAATCACAGTTTATTGTTATAGCAATATGTAAAGTTCGTAGAAAGTACTTGCCTCTAGCAAAGCAAAGCAGCGATAAAAATGCTATAGATGTCTGGTAACCCGTCACTGTAGAAATAAATACATAAACTTAGTTTTTATACTAAGCTAAAACACTAAGACACTAATTGGTGAAACACGACTTGTGACTGGGCACCTAGCCAAAGTGATGACTTTAGCATAGGAGACCAATATGGGGTGACACAATACTATAACTAACATACTAGGGTCTTTACACTAGTGTGGGATGAGGTTCAATACGGCTATAACTCAAAATAACACAAAAAGTTGCAAGTCTTAATTAATCAATAAATAAATCAACTGTACATTGTGTTCCAACAATTTTTGAGATAGACAAAAAGCTCAATTTTACATAATATAAAGTACCAAAATGATCCTTGTTAATTATAGTAATTTATTATAGTTTTTCTGGAATTTATTAACCAGTACAAGTATTTTATAAAAAATCAGTTTTCATAGGTACATAGAAAGTGAGTTCTGGTTTCATATGCCAAAATAGTGGCAAAACTATAAATTAAATACTGTAAAAATTATGATAAATTAGCTAAATTAACATAGTATCTAAATACTATTTTTCTAGAATTTTAACAGCAATTAAAGTATTTTTAGAAATTCAAAAATAGCATGGCACACAATTGAATTTAAATAATTAATTATCTGCGTATTTCGTCCATGTACATAATTTGAACCAGAGTTCAAATACAGGACACAAGGCCAAGAATCAAGTCCAATATGACTTGTAAAGGTCTTGAATGTGTGAAAACACATTTGGGCCAAAAAACCCATGCTAGGCTTGGACACCAAATGGTTGCAGTAATTAAATACACAAAAATACAAAGATGTAAAAATACATAATAAATATTAATATTTTAACAAGGTAAAATTATACATAGTAGTCATATAAATATGACAAGTATATTTATATATATTAAAGTATAATATATATACAATATTACGTAAAGTATGGAGACTAAATAGTTATGTAAAAAAAAAAAATATATAAAAATATATATATATATATATATATATATATATATATATATATATATATATATATATATATATATATATATATATATATATACAAGGAAATATATGTATATATATAAGAAATAAATATAATATATAAATAACAGTAAATGTATATATTAATAGTAAATACAATATTTATATAATAGTATACGTATATATGCAAAAAATACATATATACATATGCATATATATATATATATATATATATATATATATATATATATATATATATATATATATATATATATATATATAAAAAAAAATATATATATATATATATATATATATATATATATATATATATATATATATATACACTCGTATATTTAAAATGCTAAATATAGAATATATATTTATATATATAAATACTGTACATATACGCATATAACAGTATATATACATATATAATAAAATATATATACAGAAATACATATATACATATATATATATATATATATATATATATATATATATATATATATATATAAATATATATATAAATATATATATATATATATATATATATATATATATATATATATATATATATATATATATATATATATATATATATATATATATATAACATAAAAACAAAAGAAAAAGAAAAAGGAAAATAAATAACAGCGCGGGGGTGGGGGGGTTCGAACTCGGCCCTCTGGGTCGGGTTCTCGAGTTGGGTTCAGTCGGGCTGGCCAGGGGGTCAGCCCGCAGCTTATGTTAGGGTTAGGATTTCGTTTAATTTATTTA
Organism: Iris pallida; assembly: GCA_029216955.1. Lineage (NCBI taxonomy): Eukaryota > Viridiplantae > Streptophyta > Magnoliopsida > Asparagales > Iridaceae > Iris > Iris pallida. Next base: position 15,998,250 of record JANAVB010041816.1, read on the forward strand.
GGTTTTAAGCTAATAACAGTAAACCCGAAATAACAAACCCTCTGTCCTAACAGTTAAGGACACAGGTGTCTACGTGTCCGTGCTATGCACGATACACACGGGTCCTAAAACGCGTGTCCGAGCACAGCGTTGGGTTTGTCGGGTCCAGACGACCAACATATGTCGATTCGAGACATGCACGACACAATTCGGACGCTGCAACTTACGTGTCCGACTTCAATAGGAGTTTTCGAGGGTGCTCGACGGCGGCTGAGGCGACGTGGTCGCGGCGGAGTGGTGGCGATCGATTCAGCTCGCTGCGGCAAACTCGTCGACGGTGGTAGTTGGTGGTGAAGGTTGCTGTGGAGGCGGCGTCGGGCCTCGCCGGAGTTAGGGTTTAGGTCGGATTTGTCGGGGCGGTTGTGGGTGGCTGGGTGGTCGAAGTTAGTCTAGGGTTAGGGTTTAGGACGGGGGATTCTTTTATAGGGGCTTAGGTCGGTCGGGCTGCGTCGAGCTGGCCGAAAATGGCGGGGACAGGTCGGCGCAGTCGTCGGTCAGCCGAGTCATCGGGGGTGGGTAGAATAGGGTTTTACACTTAGGTCCTCGTAATTTAGGATATTACCAATAGGTCCTAACAGTAGGTAAATACAATATTAAATTTGCATAACACAAATATAACAATTTACAATTTGCAAACTGTTATATTAACAAATTAATAAATTACATATTGATATAAAAACAATTCTAAAATTACAGAATGATATTAAAACATTTTAATTAATTACAAAATGGTATTTTAGTATTTAAAACTCATCTAAAAATCATTTAAAAATTCTAGAAAAATTCCTAAAAATCATAATAAATTATTTTAAGACTAAATATGCCATTAGCAACTAATTAATTCTAATTTAATTAATTTTGAAAAACAGGGGCCGACAAGTCTTCCCTCCTTGAAAAATTTCGTCCTCAAAATTCACAAGGATTGAAGACCCTACAATATTCTACAATAGCAAACAATACAACAAATGACTAAGGCTACGATTGAAACTAACCTCTAAGGTATCAAGCGGGAACGGGTGGTTCCCTCGCAGCGGTTGGATCGAACAAGTAAGGGTATCTTTCCCTCATGTCCGACTCCCTCTCCCAAGTAGATTTACCCGGAGAGTGACGGCTCCAAGCTACTCGTACTAAGGGTATAACCTTGTTCCTCAGCCTCTTCTCCCTCCTGTCTAATATCTCCACTGGCTGCTTAGAAACTGTAAGGCTCGGCCCGATCTCCAACTCTGAATGATCTAGCACATGACTGGGGTCTGGAACATATCTCCTCAGCTGAGATACGTGAAAGACATCGTGAACTCCTGCTAGGTTGGGTGGAAGTGCAACACTGTAAGCTACCTCTCCAATCCTGCCAAGTATCTCGAACGGCCCGATGTATCTGGGGCTCAGCTTCCCTCCTCGTCCGAACCGGATCGTCCATCTAGTAGGTAATATCTTCACTAGCACCATATCACCGTCTGCGAACTCCATCGGTCTGCGACTAGCATCAGCCCAGTGTTTCTGCCTGTCCTGAGCTACTCTGAGCCTGTGTCTGATCATCCCGACCTTCTCTGCTGCATCCGTGATCATCTCTGGTCCAAGCATAACTCTGTCTCCGACATCATCCCAAAAGAGCGGTGTACGGCATCATCGTCCATATAGCGCCTCGAAAGGAGACATACCGACACTGGCTTGGTAGCTGTTGTTGTATGAAAACTCTACCAAGTACAGATAGCTCTCCCATGATCTGCCAAAGTCCAGCACGCAGGTCCTCAGCTATCCTCCAGTGTCTGTATCGTCCTCTCGGACTACCCATCTGTCTGCGGGTGGTACGCCGTACTGAACTTGAGCCTACTGCCTAACTCCTCCTGCAAGCTCCTCCAGTAGTGGGACATGAATCTGCTGTCTCTGTCCGACACGATGTTCACTGGCACTCCGTTTAGGCGAACTATCTGCTGCATGTATAGCTCTGCCAACTTCTTGGTAGAAAGCCCCACCTTGAAGGGTATGAAGTACGCACACTTCGTCAGCCTGTCCACGATGACCCAAATGGCATCCTTCCCTCCTTGGGAACGAGAAAGCCCTGAGACGAAGTCCATCATAATATATTCCCACTTCCACACGGAAATGGGTAACGACTGCAACAAACCAGCTGGCCTCTCGCGCTGCGCCTTGACCTGCTGGCAAACTAGGCATCTCGAGATGAAACGTGATACATCTCTTTTCATTCCGTGGTACCAAAGATGTTTCCGCAAGTCACGGTACATCTTGTTAGCACCAGGATGAATAGAATATCTCGATCGGTGTGCCTCTTGCAAGACTGCCTCTACTAGCTCTCCTTTCGGCACGCACAATCGGCTGCCATGCCTCAAGGATCCATCCTCTGCTACAGTGAAGTCATCTAGCAATCCAGCTAAAGCCTAGGCTCAAAGTCTACGAAGGCTCTCATCTGTAGACTGTGCCTTCCTGATCTGCTCCATCAAACCTGACTGAATGTCAAGCGCCATTATCTGTATCACCGATCCTGGCCGAACTAGCTCGATACCGAGCTTCTCCAGGTCTTCCCGTAAATACCGATCTATCATCAGATACCATGCCATCGGATGCCTGCTTAGTGCATCCGCCACCACATTTGCCTTTCCGTGGTGATACTGTAAATCGAAATCGAAGTCTTTCATCAACTCCAACCATCGTCTTTGCCTCATGTTCAGCTCTTTCTGCGTGAACACATACTTCAAGCTTTTGTGGTCAGTAAAGATTTCCATACGCTCTCCGTATAAGTAATATTTCCATAACTTGAGTACAAAGATCACCGCAGCTAACTCCAGGACATGGGTAGGATAATTTCGCTCATGAGTCCTTAATTGCCTAGATGCATAAATAATCACTTTCCCATGCTGCTGTAGGACACATCCTAGCCCCTTTTCCGAAGCATCACTGTATATGGTGAAACCTCCAGAACCTGAAGGTAAAGTCAGAACTGGAGCGGTCGTCAGCCTCCTCTTCAGCTCCTCAAATGTTGCCTGGCAGTCCTCCGACCAGATATACTCTGCGTCCTTCCGCGTTAGCTTCGTCATGGGTTCAGCTATCCTAGCAAAGTCCTGGACGAACTTTCTATAATAGCCTGCTAAACCCAGAAAACTCCTGATCTCTGAAACTGACGTCGGAGCCTTCTATGTCTTAATTGCAGTAATTTTCCTGGGATCCACCGAGATTCCCTCTCCAGTAACTATGTGGCCGAGAAACTCCATTCGGTCTAAAAAGAACTCGCACTTCGTCAATTTGGCGAACAACCTCTCTTGCCTCAGAATCCCTAAAACTATCCGCAAGTGCCCTGCATGCTCCTCCGGCGTCTTCGAGTATATCGGGATGTCGTCGATAAACACTACGATGAACTTATCCAGATACTGGTAAAATGTCTTATTCATCAAATTCATAAAGATAGCTGGCACATTTGTGAGACCAAATGGCATCACCAGAAACTCGTACTACCCGTACTTCGTGTTGAACGCCGTCTTCTGGATGTCTGCTGTCCTGACCTTCACCTGGTGGTACCCGGATCTCAAGTTTATGCTGGAAAACACTTTCGCCCCACTCAGCTGGTCGAACAAATTATCTATCCTGGGCAGAGGATATTTGTTCTTAATGGTGATGCATTCAAGGCCCGATAGTCAATACACAACCGAACTGTACCATCTTTCTTAGGCACAAAGAGCACTGGCGCTACCCATGGAGAAGTACTAGATCGAATGAAACCCTTTTTCAACAGGTCATCAATCTGCTCTTTCATCTCTATGGCCTCCTTGGGGTTCATCCTATAGCAAGCCCGAGATACTGGTGATGAACCCGGTACTAAATCTACGGTAAACTCCACATCTCTATCAGGCGGAAGTCCTGGAAGATCCTCTGGGAATACATCCATAAACTCCCTAATGATAGGGTGTGGCGGTGCTACGTCCCCAACTGTCGCACAACAGTTCGGCTCTAGGCTGATCTCCGGCCCTGCCCTCTTGACACTGAATGGTGCTGTGTCTGAGGGACTGAACAGAATACTACCCTCATGACAGTCTATAGATTGATGGGCATAGCTAAGCCAGTCCATCCCCAATATGATACCATAACCGGGGAGTGGCATCACAAAGAATCGTCCCTCAAACTCTCTTCCAGCTATAGTAATAGAGCATCTATAGATAGCTCTAATAGGCACTGGTCCGCCTCCCATCATTACTCTACTAATCTTCGCAGTAGGTGTAGATACTAAGTGGTGTTCATGCATAAACTCTAATGACAGAAAGCTATGAGATACACCAGAATCAAACAAGCATAGAGCTAGAAAAGTATGCAAATAAACATGACCTGTGATGACGTCAGCTAAGTAATCTGGCTCCGAAACCTGCTCCGGCTCCGGCTCAAGGGCTAGGCTGTAAGTCTTCCCCTGAGGTCCCTTCTGCTACTGCAGATGCTGTCTAAACCTCTGCTGCTGAGTCGGAAGCGGCCCTCTAGTCTTCGCTACTAGGCAGTCTCGAAGCTGATGGGTGGTAGACCCACAAGCCAAACACTGCCCCAACCTCTTCCTACAAACGAAAGAGTCGTGGCCTACCCTTTTACAAAAAGTACAAAAGGTTCCCTTCTGCTGCTGCCGGGGTCCCGGGGCTCTAATTGGCGGGGTCGGATGATGTGATGTGGGAGGAAGGTATGTCTGCTGGTGCAGCGTCGGTACTTTCTGCTGGAAAGCTGGACGCTTGGACGGTCCCTCAAGGTGTAGAGAAGCTGGCCTCTTGCAAGACAGAAGATGCTCCTCAATGCTTCAGGCCAACTCTAGGCTCTGGTAGTAGTCAGTCGTACCGTTCGCCACTATAAGAATGCCAATGTCTGGAACTAGACCATGGTAAAACCTACGGATCATTTTCTCTGGGTCTGCAACCAGACTAGGAACGAAACGGCTCAGACGACAAAACTCTGTCGCATACTCATCAACAGAATGGTTCCTCTGCTGGATGTTCTGGAATCGTAGCCCTATGGCTACTCTAGCGGTGGTCGAGAAGAATTTCTTCTTGAACTGGGTTTTGAACTGATCCCAAGTGGCTCTCCCTCTCGCGAATAGCGGCTCATTTCGGAACCAAACTCCTGCCAAGTCTATCAGCAGAAATCCTGCTGACTCGACCTGGAGGTCATCCGGTATCCTAACTCCCAGGAGCTTCCTCTCTACCGAGTCTAGCCAGTCATCTGCTACAACTATGCCCTCAGTCCCTAAGAACTCCTTGGGGTTCAGACCCATGAAGTCCTTGATTGTCCCTGCTCTCTGTCGTGGCTCTACAGGTGGTGGGACCACGGTACGTTCCTCAGAACGCTCCATGCTCTGGCGGAGTAGGGTAGTCTGCTCCTGATGGGTTGTTAGGAACCCCTGGATCAGAGTGAGCAGTTGGTTCCCGTCGAGTGTGTGTATTGCCTGTTCTTCGTATTACGTATCTCGGTATACGTATACGTATTTTTCTTGTATGGCATGATTTCTTGCTAGCTTTTCTTCATGGCTTGGTTTATTCTTGGTTTGGGTTCGGCTAGGCTTGGTTTTCTTGGGTTTATTATGAACCAAGGAGAGAACTACCTACCTACCACCACCACTACCATTTATTAACCCCCACTTCCTTCTCTCTCTTCATTACTCTTCTCCTTTCCTCCATTACTTCCTTACCTACCAGAGAGAGAGAGTGAGAGCTCTAGGCAAGTGCAACTTGCTTCATGGAGGAACTTCGATTTTATTGTTTCATTCTCTTCTTGACAGCATTCTAACTTACTTTAGTACTTGGCATTTTCACTTTCCATGGCTAGATTCTTGTAGATCTACGTTTATATTAATTTTAGATTTTTTGGGTTTTGATCTACTTAATCTTGTTATTATCAAGTTTTGATGGTTCCATGTTGTAGAGAATTTCGTTCTACCCTATTTTGACCTAAGGAAGTTCGAATTTAGGGCTCTGGATGAAGGTTTTATGCAGCTTGGAAACCATAGCTTCATGGTGTACTTCTTCTCAGAAATTTGGAGAAGAAGCACAGTCCCGAGCCGTATGGCAGCACTTGACCGCATGAACATTCATGCGGCAAGTCAGTTCCAGCCGCATGCACTATTGCCTGGACCTAACCGTATGACCCGGATTCGTTCGAGTCGTATAGGCTCTACTGCTCTGCCAGCCACATAGGCTCGGTTTCCCCTTCAGCCGTATATGCGTCCGTCATTTTAGCCGCATATGCAACTGTCATTCCCTGGCCGCATGGGGACTAGTCATTTTTCCAGCCGCATAAGGACTCATCCCCTTCAGCCGCATGAGACCTGTTCCCCCGCTAGCCGCATATGTTTTACTGCCTCCGCCAGCCGCATGAGCTGCTCTTGTTCCGAGCCGCATGGGCTCTTAATTCCCCGACCTACATGGATTTCTTTCCTCAGCTGCATGAACCCGACTTCCCCCGCCAGCCGCATGACCCTTCCATCCCGAGGCGCTTAGACTGCTCCCTCCCCAGCCGCATGAGATCACTTCTTGGCCATATATGCCGAGCCGCATGGCTCTTTCATAGCTTGTATTTTATGAATATTTTAATTATTACTATTATGCCCATGCCATGTAACTCTCAGTATAACTTGAGTTCCTATGGCGTACACCTTTACCTTTATTGTATATTTTTACGCCCATTTTATATCCTTACGCCTTTTGTCCCGAACTTGATAAATTACGATTTGATTGACATGATTGAAATGACAATTGTACATGACATGGTGTGACAAGTAACCTGACATGACATGATAGTAGCCCGTCGTGGCGCACTCCTGACAAGTAAACTTGACCTGATAAACCTGACATGATATATCTTGATAAGCTGTTGCGACGGCTACCTGACATGACATGACCTGTATAATTAACCTGGACACCGTGGGCGATTGTGCTTGTACAAATGGACTAGTCTTGTCTTGCATCATTCTAGGATGGGACTCCTGAGTACCACGGTCAGGAGTACCTACTGAAATGGACTAAGGTTAATAACTAGAATAACACAATAGTTATGAAGAGATATTTTCCAGCTACAGGCAATCCCGTTACCTGGGCGCCCCCCTGGGATCTGTAGCCTGCCGTCGAGTAGGGCACATTTCCAACACACTGTCTTGTGTTGCACCCTTCAAGCTACCTAAGGGTACATGCGTTTCCTGGACGATGTACCCACATGAATTCAACCCCTAATTTTTGACCTGGGTAACCTGGATAGTATGTAGGGCTTATGGCTGTGGAATATCTCGCTGTATCTTGTTAGTAAATAGGACTGTGATAACCCTAGTTAGTTAAAGTATCAAGCCGTACTCATTGCTTGGCCGTGATTGATTGAATGAGGAATAACCTGTCTAGTCTTGCCTTGATTCCTGCACCAGAATTGATACATGTCTTAATTTCTTATTCTCCTGCAGATAAATGGTGGGAAACCAAGTTCCGTTCAGATGAAGGGTTACAACCCCGGTCCTTGTTTGGTTTACGGGTTGTAACCTGGTTATTTGAATAGTTTTATGGTTATCTCATCGTATATCATCCTGATCTTTTATATTCCAGTTCTATTTAATTATGTATATTCTGTGATAATTGCTGGTTTTAGTTTCTAAGTGAAGCTTCCTTTGTGGCACTTGCTCTTTCTGGGATCTGACCCAGCTGGTTTTGTATGGCCAGATTTCGGAGCAGCTCCAGAGGATCTACCGACTTTCCAGCCCGATGGTGACCACCAGACGTAACGAGGGCAACGAGTAGGTTATTTTTGGCTCTTCCACTCTATTGTAAAAATATTCGTTTGAGGCGTTTAGCCGACGAGCACATGTTTAGCTCGATTTACTTTTACTTATTGTCTGCCTACGGGCTGTAACATGATTGACAGATCCTAGGGTTGATCATGTATAACTAAACTCTTGCTAGTCCTCACATTTTGTAACGACTAGCTTCATGATCAGCTGAATATGTAATGTTTGGGAAGCCTTATTATTGTGTATTTGGTGATCTTACATCTTGTAACATTTACTTACTTGCTTGTGATTGAGACACTAGGCTTGTTCATGACCATAAGAGACTGTTAGCTTGTAGTAAACCCTCATGTATCTAGACAACCGTGACCATATAGCGAGGTGGATTGCACTTCAATATACGTAGCTGGCTATGTCTGCCCCCGCACTCCAGTATTCTGGTTCTGGGGCGTGACATGGTTTAAGTGGTGGCCCATGCAGGTCTTGTAATTCAAGATATGCGAGGGTTTACCGAATAGATATCTCAATCAGTACTCACCCTTGATCTCTGCTCGTATCTTTTGAATCCCTGGATACTTGACCTGGTCACATGCTTGTATCGTTGATCTGTCCTGGTCCTTCCTTATTGTTCCCTATGTCGTCTTCTTCAGCGGTATTATTCTTGGACCTGCCGACCAGCAAGGCGGAGCACCACCTGTGGACCAGCAGCAACCCGGAGATCAAGCCCAGCATTCAGGAGTGGCCTACAGAGTCATATCTACTGGAGGAGAGTCACCAGTCTAGCCGGTTCAGCCTGCAGAACCTGATGATGGCACTTTGGTGGGACTCATCAGGACCTTGATAGCTTCCCAGGATCGTCGGGAAGATGCCTTGCACCAGGCGATGGCAGATGCTTTGACCAGAGGAGGTCATCAGGGTAATAGCACGGCCAACAGCTTCAGGCGCTTGAACCCTCCTTTCTTTGATGGTAACGAAGATGCGATCGCTGCAGATGCTTGGCTTCAGGATACTGAGGTCATTCTAGAAGCAGCCAGGAATCCAGAGAACGAGAAGGTGGCCGTAGTGCACCTGCAGTTGTTAGATCTTGCCCGCAGCTGGTGGACGACGCAGGCCATTGGATTAGTGGCACCCATTGCTTGGGCAGTATCCAGAGAGAGGTTCCAGACCAAGTATTTTGATGCTGTGGCTCGGTATGATCTACAGACCCGGTTCACCAATCTGAAGCAGATGGGTAGGACGGTCGACGGATATGCGATCGAGTTTTCTAGACTCAGTCGGTTTGCTCCCACCTTGGTGGCAACCGAGTATGATAGAGCTCAGCGATTCTAGCAGTGGCTCCACCTGGAGATTTTATTGGCAGGGGAGCAGTTTGAGCATCAGACCTTCGATGCAGTATTGAGAGCAGCTAGGAGGCATGAATATACCTCCCAGAAAATTACGGATAGGGCCGGAGGTCGGAAGAGATCTCACGACCAGATGAATCAGTCATCAGCACCAGCCCCGACAGCCAGAGCTTTGACTATTGGAGCTCCGAGGCGGGCGGCCTCAGTGACGTCGGTTCAGCATTCAGTCCCGACGTACCATCAGCAGCAAAAGCAGAAGCAGTCTTCCGCAGTGGGATGTTCTCATTGTGGAAAGCCAGGCCATGTAGTGGCAGAATGTCGCAGGTCGCAGGGATTGTGCACGGCTTATGGAGCAGCAGACCATAGGGTTGGATCTTGCCCGAATAGGGGTGGTTTATCATCGTCCAACCTTTCTAGCTCTTCGGTGAGAGGACCAGCACCAGTCTAGCAGCAGCAGCAGTACCCGTTGCCGAGGCCCTTGCCGCCTCAGTCCCAGGCGTTCCAGCAGCAACACCCCCAGCAATATGCACAAGTCCAGGCCCAGAGTCAGAACAGGCAGCGAGGATCTCAGCAGAGGGGACCAACACCCCGAGGGCATGGTCAGGCTATGGCGATGACCGTAGAGGAAGGATTGGCACTAGGAGAGGTAGTAGCAGGTACTATTCTCGTCAACTCCCTTCCAGCTTCAGCTTTATTTGATTCTGGTGCATCGCATTCTTTTATGTCTGCACGATTCGCGACACGGGTAGGATTGGAGCCCGAGTCATTATCAGTAAGGCTCAATATACTCACTGGTAACGGACTTGTGGGAGTAGATAGGGTATTTTCCTCGTGTCGGATCGTAATTAGCGGTAGAGAGTTTTCCACTAGATTGATAGAGTTCCCGATGGCCGATTATGATGTAGTCTTAGGGATGGATTGGTTGAGGGACCAGTATGCTAGAATAGACTGCCATATTGGTAGGGTTGTTTTTAGCATTCCAGGCGAGCCAGAGTTTTTATTTTCCCGAGGCGAAGTTGAGCCTTCTCCGCCGGTAATACGGATGGCAGTAGCAGCAATGCAGTTACCCCAGATAGTCGAAGAGTTTCCAGATGTTTTTCCAGAAGAGCTTCCAGGAATGCCGCCAGAGCGGAAGATTGAGTTCACCATAGACTTGATTCCCGGGACAGCCCCAGTATTCGAGAGAGTCTACAGGATGGCGCCATCAGAGCTGGAGATATTGTACAAGATGATTGAAGAACTTCGAACCAGGGGATTCATTCGTGCTAGTGGATCGCCTTGGGGAGCCCCGATGCTTCTTGTGAAAAAGAAGGATGGTACGTCCAGGTTATGTGTTGATTATCGTACCTTGAATTCAGTGACAATCAAGAACAGATATCCTCTCCCGAGGATAGATGACTTGTTTGATTAGCTCAAGGAGGCAGCAGTATTTTCGAAGATCGATTTGCGCTCAGGGTATCCTCAGATCAGAGTCAGAGAGCAGGACATCCCGAAGACAGCTTTCAGATCCAGGTATGGGCATTGGGAGTTCCTAGTTATGCCATTTGGAGCAACCAATGCGCTGGCAGTATTCATGGACCTCATGAATCGTATCTTTATGCCTTATTTAGATCAGTTCATGATTGTGTTCCTAGACGACATCCTAGTCTACAGCAAGACCGAGGCGGAGCATGAGCAGCATCTCCGAGTGGTTCTTCAGATTCTCAGAGAGCACCAGTTGTATGCCAAGTTCAGTAAATACGAGTTCTGGCTCGATCGCATTTCGTACTTGGGTCATATCATCACCAGAGGAGGAGTAGAAGTGGATCCCCAAAAGATCATGGCCATTGAGACATGGCCAGTGCCCAGCACAGTTATAAAAGTCCGTAGTTTTCTTGGTTTGGCCGGCTACTACCGGTGATTTATTTTGGACTTCGCTCGGATTTCAGCGCCTATGACCCAGTTGACCCACAAGGATGTACAGTTTGCTTGGACAGCAGAGTGTCAGAGTTCTTTTGAGCAATTGAAGCGTGGCTTGATAACGGCTCCCATTCTCACGCTTCCAGATAGAACTGGAGGATTCTCGGTATATTGTGATGCTTCAGACAGAGGCTTGGGATGTGTTCTAATGCAGCATGGGAAGGTAATAGCTTATGCGTCGCGACAACTTCGTGATCATGAGAGGAACTACCCAATCCATGACTTGGAGCTGGCAGCCGTAGTGTTTGCACTCAAGTTGTGGAGGCATTGCTTGTACGGAGATAGGTTGGAGATTTTCACCGACCAAAAGAGCCTGAAGTATGTTTTCACCCAGAAGGATCTTAACATGCGTTAGAGGAGGTGGCTGGAGCTTCTTGTGGATTATGAGTATCATCCCGGGAATGCCAATGTTGTTGTCGATGCGTTGAGCAGGAGAGCCAGAGTTTATTTTCTAACAGCGCAACCAGAGTTGTTAGCAGATCTTCAGAAGATGGGTATTGAAGTTATTCTCCCTTCCAGTGTGACATTGATGGCCAGCATGCAAGTTCAATCCACTATAATCGAGAGGATCCGGATGGCACAGTCAGCAGATTCCAAGCTTCAGCGACTCAGAGCAGAGTGTGAGGCAGGCCGGCGACCAGAGTTATGTATTCATGAAGATGGTACACTTAGGCATGGTAAGCGTCTCTGTGTACCCAGTGGAGATATCAGACAGGAGATTATGGTAGAAGCTCATAGCTCTCAGTATTCTATCCATCCCGGTGGTATAAAGATGTACCGTGATATCCGTCAACACTTTTGGTAGAATGGCATGAAGAGGGAGATAGCCCGGTTTATCTCTCGGTGTTTGATTTGCCAACAGGTTAAAGCTGAACATCAGAGACCAGCAGGACTTCTTCAGCCTTTGTCGATTCCAGAATGGAAGTGGGAGCATGTAACTATAGATTTCGTGACTGTATTGTCTAGATCCCCAGCTGGTCGAGATGCTATTTGGGTTATCGTTGACCGGCTCACGAAGGTAGCTCACTTCCTCCCGTTCAGAGTTTGTCAGTCGACGGCTCAGCTAGCAGAGATGTATCTCCGACAGATTGTCAGGCTTCACGGTGTGCCAGTCAGTATCACCTCAGACCGAGATTCAAGGTTCACGTCACACTTTTGGCGTAGCCTGCAAGAGAGCTTGGGGACTCACCTCCAGTTCAGCTCAGCTTATCATCCGCAGATAGATGGCCAGTCAGAACGTACGATCCAGACTCTTGAAGACATGTTGCGATCCTGTACACTTGACTTCGGTGGTTCGTGGGAAGATCACTTACACCTGGTAGAATTTTCGTACAACAATAGTTTCTAGGCCAGTATCCAGATGGCACCGTTCGAAGCACTGTATGGTAGGAAGTGAAGATCCCCGCTAGCCTGGGACGATATTGGAGAGAGGCAGATGCTTGGTCCAGAAATGATCGCCCAGACAGTTGAAGTGGTCCGAAGAGTCAGGGATCATCTTCGAGTTGCCCAAGATCGCCAGCGCCATTGGGCCGATTCTCATCGGCGTACTCTTGAGTTTTCTGTCGGCAACCATGTATTCCTAAGGATTTCGCCTAACCATGGTGTCATTCGTTTCGGCGCACGGAGAAAGCTTAGTCCTAGGTCTATAGGACCGTTTGACATTCTGGAGCGAGTAGAAGATGTGTCCTATCGTCTTGCTCTTCCGCCGTCGCTAAGCGAGATGCATGACGTATTCCATGTATCCCAACTATGACAGTATATCCTGGACCCGAGCCATATCCTGGACCATTCGGAATTGGTCGTTGGTAACAACCTTTCGTATGAGGAGAGGCTTGTGTCTATATTGGACCGAAGAGAGAAGACGCTCAAGAACAAGACTATCAAATTAGTCCGTGTTGCTTGGGGTCATCACTCTTTGGGAGAGTCAACGTGGGAGCGTGAGGATGATATCCGATCGTGATATCCCGACTTGTTTGACTCGTGAGGTATAATGTCTTCCTTACACCTCGTACCTTTGATTCCTTGCTTGCATGATTGATTGATTGTCTAGTTATATCTTGCATGTGATTAGTATAGCTTGTTCTTGTCTCTATAGCCTCTTAATTAAATTCCGAGGACGGAATTCTTTTAAGGTGGATAGAGTTGTAATACCTGTTGTTCGTATTACGTATCTGGGTATACGTATACGTATTTTTCTTGTATGGCATGATTTCTTGCTAGCTTTTCTTCATGGCTTGGTTTATTCTTGGTTTGGGTTCGGCTATGCTTGGTTTTCTTGGGTTTATTATGAACCAAGGAGAGAACCACCTACCTACCACCACCACTACCATTTATTAACCCCTACTTCCTTCTCTCTCTTCATTACTCTTCTCCTTTCCTCCATTACTTCCTTACCTACCAGAGAGAGAGAGAGTGAGAGCTCTAGGCAAGTGCAACTTGCTTCATGGAGGAACTCCGATTTTATTATTTCATTCTCTTCTTGACAGCATTCTAACTTACTTTAGTACTTGGCATTTTCACTTTCCATGGCTAGATTCTTGTAGATCTACGTTTATATTAATTTTAGATTTTTTGGGTTTTGATCTACTTAATCTTGTTATTATCAAGTTTTGATGGTTTCATGTTGTAGAGAATTTCGTTCTACCCTATTTTGACCTAAGGAAGTTCGAATTTAGGGCTCTGGATGAAGGTTTTATGCAGCTTGGAAGCCATAGCTTCATGGTGTACTTCTTCTCAGAAATTTGGAGAAGAAGCACAGTCCCGAGCCGTATGGCAGCACTTGACCGCATGAACATTCATGCGGCAAGTCAGTTCCAGCCGCATGCACTATTGCCTGGACCTAACCGCATGACCCGGATTCGTTCGAGTCGTATAGGCTCTACTGCTCTGCCAGCCACATAGGCTCGGTTTCCCCTTCAGCCGCATATGCGTCCGTCATTTTAGCCGCATATGCAACTGTCATTCCTTGGCCGCATGGGGACTAGTCATTTTTCCAGCCGCATAAGGACTCATCCCCTTCAGCCGCATGAGACCTGTTCCCCCGCTAGCCGCATATGTTTTACTGCCTCCGCTAGCCGCATGAGCTGCTCTTGTTCCGAGCCGCATGGGCTCTTAATTCCCCGACCTACATGGATTTCTTTCCTCAGCTGCATGAACCCGACTTCCCCCGCCAGCCGCATGACCCTTCCATCCCGAGGCGCTTAGACTGCTCCCTCCCCAGCCGCATGAGATCACTTCTTGGCCATATATGCCGAGCCGCATGGCTCTTTCATAGCTTGTATTTTATGAATATTTTAATTATTACTATTATGCCCATGCCATGTAACTCTCAGTATAACTTGAGTTCCTATGGCGTACACCTTTACCTTTATTGTATATTTTTACGCCCATTTTATATCCTTACGCCTTTTGTCCTGAACTTGATAAATTACGATTTGATTGACATGATTGAAATGACAATTGTACATGACATGGTGTGACAAGTAACCTGACATGACATGATAGTAGCCCGTCGTGGCGCACTCCTGACAAGTAAACTTGACCTGATAAACCTGACATGATAGTGGCCCGTCGGTCAGTCGAGTCGTCGGGGGTGGGTAGAATAGGGTTTACACTTAGGTCCTCGTAGTTTAGGATATTACCAATAGGTCCTAACAGTAGGTAAATGCAATATTAAATTTGCATAACACAAATATGACAATTTACAATTTGCAAACTGTTATATTAACAAATTAATAAATTGTATATTGATATAAAAACAATTCTAAATATTACAGAATGATATTAAACATTTTAATTAATTACAAAATGGTATTTTAGTATTTAAAACTCATCTAAAAATCATTTAAAAATTCTAGAAAAATTCCTAAAAATCATAATAAATTATTTTAAGACTAAATATGACATTAGCAACTAATTAATTCTAATTTAATTAATTTTGAAAAATAGGGGCTGACAGTTTCAGTATTAGAAAGAACAAGGTAAAGAAAAACAAATCTGGGATGGTGATGGTCCGTAGTTGGTGTTGTTCGAATGCGGGATTCAGACACAAGAAATACAATGAAGCTCCTAACAGGGTTCGTGAGCCAAGAAGTGAAAGCAGAAGTGGTTGTAAATCAATTTTTCGTATTGGGTACACCGATAAAACAAAGATGTGGTTCGTCAAAAAATTTCATGTACATCACAACCATATCCTGGCGAATGATTATGAAACAGTTTTTTTGAGATCCCATCGTACGATATCACCCGCAGAGTTGGAAGAAATTAAGCTTATGAAGCAATCAGGGATGGGGACTGGACAGATATGGAATTTAATTGTCCAGAAGAAAGGTGGCTGGGATAAGGTTGGATGGACGAGAAAGGATTTATACAACGCTCTAGCTCAAGATAGTAGAGCACTAGACGATGTTCATGCTACGACAACACTTACATTTTTTCAATCTAAGGAGGGCAGTGACCCAGATTTCTTCTACGCGTATAAGGTAGACGAAGATTCTAGATTGACCCGTCTCTTTTGGGCTGACGGTGCATGACGATTCGATTACGAATTATTTGGAGATTCACTAGCATTCGATTCTACATATAAAACAAATAGAAGTCAAATGTCGTTGGTGGTTCTAGTGGGTACAAACAATCATGCGATGACTTGTGTGTTTGGGTTTGCAATGATCCATAATGAGACCGCAGAGACATATTTTTGTGTTCTAGAAAAATTCCTAGAGTGTATGAATGGCAAATTACCAGTTACAGTTCTCACGGATGGTTGCAGAACCATGAATAAAGCAATTGAGGATTTAATGCCCAGCGTAGTTCATCGAACGTGCTCGTGGTATATCCTAAACAATGCTGCCAAATATGTACACCGAGAGGGTTTTCATAATAAATTGAGTCTTCTGATTAAAAGGTACATCGCACACTTGCTACTTTACTTTGAAGTATGTTGTTATTACAATATCACAACTTTAGTTACTGTCCATGTTTTCTAAACAGGTACTATTCAGTCGAAGAATTTGAAAACCGTTGGCAGCAGATGCTAACAGATTATAATGTAGAGAACAATGAGTGGACCACTGTATTGTACAGAACGAGGGAGCGATGGGCGGACACATTCCTACGTGGAAATTATTTTGGCGGTTCTGCTGCAACAAATAAATGTGAATCTATGAACGCATTTCTGAAATTTTTTTTGAATGAGAAGCTGCCACTATGGAAGGCCCTTCAAAATTGTGACTACGGTTTGGCGGTCTTGCGTTACGGCCAGATGAGTAAGCATGTCACTGATAAACTCTCAACACCAGTTGTGAATCAAACTAGCATGGTCGTAATAGAGGGTAAATTTGCCACAATTTATACTAAAACGGTGTTTATAGATGTAAGGAAGGAAATCACACGTTCTGATGCATATACTGTTCTCCATCATCACATCATAAGAGAGAGAAGTTTGCACTGTCCAAAAGTATATGTTGCCAAACAGTGTCAACCGAAAGGTTACATTTGATCCGGTCGACAACATCATAAATTGTGAATGCTTGTGGATGTAGACCAAGGGGATTCCTTGTAGGCATATTTTTTCAGCAATGAAGAGATTGCAAATTAGAGATATTCCAAAGAACTTGATAAAATCTCGTTGGCTCAAGGATTGCAAAGAGAGTTATCTCTCCGGACCTGGCTCAGAAAGATTCATCCACCCAGACAATATTGAGAGCAGAAGGTATGGTGGTATTAATGAACAAGTTAATCTGTTTACATACTATTGTAAAAAATCAAGCAAAATTCAAGAGAGGGGAACGGAGTTGATGTCGTCTGTTCTGATGGAGTTAAAAGAAATGGTGACCGATATTGGTGAAGAAGAACAAATGGTAGCTGATGCAGTTCATGGAGTGCATGAAGCTTTAAAAGAGCCAAATCCGGTAGCAACAAAAGGAAGGCCTTCTCAAGGGAAATCAAGCCAACCTACAGAAAGTCAGCTTATCCCGAAGCCTAGAATTTGTAGAGTTTGTAAAAAATCGGGTCACGATTTTCGTAATTGTAAAGTACGTACGAAAGCGAAATAGCGACAAAGAGAAAATAGAATAAAATAAAACGTCATTGACTTAAGACAATGTCTTTCTTACGTGGCAAGATGTCATTCACACGAGACAATTAGATAAAAAATATGTTCTCCAATGGAAAAGTTTGAGAACACAATTAGATAAAAATGGAGAATATCAAATTCCAAGTTCAAAACGGAGAATATCAAAAATGGAGAAATATGTTCTTCGTGCAGTTCAAAACGGAGAATATCATTCTCCGTTTCAAATGACATGGAGAATATTATTCTCCGTTTCAAATTAAAACGGAGAATGAACATTCTAATGTGTTTTTAACACTAGGAATCTTATTCTTCGTTTCAAATTAAACGGAGAATGCCGTTCTCCGTTCCAAATTAAACGGCGAATAGAATCCTCAATCGTTTTAATACTGGGAACGGCATTCTCCGTGCAGTTCAAAACGGAGAATATAATTCTCTGTTCCAAATGAAACGGAAAATATCATTCTCCGTTTCAAATTAAAACGGAAAATGAACATTCTAATGTGTTTTTAACACTGGAAATGCTATTCTCCGTGTAATTCAAAATGGAGAATTCTATTCTCCGTTTAATAAAATACGGAGAATGCTATTGTGGTGTCGTGGTTACAATGCTAGACTTGTATTTAAGAGGTCATTGGTTCAAATCTTGACTATAACAAAATTTTGTTTTATTTATATTTTTTTGTAAGTTATGTATGGGGCCCATTTAAAAGGAAAAAAACTTTGATACAGTAGGGGATATCAAAGTTTTGATACCCCCTATGTATGACATGTGGGCCCTTCCTGCTTTATAAAATGTGTACACATATATATATACACATAAATTTTGAGAGGGCCCACATGTCATACATAGGGGGTATCAAAACTTTGATACCCCCTACTGTATCAAAGTTTTGATACCCCCTATGTATGACATGTGGGCCCCTCCTGCTTTGTAAAACGTGTAAACATATATATATACACATAAATTTTGAGATGGCCCACATGTCATACATAGGGGGTATCAAAACTTTGATACCCCCTACTGTATCAAAGTCTCTCATTTAAAAGTTAAGTAAAATTGAGGAAAAAAACTTTGATATAGTAGGGGGTATCAATGTTTTGATACCCCCTATGTATGACATGTGGGCCCCTCCTGCTTTGTAA
This sequence comes from Iris pallida, assembly GCA_029216955.1. Classification (NCBI taxonomy): domain Eukaryota; kingdom Viridiplantae; phylum Streptophyta; class Magnoliopsida; order Asparagales; family Iridaceae; genus Iris; species Iris pallida. Next base: position 16,016,551 of record JANAVB010041816.1, read on the forward strand.
AACGTGTAAACATATATATATACACATAAATTTTGAGATGGCTCACATGTCATACATAGGGGGTATCAAAACTTTGATACCCCTACTGTATCAAAGTTTCTCTCATTGGAAAAAAAACTTTGATACAGTAGGGGGTATCAAAGTTGGCAGAATTCGAAGGGGCAGATTCATTGGTATTAATGGCATATAAATGGCGGTAGTTGGGAGAGTTTGTTCTAGTCTTACTTAGCTTTACTTGAGAAGGGGCAGATGCATTGGTATTGATGGAAATTAATTGAATTGAATTCGAAGTGGCTGCCACTTGGCGCATGAGTCTGAGTTGTTCCATGCCTATAAATGGCAGTAGTGTAGGGAGAGTTTGTTCTCGTCTCACTTAGCTTTTCTTGTAGAGATGGACTCTACCGATCCCCCGCCTTGGCAAGACGCTTTCCTCTTGGTTGTCGATCTCCTCGTTCGAAGAAGCTTTGGTGGTAAAGTCCTTCAGAAGACTGAGATGTGCCTGGGTTTGGATTTATTGCTAACCCACGCTCTGTCGAAGCGCCCGTACGTTGATTCGCTCGGACTATGCACGGTGTTCCTTTGTCGCAACGAGTTCCTTTGTTCGACGTGTTCCATTGGTCCGACGATGCACGGTGGTGAAGTCCTTCAGAAGACTGAGATGTGCCTGGGTTTAGATTTATTATCATTCCATGCTCTGTCGAAGCGCCCGCACGTTGATTCGCTCGGACTATGCACAGTGTTCCTTTGCCGCAAGGAGTTCATTTCTTCGACGTGTTCCATTAGTCCGACGATGCACGATGAAGTGATTTGCCTCAAGGAATTCCTTTTCTTCAGGGCGTTCCATTTCTCGGAAGAATGCAATATGAAGTGAATTCCTTTGCAGGTCCTTTGCCTCAAGGAAAGAGTCTTGCCAAGGTGGGGGATCGGTAGAGTGCATCTTCATGATGAAGAAGGATGCCTTTGCACGGTGCTCTGCCTCAAAGAATTCCTTTGCCTCAGTGAGTTCCTTTGCTCGGACGATGCACGATGAAGTAACTTGCCTCAAGGAGTCATCCAACGGTTCCTATGCTCTGACGATGCACGATGAAGTGACTTGCCTCAAGGAACCTTTGGATGTCATCCAACACTTTATTGTGCATCGTCAGAGCAATGGAACTCCTTGGCTCTGCAGAAGGCCACTTCGTATAGGTTCTTCCGATACTTCCCAAGATCCAAACATCTACCACGTGGACACGAACTGAAAGACGACGGAGAACAACACTCCTCCTTCACAGTCGAAGCTTTCAATTGAATTTCTTGAGGCAAATCACTTCATCATGTTTTTTCAGAGCATAGGAACCTTTGGATGACTCCTTGAGGCAAATCACTTCATCGTGCATCGTCAGAGCAAGAGCAAGATGAATTCCTTGTGGTACAGGAACAGAAGCAAAGGAATTCCTTGAGAGCAAAGGACCTTACAAAGGAATTCCTTGAGGCAGAGCACCTTACAAAGACATCCTTCTTCATCCTGGAGATGCACTCTACCGATCCCCCACCTTGGCAAGACTCTTTTCTGTTGGTTACTGGAAGAGCCGCAGGGTTTTAGTTGAAGAAGCTTTGGTGGTGAAGTCCTTCAGAAGACTGAGATGTGCCTGGGTTTGGATTTATTGCCAACCCACACTCTGTCGAAGCGCTCGCACTTTGATTCGCTCTGACTATGCACGGAGTTCCTTTGTTCATGGAGTTCCATTGCTCTGACTATGCATGGAGTTCCATTGCTCTGCCTTTTTTTAAGGAGTTCCATTGCTCTGACGATGCACGATGAAGTGATTTGCCTCAAGGAATTCCTTTTGCCTCAAGGAGTTCCATTGCTCTGCGATGCCCGCACACAGCTCACATTCAACTTTTTTTCTTGATAGTAGGATTTTATGTAGTAGTTTAGACTTTTATATGTAAATAAAAGCCAAACTTTTCATGGTTTTCACAATGTAAATGTAACTCATAAATGATTTTATTATAAAAGACAGAGCAGAGCAGACATTATAAAACACAGAAGTTCTCTTGAAAGCAAATTCTTAGCCCATACCAACCTCATCATTGTAGTCTTCTTAGCCCATACCAACCTCGTCATATTCTCATCAAACTCATCTTCATTCTCCTTTTCAAACTAAACGGAGAATAATATTCTATGTTTCGAAAGACAGGGAGAACGTCATTCTCCCTTTAAATAAAAACGACGAATGAACATTTTAATGTGTTTTACCACTGGGAATGTTATTCTCCGTTTTAAGACAAATGGAGAATGTTATTATCCGTTCCGAAATAAACGGTGAATAGAATCCTCAAACGATTTAATTTAAACGGGAAAGTTTTTCTCCGTTTCAAGTAAACGGAGAATGCCATTCTCCGTTCCAAATAAAACGGAGAATATAATCCGAAGGGGCAGATTCATTAGGAATAAATGGCATATAAATGGAAGAATTCATTGGTATTAATGGCATATAAATGGCAGATTCATTGGTGTTAATGACAATAAAAGTGACTGCCACTTGGCGCATGAGTTCGAGTTGTTAAATTTTGCCAATAAATGGCAGAAGTTGGGAGAGCTTATTATAAAAATGACTGCAACTTGGCGCATGAGTTCGAGTTGTTTCATATGTAAATAAAAGTCAAACTTTTCGTGGTTTTGACAATGTAAATGTAATTCAAAAATGATTTTATTATAAAAGCAGAGCTTATAAAAGACAGAAGTTCCTTGCCCAATTACATCATAATTATATTATTGTTTTAGAATGTCATTGCTTGGTTCGTGTTACATATTTGCTTGAAAGCAACTCCTTAGCCCATGCCAACCTCATCGTTGTCATCTTTTGGTGAGTTTCATTGTCATTTCCTTCCAGTGTTTCGAAGGGAGTAGTCGTCAACATATTCATATAATACGCCGTATACAAGAGGCAGTTGCGTGCCCGTTATTGTGGGCAATTTGGAGAACAATTCAGTACTTTGCTCTCATACTCCATCTTCGTCGGGCATCTCTCCCTCGTCTTATCAAATTTTTTCCTGACGATAGGCTCTAAGGTGTTCTTCATTAATTCTGCATCCACCTTGCACTTATCGTACGTGTTTTGCCTCAAGGAGTTGTAGTGTGTCCAGTCGTAGGAGATAAAGTTAAATGTGAACAGAGTATAGTGTTTGATGGATGAATTAAAGAGTGGGATGAATGGCAACTCTATGTCATCCTCCAAACCCATGACGAAGTCTACTACATCTATTTGGATGTTTTTGAAGGGCGCCAGCTTTTGCGTCTGGTTCATTGGCACGTTCAACGATGGTCTGTTTTCCAAAAACAAAACACAATATCATGAGTAATTTTTTTCTGTCATTTTTCATCGGTGTACACATGAATATGGATTTTTCTGTTTGAATTCTTACTAATGTGTGGGCCATTATAAATGCAGACCACTTATGTGATTGGGGCGCCGGCTTTTGCTTATGGATCAATGGCACGTCCTTTGAACTAGACGGGGCACACCTTTTACTGCCTTGAATTTCTCTCAGCTTCCTTATTATTATGTCTAGTATGCCAGCCTCCATGTCGTCATAGTTGAGTATGTCTTGCATGTCTACTGCCGACAGCTGGACTGAAATTCCATTTTTACCCTTTTTCGGATAAAATGTGTATACAATATCACTGCACATAAATTTAGTTTAGATTAAATTAATAAAGATAGATTCTCATTACATAATTGTGAAAAAAGTCTAGAAAAAACAAAAGAAAAAAAGGGTTCAGAATACATACTTTGGACACTTCTTTTTGGGAATTACGATGTCGATATATTGCTTCTTCAGCTCTTCATCCGCATATTTCCAAAGTAAGAGTTCATCGCATTCCCTTAGTATGACACGGTTCTTCTTTAATTCAGCTATTTTGGCGTCTCCTCCGGATTTCGGAGCGGCATTAATCTTCCGCTTTTTATTACCTCTCCAACTGTATTGCTTTTTATTAACCTCTTTCCTCCCGATCCTCCTCTTCTTTTGGCTTCTTTTGGAGCAGCAAGTTCAGCAGCTGCTTGAATCTCCTGACGCAGAAATGCTACAACCATGGCTTGGAGATCAACAATTTTCCTATCCTTTTTATTGGCTTCAATATTAAACGATTCAACTTTATTTTGAAGCTCCCTTTTCTCCTCAACGAGCCTTTCATTTGTTTCTCTGAGTTGCTCGGTTGTTCGTACTGAAATAAAACAAACAATAATAAAATGTATGATGTGAACCTAACACGGAGAATGACATTCTCCGTGTGATATAATATGGAGAATAGCATTCTCCGTTTGGAATTACACGGAGAATAACCTTTACAGTATCGAAATAATAGAGAATAGCAATTATCCGTTTCAAATAACACGGATAATGCCATTCTTCCTGTTATAATACACGGAGAATAGTCATTCTCCTGGAAGATTACAAATCAGAAATTTGAAATAGAAAAGATTTTACCTTGTGCATGTAGCTCTGATTTAAGAATAAAATTCTACTTTCTCAAATCCTCCAGTTCATGCACAGAGCCCTCCATCACAACGTTGACTGCACGTTGTTGCGCTTCTTTTGCCTCGAGCTCTTTCAGCTTTTCTTTGAGTATGGCATTCTCAAGGTTGGCTGCACGTAACTGCGCTCCTTGTGCCTCCATCTCTTTTAACTTTTCTTTAAGTTCTTCATTCTGTGCAAGAATATCAGAATGATGTCTTCTCAAATCCTCCAGTTCATGCACAGAGCCCTCCATCACAACGTTGACTGCACGTTGTTGTGCTTCTTCTGCCTCAAGCTCTTTCAGCTTTTCTTTGAGTATGGCATTCTCAAGGTTGGCTGCACGTAACTGCGCTCCTTGTGCCTCCATCTCTTTCAACTTTTCTTTGGGTTCTTCATTCTGTGCAAGAATATTAGAATGATGTCTTCTCAAATCCTCCAATTCCTTTGCTGAGTCGTCCATCACAGCGCCCATTTCATGATGCTGTGGTATCCGTTGTTCATCAAAATTATCCCCACCTGCTTCTTGGTGTTCTTCCTCTCCCTCTTTTTCAACTTCTTCTAAAGGTGGCTCATCTTCTTTGTGCCCTTTTTCTTCCCCAACAAGTATAACCAGATCTTCAAATATCATCTTCGATCTCATTTTGTTGTGATATTCGGCCTTGAGGAAGTTTGAGATTTCGTACCTATTCCATGTGAAAAATCTTAGGTAATCAGGAATTACGGCTAACTTCCTTTCCACAAATTTACTATGTTCTGCAAACCAATAGAGGAAGTATATTGTGCAACCTTCCAATTTGTGGAAAGCCATTGAGTAATCCCCCTGTTCAGTTTTGCTTCTACTCCTCTTTATGTTATCCATTACATATGCCAGGATTAACCTTGGCTAGCATATACTGTTGATGAAGTCCACACTGTCTACCAAGGCCAAGAATCTGTACAGCAAATTTGAACCGCCAGACTTTGTGAAGAATACTGTTTGGCACAAGTAAAAGATTATTAGCTAGGCCAAATCATCTGGATTAATAGCGTTATCTCCGCCACGAAGCCGTTGTAACAATTCAAAGAACTTGTCTCTCACTTCCTTATTCGTGACTTCTGAGTGTTTGCCCTTGGTATTAGCCAGCAATCTTGTGAAGTGATCTCTACACAGGCTCAATGATGTTGGTGGTGTGGGCTGCTGTTGTTTTTTCTTTATCAATCTTCTGTAAGAAACATCATCGCTTTCTTCATTCAGCGGTAGACCGAATATGACTGCCATATCCTAGACGCTTGGCACGATTTTAACAGTGGTGCTCAATTCAAAGCACCCGACGCCATCTTCTTCTTCTGTGTAACTTGCAATTAAATTCTCAAGCCCTTTCGTTACCTTGGCCACTTCGGAGACGTGAACTCTATTTTGGTAGAAAATCTCGACAAAATTCCAGAAATCGATATTCTTCAAGGAACCAATAACTGGCTCAGGTAAACTGTAATGCCCCGCTCCGTACGGTGCATTACGATGAGTCATTGACTCGAAGAGTTACGTGGACCCGATGAAGTATCGACGCGAATCGATGCAAGAGTTACGTTGGCCAAAGGTAAGCTTTGAGTCGCTTGGAATCTATGAATCGAATAGATACAAATGATAAGTCCCGCTTGAGCATGTGCTGATTTTAGTTGATCTGGTGTGCAGGCTATGCTTTTATGTTGGATGATAAGAGGTCGACATTTTACCTTATGCAGTAAAGTGTCCGCGAAACCAAATCGTGGCCTTGCAACGGATTGTGGCATGGGCGCGATAGGCCAAATCAACCGAGTAGTTCAAAGGAATGGCTAAGTCCAAGAGTTAGCTATGCGACCAAGTTATGGAAGCGAGCCGCTTCAATCGGCAAGACGGCAAGACGTATTAGCTTAAGGTGGGGGGTTCTTGACTCTCTCTCCCTATTCCTTCACGTCTAATAAAATGTAACATTGTATGCGTAAGATGTTATCGAGTTATAGCGAGCGTGGCTCAGGGACGAAAGGTCCAAGTATGTGTCGAACACTAAGATAAAACATTGAACAATCAAACAATTAAAGCGATGTGCATCAAGTGCACGAGTCACGGTAGGGTGATGATGGTAGAACATTGAAAGACAATATCGAGATGTGCACCACGTGCACGACTCCGAGAACATTGAACACTAGGCGTAGAACATCGATTTTGGTGCTAAACGTGCCCTCGTGCACGAAAGCTACGAAATGACTATGTGATTATGCAACTAGGCTATGAGAATAACTTACGAACGGTACACGCTGAATATGAATACGAGACGACTAAGCCGTTGGGCGTCGTGCATCAATATGGATATGTTGGGGCATAACGCCGACGGAGCTCGGGATAGGGACGAAGGATTATGTTTATGAGTTACGAATATACTTATGAGGCAGGACGATGGTTATGGAACACGAGATAGATTGGAATGTATGACTTGTATGCTATGGCGCGTATTGCATGGTCAATGGACTCGGATGGCCCGTGCACGGGTGCGGCTTTCCTCGGACGGTTATACCGGGGCACCGGGACCGTTCGGCCTAGGAGGGAATTATGTGTGGTATTTATGGTGCACAACATTCGGACGGATCCAGTGCTGTGATAAGCTATGATATCCGTAAGTTTGGGATCCTTCGAATACTGGACTAGCAATCCGTATCGAAGCGATCATAAGCTTACACATAAGAGATGCCAAGTCCATTACGGTGCGACACACCGTGCCTTCATATAGATAGGGCCGTGGGCTGAGATGAGAGTTGGGTGCAGGTGCAGGGCCTGCGACCCATATGCATTGTCTAAGTTTATGATTGGAATATTGCGTGAATTATATGGTTTCGTACATAAGTTCTAACCAGTGCAGGCTAAGAAAATGGGACGGAGATGTGCACGAACACTATGTTGTGTTCAGATTATGCCTAACTGTATCTGCTACAGGAACACGGTAATGGACACATTATGATAAAGTTGCTATGCGTAAACATTGCCATGAAATTAACCCTAAGGCTAAATAGAAAGATCACAAATTAAGATGCATGCTTTACTAAATTTACTTAGTGCTTGGTTTGGGTGCGAGCGGGTTTTGATCAGTGCGAAGCGAGGACGAAAGTACTAATCCCCCACTAGTTTATGTGCAGGTCAGGTTATGTTCGGCTCGGGGCGGGGCTTGGCTTGGATGCGCCGAGGCATGGAGTCCTTAGCGTTCAAGAGGAGTTACCGCATATGCGTTCGGACTTGCGACATGGAGATGTTCGGCCGAAGACTACTTGTTGGCTATAAAGAGGCATAATGTATGGAACAATGTAATCATTTGTGAGCTAGAGAGATCATGAGCGTTGTAGCCAATTGGCATATTAAGTTGGGCTATTCAGAGCCCTTGTAATCTTTATTTCATTATCAATATAAGAGATTCTTATGTTATACTTCGTTTCCTTCCGCTGCTTATGTTATTAATTTGAGATAAACTCTATGTGAACTTGTTATCTTGCCTTGCACGAGCGCAACTCTAGGCTCGTGCGACATCACGCCCCAGCGAGGACGATGATTCGGGTGAAATCTAGCGAGGACGAGCGATTTCCCGGATCGGGGCGTGACAAGTTGGTATCAGAGCGGTTCCATCCTTTGGACCGCAAACGAATCTCTTTGACCCTCAGTTGCTTCGATATTGAAATTCAGTTGACTCTAAGTTGTTTTCGCAACCGCATGGCTCATGGATCTGCTCGACGCTACATTGGATGTTCCATACAATAAGTCTTATATTAAGTTACGTACGTTGCCACAATTATGTCGTGACTATCACGCTATCTCCGTGTGCTATCGGAGAGTGTTGGTTGCACGGAATGCAACGGGTTATGAGATTATGGTTTCCTGAAGTGCAAGAAAGTTGTGAGTCGTTGGTTGCATGAAATGCAATGAGCTATGGGATGTTGGTCGTACGAAGTGCAACGAATATGGTGATATTGGTTGCACGAAGTGCAATGATATACATATTATTGGTCGCACGAAGTACGAGGAGTTAAGTGTTGTCGGTCGCACGAAGTACGAAGAGATACGTATTGTTGGTTGCACGAAGTGCAACGAGTCGAGATATAAGACAGTATGCGTTTTGTGGCTATGTGAATGGTTATGTGTTGTGGGTTGCACGGAGTGCAGCAAGTCGCGAATCGTTCGTTGCCTCGATGCAACGAGTCGATATGGTATGATGCGTGTAGTATGGCTATGCGGATGGATAGCGATATGTTAGACGAGACCGAGTAAAGACCTTAAGTATTGAGAATGAGTTGTTGCACGAGTTGCAATGAGCGAGATTTAAAGATCGCGAATGCGATGGTAACGAGTCGAGTTGGCCGTGAAATCGAGTTTGAGTAGGCGAACGTTTATGTTGGCCGTATGTCGCATTGAGCTTTGAATAAACGAATGTTGCGGGTGTGATCGATATGACCACCATGGTACGGTTAGATCGAATGTGTGTCAAACTTGAGCTAACGCTAGAGCTGGGATCAGGAGGATCGCCATACGGGATAGTTGATTGGGGAATAGGTGTCGGACCTATGCTGAGCGTAATGCCGAGTAATGACTCGATTTCGAGTGGTATATGCAATACCACTTGTGCGAGCAAGTGTAGCGAAGTATTGTATCGATAACGATAAGCTCGATCCTGAGTGGTATATGGAATACCACTTAGCGATAGCTATGTTAAGCAGCTTGGTGATTTGCGATAGATTTTGTCGAGACGATTATGTTGTTACGATATGTTTGTCCTCAAAGGACGTAGTAGTACCGAGACTCGAGTGGAAATGACTTGATAGAAGTCAATGCAAGTATATCTTGATGAATTAAGTTGAATGATTATGTGAGAAGTTGCATCTATGGATGATGCGTCGGACGAGAGTCGTTAAGCGTAAGTTGGACGATAGGCTGAGCATAGAGAAGGAATGTGCGTTGAATAAATAGTCGACCCGGTCGAATGTATGCGAGTTAGTATGAAGACTTGTTTGGAATGTGCTGAGTAGGTACGAAGAAATCGCACGAACGAATTTGAGTTAGCGCGAGGAGTCGGTAGCACGATCTTGGAAGTGCGAGTTAGGGATATGAGAATGAATATGTGAATTGGAAATTGTGTCGCGATTAAGGTAGTAATTAAACAGAATGAATTTTGATGTGTACAAGACTTAATTCGTATTCGAGTTCGGATGATAACAGTGATTGCAACGAATTTGAGCTTATGAGAATGGAAGATGTTCAAGTTATGCATATCGACGATGGTATTGAGGCGTATCAAAGACGATATGCAATAACTCGGGGATACTCTGATCGAATGAACGAAAATTGTGTTAATCATTGTTGTGGGATGAATAAGATGCAAGTTAAGTTGATGGCAGTTAGTATGATGACCGTAGGAATACTTCGAGAATTTGAGGGCGAATGGACGGTTACTTGGATGGAAATGAAAGTGTCTGGATTTTTTCGTGGATCACCACTATGTTGACATTCTTGTCTTGAGCGAGCGCAACACCAGCCTCGCATATGCGTTACGTCAAATTAGGATGATCATTCCGCGTGAGCACTGGTATGGTGATTCATCCAGTGGGGATGATCGAACTTGCAAGGTGTGGAAAATTGGATATGGACTTGTGGTTTGATGCGAAGGTGTAATTAAGGATTGTGCGATATGCCTAGAAGTGTGTCAGGCAATAATCGTGAGTAGATAGACTCATACTAAGGCGAACAAATATTGCTCGGTTGCGATATTGTAACGGTAGTGCCTAAGTGATTCGAGTAGTAACGGCGCATCAGTTGCGCGAGTGAGTAGATAAATCATGGATTGGTGGATTACGTCGGATTGGATAAAGTCTCATAGGAATTATCGGGAATTGATTTGGCTCCGTGATAGGATATAGCATGATTCCTTGTAACTGTCCCTCGTTGATAATCTTCAATTATCGAGTGTAGTTTCGGGGCAGATGACCCTAGAAGACTTGACCGCCAAATCAAGTGAATGTTGAAGTCCCATAGGATGACCCAATAAAGTCACGTAAGAATATTTTATCGAGGATCAAGGACGATGTAGTGCATGTTGAGGATAAGTCTAAGTGATTAAGTATCGTGTTTAGAAAGTTAGTGAGTAGCCTTCGATGGGATCGATATGGTGAGAAAAGTTATGACCGATCGAATGAGTGTGTAAGTAGACTTGGTTGGTCGACGATCGAATAGGTGTTGAGGAACGTGCTTGGCGTAGTAACGCGGTAAGGCGATTATAAGAATTTTGCAATGCACGAGAGCGACGGATAGTAGAACGACCCTAAGAGTTGTGTCGTAGATCGGTTTGAGTAACAGTTAGGCTATGTGTGTTTGAGCGCACGATCTATGTTACGAAACGAACTAGTCGGGATTGATTCGAGAATTAAGTAAAGGATTCATACTCGGTCGAAAATCAGAGATGAGCGTATCGTAAGAGACCTTGGGTCGAAAAGATTGTTGCCTTTGAGCATCGTAGACTTAAGTTGACTTCTTGTATTGGAAGAGCGCGAGCATGATGTCTGGAAAAGTTACCTAGCGGGGGTAGCCCAGACGTAATGTATGGATAAAGCGAGAGAATATGAATCACATATGGATAGTTGTGTGCGAGACTTAGTACGAATGGTAGGCAAAGGTATTCGAGACATGTGGACTTAGTCCATGTCATTGAGGCCAATGTTATGGATGATTTGGTGAAAGACTCGAGTGGTGCGAGAGATAGGAAACGGTTGGACGAATAGGCGCTGCAGAGACGTATTGCGATCGGATGTGCAATGACTTAATGCAATGCGAATGCTAGGTGGCCATCGAGGAACTTACGGGATCGAAGTGATGGTTTTGATTTAAGTTATATGCGAGGATATTTGCACGCAGGATTCTATGAATATGCGCTAAGATCTGACTAAGTCGAATACGAAATGATTGGTGCTTGAGGATTTAAGTCGAACTTGTTAGTTGTCCTGATATCCTACAACTAAGTTTGGCTGAAATGCATGTATTGGTGGGACGCCTAAAATATGTGTATGATCCAAACTAAGTTGTATGATTCCAACGATAGTAGCACGAGATCGTGAAACGATCTAGCGAGACACTTAGCTTAAGTGTTGGTTTCGGTTCGAGGACGAACCTTGTTTTGAGTGGTATATTATGTAATGCCCCGCTCCGCACGGTGCATTACGATGAGTCGTTGACTCGAAGAGTTGCGTTGACCCGATGAAGTATCGACGCAAATCGATGTAAGAGTTACGTTGGCCAAAGGTAAGCTCTGAGTCGGTTAGAATCTATGAATCGAATTGATGCAAATGATAAGTCCCGCTTGAGCAAGTGCTGATTTTAGTTTATCTGGTGTGCAGGCTATGCTTTTACGCTGGATGATAAGAGGTCGGCATTTTGCCTTATGCAGTAAAGTGTCTGCGAAACCAAATCGTAGCCTTGCAACGGATTGTGGCATGGGCGCGATAGGCCAAATCAACCGAGTAGTTCAAAGGAATGGCTAAGTCCGAGAGTTAGCTATGCGACCAAGTTATGGAAGCGAGCCGCTTCAATCGGCGAGACGGCAAGGCGTATCGGCTTAAGGTGGGCGGGTTCTTGACTCTCTCTCCCTATTCCTTCACGTCTAATAAAATGTATCATTGTATGCGTAAGATGTTATCGAGTTATAGCGAGCGTGGCTCAGTGAGGAAAGGTCCAAGTATGTGTCAAACACTAAAATAGAACATTGAACAATCGAACAATTGAAGCGACGTGCATCAAGAGCACGAGTCGCGGTAGGATGATGATGGTAGAACATTGAAAGACAACATCGAGATGTGCACCACGTGCACGGCTCCGAGAACATTGAACACTAGGCGTAGAACATCGATTTTGGTGCTAAAAGTGCCCTCGTGCACATAAGCTACGAAATGACAATGTGATTATGGAACTAGGCTATGAGAATAACTTACGAATGGTACACGCTGAATATGAATACGAGACGACTAAGCCGTTGGGCGTCGTACATCAATATGGATATGTTGGGGCATAACGCCGACGGAGCTCGGGATGGGGACGATGGATTATGTTTATGAGTTGCGAATATGCTTATGAGGCGGGACGATGGTTATAGAACACGAGATGGATTGGAATGTATGACTTGTATGCTATGGCGCGTATTGCATGGTCAATGGACTCGGATGGCCCGTGCACGGGTGCGGCTTCCCTCGGACGGTTACGCCGGGGCACCGGGACCGTTCGGCCTAGGAGGGAATTATGTGTGGTATTTATGGTGCACAACATTCGGACGGATTGCGACCATCCAGTGCTGTGATAAGCTATGATATTCGTAAGTTTGGGATCCTTCGAATACTGGACTAGCAATCCGTATCGAAGCGATCATAGGCTTACACATAAGAGATGCCAAATCCATTACGGTACGACACACCGTGACCTTCATATTGATAGTGCCGTGGGCTGAGATGAGAGTTGGGTGCATACGCAGGGCCTGCGACCCATATGCTAAGTTTATGATTGGAATATTGCATGAATTATATGATTTCGTACGTAAGTTCTAACCAGTGCAGGCTAAGGAAATAGGACGGAGATGTGCACGAACACTATGTTATGTTCAGATTATGCCTAACTGTATCTGTTGCAGGAACACGGTAATGGACATATTATGATAAAGTTGCTATGCGTAAACATTGCCATAAAATTGACCCTAAGGCTAAATAGAAAGATCATAAATTAAGATGCATGCTTCACTAAATTTACTTAGTGCTTGGTTTAGGTGCGAGCGGGTTTTGATCAGTGCGAAGCGAGGACGAAAGCATTAATCTCCCACTAGTTTATATGCAGGTCAGGTTATGTTCGGCTCGGGGCGGGGCTTGGCTTGGACGCACCGAGGCATGGAGTCGTTAGCGTTCAAGAGGAGTTACCGCATAGGCGTTCGGACTTGCGACATGGAGATGTTCGGCCGAAGACTACTTGTTGGCTATAAAGAGGCATAATGTATGGAACAATGTAATCCTTTGTGAGCTAGAGAGATCATGAGCGTTGTAGCCAATTGGCATATTAAGTTGGGCTATTCATAGCCCTTGTAATCTTTATTTCATTATCAATATAAGAGATTCTTATGTTATATTTCGTTTCCATCCACTGCTTATGTTATCAATTTGAGATAAACCCTATGTGAACTTGTTATCCTGCCTTGCACGAGCGTAACTCCAGGCTCGTGCGGCATCACGCCCCAGCGAGGACGATGATTCGGGTGAAATCAAGCGAGGACGAGCGATTTTCTGGATCGGGGCGTGACATAAACGGCCAACATCTTTATTGACCTCCTCCATAAGATTTAGCATTGGTTGAAGGTAGAACGAAAAAGTCTTGAATCCTTATTCTTGACAGATTTTTTTCTACAAAACAAAAAAAAACAAAAAATTAGGTCGGAGAATGGCCATTCTTATGGATTTGAACACTGGGAATGACATTCTCCGTGTAAATTAACACGGAGAATGTCATTCTCCGTTTCAAATGACACGGAGAGTGTCATTCTCCGTTTAAAATAAAATAGGGAATGAATATTCTAATGTGTTTTAAAACTGGGAATATTATTCTCCGTTACAAGTTAGACGGAGAATTCCATTCTCCGTTCCAAATTAAACGGCGAATAGAATTTAACATTCAAATGCGTTTTATGACGGAGAATGTCATTTTTCTTGTAATATATACAGAATTTGTGAACATAAAATCAAAGTTATACCTTCTGTTTGCACTTCTTTTTGCACTTCTTTTTGTTTAGCAACTTTTTCTTTTGTGCAACTTTCTTAGAATAGGGTTCCTGCTGTTCTCCGTCTATCGCTTTTGGATTTTCTGTAACTGGTGCATCTTCTCTAATTGGTGATGCCGTCGGTGATGATTCTGCCGCTGATGCCGACATGGTGTGAATATTGCGAATGGGAAGGAAGGTTTGAAGATTTTGGAGGAGAATGACCTAGGTTTGAGTACAGAGTGGAGTATGGAAGAAGAGGAAGAATCGAAACAGTTTTCTTTTTTTCTTTTTTTGTAATAAAAGGGTTCGGGGGTGTTTTGAATTAATTAGAAGGGCAAAAATGTCATTCTATGGAAGGGCAAAAGACTCCTTTCTGCTTAATTATATTAATTTGAATGGCAAAAATGATTCTGCTTAATCAAAAAAAATCGAAGCCGTTTGGCAAAAATGTCATTACAACTCAACAAAACAAATGAACATAATACATTAGGGGTTTCCATACATTAGATATAAAAGAAGAAGAAGAAAAAATTATCGTCTTCCATATTCAATCATTTCAGATTGGACTTCTTTTAGCTCTTCATTGTGCTCTGAAGTTGTAATCCATTCAGCAACTTTGCGTCTTTCCATTCCCGCATCAAACTGCATATAAGAAACATAACATCAAAAATATTGCTCTAAAAAGTTGAAGTTTTTGACGACATATTTTCAGACTTACATTGCGAGAACGGTAGTCTAGACTACATCGGTCTTTCATGAATGCAATTACAAAAATTCTGCAATCAACAGAATTGCCTTGGCGGGGAACATAAGAAGGACGTTTTATTGCAAAAGTAGAAAAACTGAACCTAGCATCTCTCAACTTTAAAATCTCTTCTTCGAGAAAGAGATCCAAATTTGAAAGCTACAATTACCATAATACAATATATATTAGTATACCGCGTATCTTGTACCCAATTCATAAAAATTGATGAATATGAGCTTACTATTTCTTTTATGACTGTTTTGTTTTGAATCAGATCATCTTTAGATGCAAGTGAGTCCCAAATTTCAACAGTCATTTTTTTAACCAGAACTCTTGCAAGAGTATAGTGTCCGTCCAAATGAATGGGTATGTATATCTGAATCATGATTAATTAGGTAAAACAAATTAGTAAATTTTCAGAAAATTAGGATTAATATTTAAACATAAATACATTAATACCTCGTTACAAGTGCTTAAAGATCCCATGTAATCCTGAAAATATTTGTACTTCTTCCATATTTGATGAAGCTTTTTGTCAGATGGAGGTAACGTTTCTTTCTACATACACATCAACTAATACATTACGAAGGAAAAACAAACGAGAAAATTGTTAATGCATATGCATTGAAGAATAAAATGCTCACTCACCGATATCTTTATTGGTAAAAACCATACATTAGCTTTATTGGAGGTTCTTTTCCGTTCCTCCGCGGTGAGAAGAGCAGAGACAATGCCTACAATCTGAATAAATCATTAAAAATTTAAGCGATGGAATCAAAGTAAACATAGATGGCATCTAAGAAGAAATATACTCTCTATACATATCCCATTGCTAATTTTCGTTAAAGGAGCTACGGTCTTCATCTCAAACCGAGACACATAGTTTTTGTTGCAAGATGATATTATTTCTCTAAGAAAAGAAACAAATAAATTAGGAGAAAAAACTGTTGGAATTAAATTAAAACTCATAATACTTACTCGTCAGGTCTATCATCGGCAAAAATATAGTCGTAATAACTCGAACAACCACTAGTACAATTGCTAGGCTTTGAGGTTGAACCCCTTGTTAAATTTTTCGATGGTGTGACCGGATGTAAATTTCCACGCATTCTTTTAGAAGAACTGCTAAAGTCAGTTTCTTCTGTAGGGGACAATGCGAGCATTCGGTCCAATGCTTTACTACGTGACTGTAGCTCCACGTCCTCCTCATCGGAAGAAGATTCAACGGAAACCACCGTCACATTATTAAATGCTCCAGATGAAGATGCCTTCTTCAAAGCTGAAGATTCTTCAATCTTCTCAAAACACCGAGATAAATTCATTTGTTCAATTTCTAATGAACAAAGCTTAGAATTGATCTTTACAACATCAGCTGAAATCGTCGACAGATGTTCTTCAATCTTGCACAACATACGCGGAATGAAGGTTTCATTTGGAGCTGGCAACCAATCTTCTACGTCTTCTACATTTCCCACCACACGAGTAGACATCTTGAGAACAAGAAAACTATTGTATTTCAGAAAACTATTCTATGTATTTCAGAATGAATAATAGTACTATGAAACAAGAAAACTATTGTACATATAGCAAGAGAGAAGTACAAAAAGTGAGGAAGATGGAAAGACAAATAAATTTTGAGACTAGCAAACAATCTACTAGCCGTTTGATTGAGGAGGGCTCGAGGAAGAATCTACTAGCTGTTTGATTGAGGAGGGCTCGAGGAAGATTCTACTAGCTGTTTGAAAAATACAAAAGGTTATCATGATCAACTTCAATTAAGGAACTCTATAAGTGTCACGACCCGCACCCACCGTGAGGGTACGAGTACGTAACAACGCCCAGCCTACGCCGCAGTGTCGGCGGTAGAACGCTGTTCTAGGTCATGTACTATAACTAGCATAATATGAATACTCTCCATAAGGAGGCCAACACAGAGGTACAACTCAATCACAATCTAAGGTAGAATGATAAAGATAGATAAACATGAAATCCAAAAGAGATACAGAAGATAGAAGTCTAAGTGTCTAAGATACATAATCCCAGAAATATATCTCAAAACTCAAATACAGTAATCCACAAGTAAATACAACTCTAGACAAAATGAGATAACTATCTAAACAACCTCTACTGTGTCTCCTCTAGGCTAGCAGACAATCCCAGGCTATCTGTAAAATTTATCAACAGGTCCAGTCAGGACAGGAGCGAGCACAGTACATCCCAATAGATCATAGCAGGTTAGAAAATATAATCATGCAGTAAAGTAAGATACATGAACTAAAGAAATACAGTATGTAAACAGAGAGAGATCTGTAATAGAAATATCTACTATACATTGAGAACTAATAGTGACTAGTGAGTCAGAGTAAAATATAAACATGTGAATGGCATAGGAGATTCATGACTACAGCTAAGAGAGTGATTCATAACTACAGCAACTTGGATAATATTCACATGTCTATTTCTACTCCCCCATCCCCAATCAATACACAAAGATCTGTTCAAGTTATGTTAAGATTCATGAAACTTCACATGGCTCATAAAATGAGTGATACGTGAAGGTGATTCATGATGGCTCTGTGAACATGAGAGTACATGTGTCACAAGCGATTCGTGAATCAGATGAAGCATAGAGATACGTGATGATTCGTGAAACGCACAAAACATGCAGTATCCGATGCTCCCGAGGGGAATAACATCTCATGAAAAGATCTACATAGTACCAATCCGTGTGACCAACGTGAAAGTATCAAGTAAAGTAATTTAAAGCAGGAAAATAATTCTAAACAGGATATGAAATGATCAGAGAATGTACTCGCCTGATATCTGAATGTCCAAGGTAAAGATACTGTCCGAGGAGAGGTATCTGGCTCCTAATTAGAATAGCACAAGTCACAATATGTCCAGAAGGGTAATATAAAGTACCACAATGCATTCTACATGAATCTAAGTCAAACTAGGCCAAAGTCAACCCTTGGTCAACTCTGGTCAACTGTACTAGTCAAACTAGGTCAAACTAGGTCATGTCCTAACCCAGCAAGTCTTACTAGGCCTAACCAAGACTATCCTAGCAAGCGCACATCAATACAAGGCTATACAAGCCAACATACACCCAACTCTATATAGCATGCAATTATTCAATACTCAAATAGGCAAGAATTCACATTGGATATACACTAGGTAATCTATTACTTTAAGCTATACATGTCTACACATATATACACATGCATATATTGGTATTCAACATTAGGTCTATAATCATGGCATTTCAAATGGTTATATAAACTTATATATTACAACACAATATGCTAACATATATATAATATACATACATAGCTAAGTTAACTATATTCATAAATACTTATTTAAGAGGCTATGTGTGTGTATGTGAACATGGCAAAGGGGCAAGTGAGGGTTAAATAGGCATACATAGTGTATACATATCAAAGAGTGTCAAAGTGTAAGTGAACAAAGTGTCAAGTGTGATAGTGTCAACATAGTGTAAGGGGTACACGAGGTAATATAGGATTTGTGTTAACATAGAACATTACATCTCAATAACTTTTATATTGCATACATTACATCTATTATTATATTACATTCGTTCTTTTATTCTCTTGCACTACTATATGCACCATACATTACATACTATAGAACCTACATATTCATTACAAGCCATACTTATACATGCTTACATTAGATAGGATACTTACACCTCATACATTATTTATTTAAACATTTACTCATGATTGCATTCTCTATTTAATTACATAATGTATATACATTAACATGGGTTAAAATCAAATAGAACATTATATTACACACAAGGGTGCACAAAATGTATATGCCGAATAGTAACTCCTACTAATAATCAATACTGTACCATCTCAGCATGAATTAAAATCTAGGATTAAATTATGTTATATATCTATGTGTTAGCTTTCTGAAACTTCAAACGGATCGCGTTTTCGTTTCCGAAAACTCCCGGAATCGCAAAAACACCGAGAACGCGTTTGTCTTTCGTGCAGCTGACACTCAAATAATTTTTCAGAAAGTTACAGAAAGAATTAGGCCTGTTAATATATGTTTTTGGAAAGCTAACTTCAATACGCTCCTTTTAAAAAAAATGGAAGATTAAACCGAGCTTTGAGCTAGAAGTTATGACATTTCTAAGTTAGGGCTGAAATTAAAAACGTGGATAAAAATCATGACGGATTTGGGTAGTTTGAGACAAAAGAACACAAGTATATAACATAATATATCAAGAACTCACTCTCTACACTAATATATATATATGAGACACTATAGAACACATCTCCAATACAAAAATATGAGATTAAACATGTAATAATTCATTCATACATAACAACAACACAGTGTGTGTCCAAATTTGGGATTTTCCCACAAGGACACAACCACAACACAAAGGACACTCCTATGACCTCCAAATGGACACGAAATGGACACAAATGGAGATACAACCATGGGGGTCATTCCTATGTGTTCAAAATAGACCTATATGCATGAGGAAATGAAAAGGAGGAGGGATTTATACCTCCCGGTAGATCGAATCGAAGAAAAGCCTTCCCGGAGCGACACCGACACGTAGAGATTCCAAAAGGACACGAACGAGTTCCGAATCCTCCCAAACTTGGGTAGCTTCCTCCTTGGCTAGAATGGAGAAGGAAAGAAGAAGATTAGGTGGAAAAATGGAAGGATTTGGTGGAGAAATTGCTAGGGATTGCTCTCTAGGAATTTGGGGAAGAATAAGAGAGAGAGTGTGGATGAGAATAATGAAATGAACTTGAGCCTATCCTCTCCCAAAGTGGCTGGCCATATGGGGCTATTTGTCCTATTATGGTAAGGTCCAAAATGCCCCCACTAACCTATTCTATGAGTATTAGGAAAGGGCTAATTGGTTGGGGCTAAATTAGTCATTCTAAAGTCTCTAATCACACTAACCTTATCCATAATAATTAGTCTAACCTCTAACTAAAATATTTCTATCATGTGGACTAAAATTAATATCATGTGGGCCATGCCTAACTAGTGTGTGGGTCCCACTAGAGTCAAACTACCCCCGGATCCCCGTTTCAAGTCGGATTGAGTTGAAATTCAAACCCGACTCAAATAACCCCAAAACAATATCATAAATAATAAAATAAATTTCAACCCCAAAATAATATCATAAATAATAAAATAAATTTAAAAATATTCAAAAATATAAAATGATAAAAATACCCCTGTTTCTGAAAACTAGGGGTGACAAATCTATCCACCTTAAAAAAATTTTGTCCTCGAAATTAAAACAAAACAATCACAGGAAACACATGCAGAAAACAATCTCATTCAAATACTTTTCAAAAAAAAATCAGCAATAAAAAAAATCTCTTTGAGGCACATCAAACATTTGTAAATAAAAACAGATACGTGTCCGATATGGACACAAAACTATCACAAAATCACACCTATCAAAGGTCAAAATCAACAATCACCAACGCAATAAATATCAAAATAATTCAAAGAAGTCAAATGCAAAATATCCTTAGGCCAGAAATGACATTAAAATATCCTAATCACATGGTTAGGCTCTAGGTCAAACAGTCTCTAGGGTTTCACTAGCAAAACATCAAAATCACAAGTCATGATTTTAAATAGTTTTAAAATGATTTAAAAATTACCAAAAATCATATCATGATTTAAATGTCAAATCATTAAATGATTAAAATTATAAAATTTCAAAATTACCCTCATTTTAGAGAACTGGGTGTTACAAGTCTACCACCTTAGAAAAATTTCATCCTCAAAATTAAAATGTTCATACTCCTTCTAGGTCAAACCCCCCCACAATCATAGTCTCAGAACTTAAACAATCATACGATTTAAAAGGATGACATACAGGGTCATGGCATACGGTGGTAGTGAAAGTCTCATCTAGGTATACTAGTCATGCTAAACCAAAACGGTCATATGGTATCAAAACACACAAGCAATCTAGGGTGCTAAACTAGAAAAGATACAGAAATAACAATCATCAAGACTGTAAGGCAGTCTACCATCCTATATGAGAACTGGTACTTATCAAAATAAAATAAAGTTAACTACCATTTATCTAATAAGGGGTACTATTCAAGAAAATTAAAATCAAAAGTTAAAGAATGAAAGCCAATTGCATGGAAATCCAATCACAATATATTTATATATATAGCGTTAGAGAGGAAAAAGCTAGCATTATGTACAAGTTATGTAGTTCGTGTGTGTATGGGTGTATGTGGACATGTTCATATGGTTAGATAATAGGCGTGTGTGTATGTGAAATATACATGAAAGTGCATAGGAGGATTTGGGGTTTTGAAAATTTAAACATTAACGACATATTAATATGTATTCAGATAGGTGGAAATCAAGTGTAGCATGCATAAGTGTCAGGAAAGTGTCCACTATATATATTCATATATATTCTCATGTCCCAATATAAAATTTTAATTCTACGTTAAGACCAACAATTAGATTCCTACCAAGGTTGCAAGCAGGTGATTGACGTAATCAAGACAGTATTATTATTATTATTTAATACAAGAATAATAGCACGAAAGAAATAACGATAAAATCTGTTTTTGCTTATCTGTTTAAAAGAAAAACCTATTTTGAAACCCAGAGCTAAATTTTCAAATCCAAGATAAAGTCTAGCAAAATCATCGATTTATTGTATTAAGAAGAATTTTATAGTAAGAAGTTACACAAAGTTTATAAAAACAGCTAAAGCTACTCCTAAGTTAAATAAATGAGAAACAAAACAAAACAAACAAATAACAATTCTTTCTTTTTTTTTTTGAAGGACTTAAACAAAAGTAGAGAAAACATATTCAAAAATATTTAAGGTACAATCTGATAATCATATGCGTCTTTTTGAAATTATGTTGTCAGAATTCTGCCACGCCAATAAGCATAGCTGCAATAAACGATAGAGTCCATAATAAGGCATACACCCTATAATCATGTTATCTAGAATTCTTACCACGCCACTCGGTGTGGCTGTAAGAAAATCTAGATTTCATAACTAAGATAAGTATAGCTATATCAGGCTCTACGTCCTTGTCATGCTAGCAAACATGACTGCAATAAATTCTAAATTCCATAATAAAGTAGCCTTTTACCTTTCTCACTGTCCTTATCAAGTATGTTATCAGGTTATACCTTAATTCCAAAAAAATATACATATACATATAAATACAAACTCAAATTCAACAACTAACATCAAGATTCAAAATTCAACAATAATCCTTCAAAAATCATAAAAATACAGACTCAAATTCAACCACTATCATCAAGATTCAAAATTCAACAATAATCCATCAAAAATCATAAAAATACAGACTCGAATTCAACCAATAACATCAAGATTCGAAATTCAACAATAATCCATCAAAATCAAGTTCAATAACAGGAAGTAAAGGTAAATCAAATCAGGGAAAAATATATTTCAAATCGAAGTTAAAATAAGATTCTCAAAGGTCGTCCCAGGAATCTCTCAAGAAATCCTAACCGTAATTGAGTACCTTCAAAATATATCATATTCCTACTGCAGGCTGTAGTGGTACTCTAGTTCGAACACCACTACATAAACTCGACCTGCATGGGCCACCACTAAAAACGTGTCACGACCCGCACCCACCGTGAGGGTACGAGTACGTAACAACGCCCAGCCTACGCCGCAGTGTCGGCGGTAGAACGCTGTTCTAGGTCATGAACTATAACTAGCATAATATGAATACTCTCCATAAGGAGGCCAACACAGAGGTACAACTCAATCACAATCTAAGGTAGAATGATAAAGATAGATAAACATGAAATCCAAAAGAGATACAGGAGATAGAAGACTAAGTGTCTAAGATACATAATCCCAGAAATATATCTCAAAACTCAAATACAGTAATCCACAAGTAAATATAACTCCAGACAAAATGAGATAACTATCTAAACAACCTCTACTGTGTCTCCTCTAGGCTAGCAGGCAATCCCAGGCTATCTGTAAAATTTATCAACAGGTCCAGTCAGGACAGGAGCGAGCACAGTACATCTCAACAGATCATAGCAGGCTAGAAAATATAATCATGCAGTAAAGTAAGATACATAAACTGAAGAAATACAGTATGTAAACAGAGAGAGATCTGTAATAGAAATATCTACTATACATAGAGAATTAATAATGACTAGTGAGTCAGAGTAAAATATAAACATGTGAATGGCATAGGAGATTCATGACTATAGCTAAGAGAGTGATTCATGACTACAGCTACTTGGATAATATTCACATGTCTATTTCTACTCCCCCATCTCCAATCAATACACAAAGATCTGTTCAAGTTATGTTAAGATTCGTGAAACTTCATATGGCTCATAAAATGAGTGATACGTGAAGGTAATTCATGATGGCTCTGTGAACATGAGAGTACATGTGTCACAAGCGATTCGTGAATCAGATGAAGCATAGAGATACGTGATGATTCGTAAAATGCACAAAACATGCAGTATTCGATGCTCCCGAAGGGGATAACATCTCATAAAAAGATCCATATAGTACAAATCTGTGTGACCAACGTGAAAGTATCAAGTAAAGTAATTTAAAGCAGGAAAATAATTCTAAACAGGATATGAAATGATCAGAGAATGTACTTGCCTGATATCTGAATGTCCAAGGTAAAGATACTATCCGAGGAGAGGTGTCTGGCTCCTAATTAGAACAGCACAAGTCACAATATGTCCAGAAGGGAAATATAAAGCACTACAATGTATTCTACATGAATCTAGGTCAAACTAGGCCAAAGTCAACCCTTGGTCAACTCTGGTCAACTGTACTAGTCAAACTAGGTCAAACTAGGTCATATCCTAACCCAGCAAGTCTTACTAGGCCTAACCAAGACTATCCTAGCAAGCACACATCAATACAAGGCTATACAAGCCAACATACACCCAACTCTATATAGCATGCAATTATTCAATACTCAAATAGGCAAGAATTCACATTGGATATACACTAGGTAATCTATTACTTTAAGCTATACATGTCTACACATATATACACATGCATATATTGGTATTCAATATTAGGTCTATAATCATGGTATTTCAAATGATTATATAAACTTATATATTACAACACAATATGCTAACATATATATAATATACATACATAGCTAAGTTAACTATATTCATAAATACTTATTCAAGAGTCTATGTGTGTGTATGTGAACATGGCAAAGCGGCAAGTGAGGGTTAAATGGGCATACATAGTGTATACATATCAAAGAGTGTCAAAGTGTAAGTGAACAAAGTGTCAAGTATGATAGTGTCAACATAGTGTAAAGGGTACACGAGGTAATATAGGATTTGTGTTAACATAGAACACTACATCTCATTAACTTGTATATTGCATACATTATATCTATTATTACATTACATTCATGCTTGCATTCATTTATCATTCATTTATTCTCTTGCACTACTATATGCACCATACATTACATACTATGGAACCTACATATTCATTACAAGCCATACTTATACATGCTTATATTAGATAGGATACTTACACCTCATACATCATTTATTTAAACATTTACTCATGTTTGCATTCTCTATTTAATTACATAATATATATACATTAACATGGGTTAAAATTAAATAGAACATTATATTACACACAAGGGTGCACAAAATACATATGCCGAATAGTAACTCCTACTAATAATCAATACTGTACCATCTCAGCATGAATTAAAATCTAGGATTAAAGTATGTTATAGATCTATGTGTTAGCTTTCTGAAACTTCAAACGGATCGCGTTTTCGTTTCCGGAAACTCCCGGAATCGCGAAAACACCGAGAACGCATTTGTCTTTCGTGCAGCTGACACTCAAATAATACTCTAGAAAGTTACATAAAGAATTAGGCCTATTAATATATGTTTTTGGAAAGCTAACTTCAATACGCTTCTTTTAAAAAAACAGAAAATTAAACCGAGCTTTGAGCTAGAAGTTATGACATTTCTAAGTTAGGGCTGAAATTAAAAACGTGGATAAAAATCATGACGGATTTGGGTTGTTTGAGACAAAAGAACACAAGTATATAACATAGTATATCAAGAACTCACTCTCTACACTAATATATATATATGAGACACTATAGAACACATCTCCAATACAAAAATATGAGATTAAACATATAATAATTCATTCATACATAACAACAACACATAGTGTGTCCAAATTTGAGGTTTTCCCATATGGACACAACCACAACACAAAGGATACTCCTATGACCTCCAAATGGACACGAAATAGACACAAATGGAGATACAACCATGGGGGTCATTCCAATGGGTTCAAAATAGACCTATATGCATGAGGAAATGAAAAGGAGAAGGGATTTATACCTCCCGGTAGATCGAATCGAAGAAAAGCCTTCCCGGAGCGACACCGACACGTAGAGATTCTAAAAGGACACGAACGAGCTCCGAATCCTCCCAAACTTGGATAGCTTCCTCCTTGGCTAGAATGGAGAAGGAAAGAAGAAGATTTGGTGGCAAAATGGAAGGATTTGGTAGAGAAATTGCTAGGAATTGCTCTCTAGGAATTTGGGGAAGAACAAGAGAGAGAGTGTGGATGAGAATAATGAAATGAACTTGAGCCTATCCTCTCCCAAAGTGGCTGGCCATATGGGGCTATTTGTCCTATTATGGTAAGGTCTAAAATGCCCCTACTAACCTATTCTATGAGTATTAGGAAAGGGCTAATTGGTTGGGGCTAAATTAGTCATTCTAAAGTCTCTAATCACACTAACCTTATCCATAATAATTAGTCTAACCTCTAACTAAAATATTTCTATCATGTGGACTAAAATTAATATCATGTGGGCCATGTCTAACTAGTGTGTGGGTCCCACTAGAGTAAAACTACCCCCGGGTCCCCGTTTCAAGTCGGATTGAGTTGAAATTCGAACCCGACTCAAATAACCCCAAAATAATATCATAAATAATAAAATAAATTTCAACCCCAAAATAATATCATAAATAATAAAATAAATTTTAAAAATATTCAAAAATATAAAATTATAAAAATACCCCTGTTTCTGAAAACTGGGGGTGACAATAAGAGGTTTAATTCCGCATGATTGAAGAACTCGACGAAGTCCACCGCGAACCCGAACTTCTTCTTCTTTCCTTCTTCATCTCTGTTTCTCCTTCCACCACCACCACCATGGCCTGTAGCTTTATAACAAAAATATTAAATTGTTAGATGAAACAAAAAAACTAATTACGGAAAGATTACTAAATCAAAATCAAACAGAACACAAATTCATAGAAAACATGAGATTAAAGATAAAAGTGTCACAGAAGCAACACCACAATTTTACAACAACTAAGCAGACTCTGCTAAGCAATAACTAAAATTAGGGATTGTGTCCTCCTTGGATTTAATTTACACAAAGAAGAGATTTGAGAGAACGAGCTTTTGTCTCTGTCCTAAATGTACCATTCTCCGTCCATTCGCCGTATTAAAAGCAAAGAGAATGGCCATTCTCCGTGTTAAAAGCAAAGAGAATAGCCATTCTCCGTCCATTCGCCGTATTCGCCGTCCATTCGCCGTATTAAAAGCAAAGAAAATGGCCATTCGCCGTATTCTCCGTCCTAAATGTACCATTCTCCGTCCGAAATGTACCATTCTCCGTATTAAAAGCAAAGAGAATGGCCATTCTTTGTGTTAAAAGCAAAGAGAATGGCCATTCTCCGTCCAAAAAAATATTCTCTTCGAAAATATTATCATTAAAAAAGTAAAAAAATAATCCGTCCGACCTCAGAAGCAGGTTTCCTCAGTTCACCACCACAATAACATGTAGCTTTATTAACAAAATATTAAATTATTAAATGAAAAATAAAATTTTTGACAATGGCATGGGCAGTAAAATTAGAGCGGCGACGCTGGTACTTCTCCTTGTTCGAGGAGGTCTCGACGACGTCCGACGCGAAGCAGACCGATTCTTCTCGGTGCAGCTGGTACTCCTCGTTGTTCTAGGAGGGCTCGACGACGTTCGACGCGATCCGAACCGATTCTTATTTCCTTCTTCATCTCCGTTTCTCTTTCCACCACCACCACCACCACTACCATGGCCTGTAACAAAAAAAAATTAAGGTTCAGATTAAATTGGATGGACTTTTGAGAGAGCAAATATGAGTTAATTTAGGGTGTTCATTGAAAAAATTAAAGTAAAGAATGACCTGCTAAAGCAAGTTACCAACAGGTCAAAAGTCTAAATCAGCATTAAATGATGTATCCTGCATTATTTAATCTGAATTTAATCTGGACCGTTGGATGAACATCCAACGGTCCATATTTTTGATGTATCGATACATCCCAAAAGGGTGGATGTATTGTAGAATTTTTCATATATATATATATATATAATATATATATATATATATATATATATATATATATATATATATATATATATATATATATATATATATATATAAGAGGAGAGATCAACATCCCCTTACTTTTGCATCCCCCAAGCATCTCCATGATAACATCCATTGGATCTTGTTTTAATTCATCTAATCTTAACCGTTAATTTTTTAATGGTTAAGATTAGATGACTTAAAAAAGATCCAACGGTAATGAAAGAGGAGATACTTGGGGGATGCAAAAGTGAGAAAATGTGGATCTCTCCTCTCTCTCTCTGTCTCTCACCATCACCATGCTCTTCCTCTTTTCTTCCCTGGCGATCCTCTTATTCCCACAAGCCAACACCTTGACCGTCGGCAACAACAGCAGCAAGGGTTTCGGCCTAGCCTCTGTCGAACGACTGCAGAAGGATATCATGTTATCCGAGTCCCGAAGCCTTTGGCTCGAGGAGGAGGTTCAGTCATCCGTAACCGTTGGTCGTCGATTACCAGATTTGAACATACGACCTGTTTGCCATTGATTGTAAAAGTACATAACAATTTATATAGGAGGACTGAACTTAGACTCACAATACAAACTCGCTTGTACAAAGAAAGCCTAGGGACGAAAACTTAGGTACAGCAATCTAAGTATAATTGTTTATTTTAGATTCTGGGGGGGTGACGATGGAGGCTCGGGAAAGCGACGGCAGCTCTGCCTTACTCCGTGGACGATCGAACGCAGCCTTGGCTCCGGAGAAGAATTGCTGGATGTTGATGAAGAAATGCTCTCTTTGCTCTCTCTCTCTCTCTCTCTCTGTATGTTCGGGGCTCCTTTCTCTCTCAGTCTGGGTCTTTGCAAGGGAATGACACCTTGCTATTTATAATAGTGGCGGGGGCATCACTAGGGTTTGCAATGATTACCCATTTGGAAGAGTCGGCGGCCTGGGCTTTGATTAATCTGGGCCGTCCATCTTGAATATAAACAATAAATGTGATTGCATTAAATCTTTTCGGGCAATAAATACTGATTGCCCTGAATATTCGTAACTTATGTTGGCCTGCCACATGTCCAATTTGCTCGATTTAATTTGATCTGGGCAATTATGGTGATCGCAACAAATCTGATTTTATTAAGAATTGCAATCAGCCATAGTTCCCAAGAGATAAGACTGCCACGTGTCTTGATTATCACGAAGAGCGCCACGTGTCTCGGCTTGGCTGTCTTGGTGGAGCCACATATGGGCGGGCCGCATGAGGGTGAATAGGTGGCCGTATAGACTGTCTGGCCGCATAGGTTGTCTGGCCGCATTGGCTGTCCGGCCGCATAGGTTGTCTGGCCGCATAGGTTGTCTGGCCGCATAGGCCGTCTGGCCGCATGGGCTCCTTGCCACGTCATCCTGCCAAGTGTGTAAATCTTTGCTGTAAGAAGATTTTCTCTTCTTCCCTAGGAACACACCATTATGTCAGTCATTATTGTGCCTTTATGTCAGGGCTGTCATTGGTCAGAGTTGTCAGTTGTCATTTGTCAGAGTTGTCAGCCGTCGGGGCATTAAATGCTGCAGAAGACAAAGAAAAGAGCTGGCCACGTGGCTCCTTTCTAGCCGCATGGAGCTATCGAGCCGCATAGACCCTTGAACCGCATGACCCCTGAGCCGCATGGGGGTCCTTGGCCGCATGGCCTCTGAGCTGCATGAGGGTCCTTGGCCGTATAGCCTCTGAGCCGCATGGGGGTCCTTGGCTGCATGGCCTCTGAGCCGCATGGGGGACCTTGGCCGCATGGTCTTTCTTTATTATTTTTCCATGCTTCTACAAGACTCCCTTCAAAGTTTTCAATTTGCAAAATTGAAATACTTTGAATAAGAAGCATGGCCAAACTTCTCTGGCCGCATAGGATGTTCTGGTCGCATGATCTCTAGCCGCATAGTCTCCTCAGCCGCATAGCCATCTGAGCCGTATTGGCCAATCAGCCGCATGGACTCTCTGGCCGCAGAGGTTGTCTGGCCGCATAGGCTCTTTGCCACGTCATCCTGCCACATGTGCAAATCTTTTGCATTAATTGCTTTTGATTCGCTGTCAGTTTTAAGGCCGCCTTTTGGGGCAGGATCCCAAAAGTTTTGGCCTTAATTATTCGGTTTGTTCTCGATAACCGAAGGGTCGGTCGCACACGGATCGAAGTGCCCCCCTCCTCTGCCTATAAATAGAGACTTGTTTAGGATAGAGAAGCTTCTTTACTTTCTCTCGTCTTCAATTCTCATTGCCCTAAAGTTCTTCCTTCGTCTTTCTTCTCCAACTGTCGGACGACCATGGCCCCCAACTCTTCCAAGGCTGCCACTGCTGCGGCGAAGGGCAAGAAAGTAGCTTCTTCATCGGCTACTACGCCTACAGTGCATCCTGAAGTCCACCCCGCTTTTGAGGGTAAGGATCGGATGGAATAATGACTGCTCTGAACTTAAAAAACTATGGCTCTGTTGCATATTTTGTGCACAAGTCTCCGTCCTTCGTCTTCATTAAACTTCCCAAGTTCAACATGATGAAGCCGCATATCTGTTGTGGGCCGCATGACCCTCTCATATCCGAGCCGCATGGGGCATGCCCTGTGTTTGAGCCGCATGAGAAGGACTTGAGCCGCAGGAGCACTTTTGGATTTTGAACCGCATGAAGTCCTAGGACCGCATGAGTTTCTGATGAACTGGACCACATAAGACTTCGCTGAGTCATACCGCATAAGCTTATCTGCTAAATAGAACCGCATAAACTCAGCCGTACCGAACCGCATAACACTTGACTGAACTGAGCCGCATGAAACCCGAATGAACTGAGCCACATAAGGCTTCGCTAAGTCGTGCCGTATAAGCTCATCTGCTAACTAGGACCGCATAAGCTCAGCTATACCGAACCGCATAAAACCTAACTGAACTGGGCCGCATAAGGCTTTGTTGAACTGAGCTGCATGGAACCCAACTGAACTGGGCCGCATAAGGCTTTGTCGAACCGAGCCGCATGGAACCCAACTGAACTGGGCCGCATAAGGCTTTGTTGAACTGAGCCGCATAAGCTCATACCAAGTGGTTTTGTTTTAACCATCTTTTAACCTTGTTTCTTTTGTTTTTTTCTTCATTGGACCTGCCAACCAATCCAGCAGGAGAACTTTTGGTGGGTTCAGTCCAACATGCCATGGGTGTGCGGCTCGATGACTTAGTTCGACGTGTGTCGAGTCAGCTTCCCTCCAATGAGCCTTCGGCGAGGGTGAACATCATCAGGAACCAGTCTCTCCACTTTTTTTGCACTATGATGAACTCAGGGAAGCTGGAAGAAGAGTACCTGAAGCCAGCCTTTCTCTTTGGGGATGCTCTGTCCATAAAGAACACAAAAGTGCTGGAAATCTTTGAGAGCTGGGACATTACTCTGCGCGGGGCGAAGATCCATATTCCCAAGATGGAACGTCATTTTCCCCTATCGTGGTTTAATATGGTATTGTTGAACAGGACGATGACGGGCTCCCTAACTCCAATCCAGTCGGGGATGTTCGTGGGCAACATTCATTACAATAAGAATATAGGGTCAGCGTATGCGAGCCGGGAGTCGATCAGTCGGAGTGTGATAGGATTGGCTCCGGGTACCTTCATAAATGTATCTGGTCCCAACTTTTCGTTCACTCAAGCTGATACCTTCCTGAATCAGCTCGCTTGTAAAGGGTCTTATCCTGTCGGTAGGTTGTCGTTGCTGAACTGGATAAACCCCATCCCTACATGGGTCAACCTGAGCACATGGATCTTGGGGAAGTACGAGGCATTCCTGCGGGAGATTGACCTCTATTATGTCGTCCGGGGCACCTGTTACGGGTTACCCATCAACAAGTCGTTATTCATGGCTCTTTTGGAAATGTATAACCGGCAGACGGGCACTTTCTTCGCGCCCGGAGGGGAGTTGGGACTTGCTCTCCATGAAATACATGTCGTTTCTAAGCTGCCCTGGGGGAACGAGGCCTTTGAAGTATACACCCCGACCAACGAAGAATTCGAGGATCTGGATGATGATTCCCGAATTTCGTTGTTGTGTACCGGGAAGTGCTATGCCACCACAGCATCTGTCACCAAACAGCTATCAAGAAGGACGGTAGCTCAGAAGGGAACGCCCCCCATACCACGTCCTGGGTTTCATATCTTTTCAAACTCTGTCCCTCTGGCCGGGTTTACTTCCGAGATCCTCAAACCCCTGAGGAGATAGAAGACCTAATATCAAATGCCAAGAGGTCGAGATCCACCGGTGACAAATTTGGGAGTCCAACTGACTCCTTCAGCTATTTCTACTGCGCTACCCAGCAGATGTCTGAGAAAGTGCTCTTGGCCGGCTTTTTGATGGTGTGGCTACGAAATTGCGTAGTCTCGGGAGGGACAGGCTCTATTGAACGGATCAGCCGCCACTTCCTCCTCTCTGCCGTGAAGGTAGTCTTCAAAGTCAGACTGGCCCTCCTTCCGGCCATGGTGTGTAGCATCCACCACGGCCTCCGCGCCTTCTCGTCCAAGGTCATAGCTCGTGAGACGACGCTGGACTTTAAGCGAGTAGAGCTACCCTACCATTATCTGATGGGGGTGGTTATTGTTGCATTATCGATCATTGATGAGGCCCGGAGCGGATGATTGCATTACAGCCGATGACGCTTTCCTCTTCCGATACCGTCGTCAGCCCTAGGACCACAACACCATGTCGGCCTTTCGGAGGGCGCCGGCGAGAGTAGATGGGTATGAATTCTTCGTGTATTTTCCTCAGTTCACCGCTAGAGAAGCGAGGGGCACACATGTTGATGGCGTTGAACCTCCCCTCCTTTTATCTGAGAAAATGCTCCTTTGGCTGCGCAACATCCGTCCTGCGCACCTGGTATACCATTACCGCAACAGCGTATACCTGGAGCCTTACTTGTCCAGCAGGTTCTCCCACCAGTTCGGGTATAGCCAGCTGTTCCTTGATTGTCCCAGTCCTTGCCTGGGCTTCGAGGGCAGCGTGCTTGATGGCATCAGGGCCTGGCTTTATTACAATACGATTCAAACCCGAGCTAGCTTCTCGGTACTTGACGTGAACACGCTAGGGGAGATTTTGTATATGGCAGCCCTCTATCATGTTACGGCGAGCAAACCTCCCGTCAATTTTGACATGAGTACCAGCTTTATCGCCGGTACCGGCTTAGCAGAGAAACCCGAGGGGTCCAAGAAAAGGAAGCAGAAGGCGAATAGGGTTCCTGTGCCGGACTCAGAGTCCACTGCGGCGGGCGAAGAGGCTGATGAGCAGGGTGCCAATGCTTCGTCCCGTCCCTTGGACGAGGAGGTGGAGGATCAGCCACCTGTTGTTCCTGACAAAGTGGTGGAGGCTCAACCACCTGCTGTGCCTGGTCCTTCGTGCAAACGAAGCAGGCGCCTATTTACTGATGAGGGCAGGACTTACTCCACGAAGCGAGCTGCGGTAAGACATCGCAGGCTGTTTATTAAAGATGTTGACGCTGTTTCTGAGGTGACTTGAACTTCAGTTATCTTCTCCTTCTTTTTCTGAACTACGGCCTAACCATTTTCTTTTACTTTTTTATAGGCGTTAGGAGAAGATGAGCCTTCGGAGCCGGCGGTTGCTTCTGCGATCGATCCGGCTTCAAATGATTTGATCGATGATATGTGCGCCGATACCGTTTCTGCTGGGGTTCTCCCGGTGGCGGCGGAGGTCGCTCATGTTGTTGAGGGTCTTACCCTAGGCGATGTGGGTCCTGCTGACCCTGTCCTCGAGATTGTCGACTCTCGGCCCGGGGATACCGACCCAGTTGTATCTCCTTCCGGGGTGGCTGGGTCGGAGGAACCGACTGCCTTCGCTTCGGAAGTTGGTGGTGAAGAGACCGTAGTGGTTGTGAGCGAATCTCAGCCTCCACAATCCTCCGTGTTTCACTTAACAAAAGGATACCTGAAATCGCCTTTTGAAAATAAAACTTGAAAGAGTACAAAAAGTACAAATTGTTTTGGGAAGTATTGCTGTAGAAGTCTGATCTGAAATCGATCACTTTGTTCCTTGGACTATACGATGATGATGAAGAATACCGCGGGATATGAACAACCGGAAGAACTAAGTCACCAGAAAGGTATCGACGCACTTGGGCACTGATGGCGAGGTCGAATGCTTTCCTGCTTTGCTTCCCTCTATTCTGGAAGAAAAAGTTGAAGAAGAATGCTCTGGAAAAATCAAAGTCTCAGCGCTCTGATCTCTGTGTATTCTCTCTCTCTGTCTGTCTCTTGTATAAAAAAGATAAGCCTATTTATAGACTTGGTTTCTTGTGCGTAAAACATAGCACAATTCTGCTAGCAACTGTTACCCACGATTGAGTTCACCCTCTTCACGTATTGACACGTGTCCCATGACTTCAATAAGAATAGGGTGCACGTACACACGTTCCTCGAGAAGTGTGGCATGAAAGCCACGTAGGCAAACCACGTTCCAAGGAGTCAGGCAGGATCGGGCGTAAAAACCACTCAAAAATATGCTCTGAGCGTAAAGCAGTAGCCTGGGCGTAAAAAATAGCCCTACAATGGTCTTCTCGCGTAAAGTGGCTAACAATAGCCTTGAGCGTAAAACATAGCCCAAATAAACTTTATGCACACGTCAACTCTTGAGCGTAAAAAGCTTGTATAGTCTCCATGCGTAAAAGAAGCCATATTGTGAGCGTAAAAATAGCTCAATCCACATACTAAACGACAATATTGGTCTCTGTGTAAAACAAATCTCCTCGAATTCTGTGTTATATGCCATCATTAAATCTTTATGTCAGACTTTGCATTAAATGCAAGACGTGACAGCTTGATCCAGCGTAAAAGTGGTTAACTTATCTCTGGCGTAAAACCATTAACTTAACCCGGGCGTAAAATGATTAGCCTGTCCTAGGCGTAAAGTGATCAGCCTGTCTTAGGCATAAATTAGATCAATTTGAATGGAATGATCCCTCTCTTTGGCTCATTCTATGAAGCACTTTTTACGCTCCTACAAGACCCCCTTCAAAGTTTTCAAATATCTTCAAATTTGAAATACTTTGAATAGAAGCGTAAAAGTCAGGATTTGACCAGTCAGCGTAAAGTTCAAGAAATGATGTCGGTCAATACTTAACCGTCATAATGAATTTTCTTCTCGAAACTTTCAAACGCTTCTTCATCTCCCCGAGTTTGCATTAATAATGAGCAGTTTTCCATAAGGAATATGACGTGTTGATTTGATTGTATAAATAAGGAGAGATTCTTCATTCTTGCCATTCATCTTCATACTATCATGGCACCAAAGAAAAGAATTAACAAAGAAGAGGCTCCGAGCTCCAGGATCGATGTAGAGACAGAATTTGAGCGAGCACACAACTTTATAGAGTGTTTTGAATTGACTCCAGCAGTCATTAGTCGTATAAATGGTGGTCCCTCAACAGCGTATGAAGGACCAGGTGATGCAGAAGCATTCCTTAACCTGATGCGTCGTTCCGGGATCCGCAACATGCACGAGTTAGATGCCTCCCTTCGTCAGTCCAATGAAGGAGAGAAAAAGTAATATTTTTATGTAGAAGTGTCGTCCATGTATTGCGACTCTTCAGCTTATTTGTAGGGGCCTACTCCCTTTTAAATAAAATCTTAATATTGATTTCATCTGTTTGGTAGATAGAATTGTTCTACACCTCCTTTGACTGCATCTATGGTTGTTCATTTCCAAGGGTAACAAAACAACACGTGGCATCTGTCTTGTGGTCATGAGCAGCGTTAGTTAGGATCTTTTCCGAAATATTCTCATGTTAATCGTTTCTCCAACCCCTATAAATAGCTGAGTTAAAGAGTGTTTTGTACATTCTCATTCTCATTCTTCTGAAGATAGCTCCAGCAAATGACGATGGCTATGCTTTCCGATGTCATTCCTTTGTACGCCCGGTAGCTCTTTGCAAGATTTTATTCTCCAACAAATAACAATGTTTTCCGATGTGGCTCCTCTGTACGTCCGGTCACCAGATGTTAATTCAACCACTCTTAGAGCCGAACCATTTGACTTTAATGGTAAGTTTGATTCTTAAAGCAATTGTCTGCCTTTGAGCTCTCTTTTTAATCAGGTGCGAAACACTGGCGTAAAAGCTTTGTTGAATAAGTTGCTCATGAAACATTGGCGCAAAAGCCTTGTTGAATAAGTTGCTCATGAAACATTGGCGTAAAAGCCTTGTTGAAAATGATGGCGTAAAAGCCTTGTTGTATGAGGTGCACATGAGACACTGGCGTAAAAAGTCTACATGAATCAATGGCGTAAAAGTCCTGTTGAATAAAGTGCACATGAAACACTGGCGTAAAAACCCCTGATTGACTCATATGCGCCCAATGATACTCTTAATCTGAAAAAAGTTTCTTTGCTTGTTTTATGCAGGAGCTTGGCTGAAAGACTTTTCCAGAATCGGTATCGGCGACTTGGATGCTTTGTTGTTCTCTGCAGAAGCTTGGCTGAAAAACTTTTCCAGAACCAGTATTGGCGACCTGGATGCTGTGGGGAGCCTACTTCTGACATCAATATCAGGGAGCTCATGCGCTTTAGACGCGCAAACCAGACAACTCAGAACTCTTCGTGGGAGAGAAGGATCTTCCTCCGATGGTAGGAAGGGCCTTTATACACAGAGAGTTGGATGGTGGAGCCAACTCTATCCCGAGAAATTGGGCAGTAGAGTTCCTTTCACGGCAGAACTAGGAATCGTATCCCAATGCTGGATACATTCCTATCTCTTCTGGAGGGCTGCCATTTCTCCACCAGTTGTATTGGCAGCAACACGTCTTCGGGCTGCCAAACTCTGGGATTCTCCTCTCGTCTGAGAGAGAAGACCAGAGTTAATTCCTACTGTTCTGATCGCCATTGAGGCTCAGACAGTAAGGAATTGACACCAACAACGAATCTGACAAAGAAGATCCAAAGAAGTAATAGAACTCTATTAGGTTATCGTTGTCGTATAGAATGAAAATCCAAGATGTAATAGATTTCCATTATGATTTGCAAGAAAGTCTAAGAAATGTAATAGACTTCTATGATGATATGAGAATGGAAATGACAAGTCTTCTATACTCAATGATTTGTATCTATCCAGAGGTAATATAAACATAATAGATCTCGTCTTCTGTTTAGAGCATACAATACTATCAGAGGTATTATGGACATGATAGATCGTATTAAAAAAAAACTAGATTAATATCTATTCAGAGGCTAAATGGACATGATAGATAGAAAATACAAGCAGATTTAATATTTATTCAGAGGTTATAAGAACGTGATAAACAATAAATCTAACTTTCTATACCAACTGGTAAGATAGAAGATTAAAATTTCTCTCCAAAGAGACAAGAAGTCAGCATAACCAAACCTTGGTAGCTGGGGATTTAAGAAGACAGATGTCATTGAGGATATATACCAATATTGATAAAAGAGTAATGAACCAATGTATTTTTTGGGAAAGGAAACGACAGTTCAATTCCACCATTAAATGAATGAATCGGATATAACGAACGGGCAAGCGTTTTCGGGAATGAAAAGTTATTCTCAATTTCAAAGATCGGTTCATTAATAAATCTCTCCTATAAATAGGTGAGAACTCTTTGTAACATTTTTATTCTTATTTCCACTCCTCTATCGGA
Organism: Iris pallida; assembly: GCA_029216955.1. NCBI lineage: Eukaryota > Viridiplantae > Streptophyta > Magnoliopsida > Asparagales > Iridaceae > Iris > Iris pallida. The sequence continues at coordinate 16,053,678 of JANAVB010041816.1, forward strand.
AATGTCTTCCAAGGACGTGCAACAAAAGAATGAAGTCTCCATGAAGGTTGAGGACGTCACCGAGACACGCCCCGTTGAGCCAACTGCATCAGGCCCAACTGAAGTAGGCGAAAGCTCTTCTATGCCTAAGCCACCACAAGATATCCTCGCTTTCTTAGTAGATCCAGGAAAAACTCCTGAAGAAGAGGCGTTGAGGATGGCTGCCTGCAAGTTTTTTATGAACTCTGGCAACGATGCTTTCTATGCATTGGCTGACTATGTATTCAATAAGGAAGGCCGTGGTCCTCGTCCTTAATCATTTGTTCTGAACGAAAATAATAATAAAAGTAAACTTTATTTTTATTCCGTCTTTTTTTATACATAGTACTTCTTAAGAAATTTGCCATTGATAGGCATCATGAGTAGATCTCCATTGGGCTTTGATAACCGATAGGCGCCATTAGAAAACACGGTCTCAATTACATAAGGACCTTCCCATTTAGCTTGGAATTTCCCTTTGCTTTTGTGAGTCATCACCATCGGTCTTCGAACAGCTAATACCAGCTCGCCAACCTTGAATACCCTCTCTTTAACTTTACGATTGAAAGTTCGAGATATACGGGCTTGATATAGCTCAATATGTTGTTGTGCTTGAAGACGCTTCTCGTCCAATCCTTCAAGTTCTTGGAGTCGTAAACGATCATTATTCTCTGTAGTTAGCTCGTTGGCAATGGCTATCCTAAGAGACGGGCCTGGATTTCCAATGGTAGCACTGTTTCACATCCGTAAACCAATAAAAATGGTGTAAAACCAGTAGGAGTTCGGACGGTTGTTCGGTAAGCCCATAAACATTCCCCAAGTTTCTTATTCCAATCACGTTTATTAGAAGAGACAAACTTTTTGAGAAGTTTGATGATCGTCTTATTGAAAGCTTCGACTAAACCATTAGCAGCTGGATTATAAGCCGTAGAAGCCAGATTTTGAATTCGATTCTTATCACAGAATCGATAAAGTGCCTGACTGGCAAATTGTGGTCCGTTGTCATGAATTATCAGTCGAGGAACCCCGAAGCGATAAATGACATGATATTTGATGAAGCTGATTACGTTAGATATTTTTTACTTCAGCAAGGGGCACTGCTTCTGCCCACTTAGAAAAGTAATCGGTTATAGCCAATATAAACCGATGTCCTTTAACAGAAGGAGGGTTAATAAGACCAATAACATCCATGCCCCAAGCTTCGAAGGGCCAAGAAGCTACCGTAGGATGTAGAAATTCAAAAGGTTGGTGAATAAAGTCAGCATGAATCTGACACGCTTTACACCTTCTGGCATAATCCACAGCATCTGCTATCATAGACGGCCAATAATATCCCATTCTTCGAATACGATCTTGTAATTTCGGACCCGTTTGATGGGCACCGCAGACACCATCGTGAGCTTCACAAAGTATTTGTTTAGCTTCACTCTCAGAGAGACAATGCAGCAAGAGTCCATCATAAGAACGGTGATATAACATATTTAATGAAGAATCATAATAGAATCGAAATGATCGTCTCTTGATTGACGCAGCTTCTTTCGGGTCTTCAGGCAAAATCCCATGAACTGCATAATCAATAAATGGACTTCTCCAATCCCTTTGTTGAGGACTTGATTCTGTAGTATAACTTTGTTCAATGTATAAATTATTTTTTATACAGAATAAATCTCGATCCAACAAGGTAATGGTATTATGTCTTCTGATTGGTACAGCTAGGTCTGCAGCTAAGCAAGCAAGAGCATCAGCTTCCAAATTTTTAGAACATGGTACAAATTCAATGTAGAAACCTTTAAATGAAAGGATTAATTCGATTACCACTTGATGATAAGGGATGAGGTTAGGATTTCTAACTTCATATGTTCCTCTGACCTGATTAACAATTAATTGAGAATCTCCATAAGCTTCTAGGAACTCAATATCCAATTGCTTTGCTACTTGGAGACCAATGAGCAGAGCATTATATTCTGCCACGTTGTTGGAGCATGGCTCATTAAGAGAATAAGCACGATATATGACCATTTTATCAGGAGAGACCAAGACGATGCCTACTCCGGAGACAATATTGCCTTTAGGTCCAACCCGTGATGCTCCATCAAAGTATAATTGCCAAGTGTCATCCGCTAAGGTCATATTGCAATCCACGACTTCATCTGGAATGTCTTTATATAATTTGGAAGTTTCAGGTATAGGGTGAGCTGCCAAGAAATCAGCCAATGCTTGACCCTTCCAAATCATATGGAGTGAGTAGCATTGCCTAGGTAGCTAACCTGGAATTAAGAATGCTTGGTTTTCTCATCAACACCCGAATAGGATTTATTCTGGAAATGACATGAATAGTCTGTCCAGACACATAATGTCGTGTCTTTTGAACAACAAAGACCAAAGCCAAATATTCTTTTTCCACAGGAGTATACCTGTGTTCTGCTCCAACCATCATTCAGCTGAGAAAATTAATCGCTTATTCATGACCTTTATCACTTTTTTGTGCAAGAAGAGCACCAAGTGAATGATCTAAGGCTCGAACATAAAGCAAAAATGGTCTTCCTACTACTGGAGGTACCAGAACAGGTGAATTTGTAAGATATTGCTTGATGTCGTTGAAAGCCTTCTGACATGCATCATCCCAAACAAATGACACACCTTTCTTTAACAGACGGGAGAAAGGCTGACATCTCCCAGAAAGATTTGATATAAATCTCCTGATATAAGCGATGCGACCTTGGAAGCCACGTAGTTCCTTTAAATTGTGTGGAGGACGCATTTCAAGAATTGCTTTGACTTTATCGGGATCAACATGGATACCTTCAGAGGTAATAACAAATCCCAAAAATTTGCCACTAGAAACCTCTAAGAAAGACTTAGTGGGGTTCATTTTCAATTGATGTTGACGCATCAAATCAAATACTGTCTTTAAGTCTTAGATGTGATTATCTTTTAATCGACTTTTGACAACAATGTCATCCACATAACATTCGACTGTTTTTCGTAGATGTTCTTGGAAAATATTGCTCATAGCCCGTTGATACGTAGCACCAGCATTCTTCAGACCAAATGGCATAACTGTATAACAATACACCCCAAGAGGTGTGCGGAAAGCAGTATGCTTTTCATCTTCTGGATGTATTTTGATTTGATTATATCCTGAAAATCCATCCATGAAAGACATGCGTTCAAAACCACATGTATTGTCTATCATGACATCAGTGATCGGAAGTGGAAATTCATCCTTTGGACAAGCTGCATTAAGATCTCGAAAATCTATACAAACTCGGACTTTTCCGTTCTTCTTCAAAACAGGAACAATGTTGGCAACCCAGTCTGGATGTTGTTCTTCACGAACAAAGCTACATGTAATCAATTTCTTGACTTCTGTCTCAATCGCATCCATCATATCAGGACGAAAATGTCGCTGCTGTTGTTTTACAGGCTTGGCATCAGGAAGAATATTAAGTTTATGAGTAGCCACTTTCGGATCTAAGCCCGGCATATCCTCATAACTCCATACAAAAATATCGATATATTCTTTGATTAACTTTATCAATTCTTCCTTCTCATCTTCAGAAAGATTCTTACTGATAAATATTGGCTTAGACGTGATTCTGTCTCCAACGTCAATCTGGACGATTTCATCTTCAGTAGGTGGTTGTCGTTGTTCAAAACGAAGCTCCCATTGAGTGTCCATTTGTTGGGCCCACGGGTCATTTTCAAATGATTCAGACTCTTTATCTGTTTGAACCATATTGACTGAAAAGACACGTTCTGATTCAATAGATAATGCCCTTTATAATAAGGGTATATCAGATTCGATATAGTAGATTTCTTCGGAATCTAAAGAATATGAAGAGCTAGAAGAAAAGTCTTCTTGTATATCGTCATTAAATAAGTGGGACGGATCATATCCCAACCCATGACGAGTCTTCTGCTAAAACGGATCGCCAAACAATGGTAACCGTCTTCCTTTGCCTTGATTAAGACCTGGCATAGCCTTCAAATCATATTCCATATTTTGAATGATCTTAAGAGATTGTTGACTATATTTGTCAATTCGGATTCTTCCTTTATCTTTCTCTTTGAGATCATCTGTCTGAGTGACCGAGATATTTCTAGCAAGACCAAACACAATTTGGCATTTGTTTTTCTTATCAGACGGAACCAAAAAATATGATTCTTCGCGACGTCTATAAGTCACACAAACTTGTGACAAGGGTACCACAGGCAGAAGATATGAAGAAGTCTTTAAGAATTTTTGAGCATAAGGCCCAACATCGACATAAGGCGGAAAGGAATTATCCTTATGATTAATATATAAGGTTTCCTCCGTATCCATGTTGGTTTCATGTTTATGACTTTGAACATCAACAGACAAACTCATTCTTTCAATAAATTTAACAGCCATGTACTCCAAAAGAAAGTCTTCATTGATATTAGAAAGTACAGAATGATCAATATTTACATCATTTACAAGTAAATTGATCTTCAACGGGTTATCATCCACTTTCTGCATAGTCTTGCCAAGTTTGATCATCAATGGCTCTGGCTCAGTCGTACGAGAAGTACGTCCCTTGACTTTGATCATAAATGGCTGAGCTTGATTCATGGTAGGAACACTCACTGATTCCTCAGATAAAGCTCGAGCTTTTCCCTTGATCTTGATCATGAGAGGTTGATCATTGACAGGTTGAGAATGGATTCGTCCTTTGACTTTAATCTTCAAAGGTTGTTCTTCAGGAGAATCTTCATTGACTGATTGATTTTCAACAGTTGATTGATCCTCAGCCATATCTGATATCTCCTTTGTATGCTCCTTTTTGTAGAGGATCGAGTCTGAGAAATAAGCTTCAACGCCTTTAAAAGGGTTAATCTCTGCGAATTTCGTCTTCACAATCCCTTGAGGGTCCACGTACTTGAAACATTGATGGAGAGTTGATGGTACGATATTATGTTCATGTATCCACGGTCTTCCAAGAAGAATATTGTAGGATACGTCTGAGTTGATAACATAAAATGTAACCATGGTTCGAAGATCCCCAATCTGAATCCTCAGGCGAATTTTCCCCAGTGGTTTACTCTTACCAGAGTTGAAACCAACTATAGTGGTATTAGTGTATGTCAACTCACTAGTAGGAATTCGCAACGGTCTTAGCATACTCTGAAGAATAATGCTAATAGATAACCCAGGATCAATATAAATCCTATCAATTTCTATGGATTCAATATACCTAGTGTAACACAAAGGCCTATCGTGCTTATTATGCTTTAATAGCATATCTTCCTGTGTGAAGGTAATATTAGGAATTGCCTCCATCACACTATGGCATTGAGGGCACGAGACTGGCGTATTGTCAGGACTTTTGAGTTGAGCCAAACACGAATCTGCTTGCAACAGAGCTTCACTCAAAGTCTCCCTGCTTTCTTTAGAAAGACGAAGCAATTCGAATATGGAAAGCCTAGCTGGAGTATTAGCTAACTGGGCCAAAATATCGAATTTGTAAGGCTTTATTATCGTTCCTTGATTTGCAACAGATTTCAAAGGAACATCAAAACGCACAGTTTTCTGTTTCCCCTTCTCAACTACAGATGGTTTAGCAGGAACAGGAGATGATTGTGCGGGTGTTGTGTCAACAACATCTTCTACTTCTTTGGAAGATCCTTCATAATCTTTATGATATTCTTTTCCGGATCTTGTACCAGCAAAGCTCTTTTCTTCAGACTCAGGAAAAGGAAGTACCATATTGCAGAATTTAATCTTCTTCTCTTTAGTCTTCTTCTTTAGAGCATTTTCATGTAGAAGCTCATAACCCAATCCAACAGTGGATTTCTTGTTTTGAATTTGTAAAGGAAGTCGTATTCCTTTATCATAGTTCAAACCCTCTGCCTTTTGAAAGTCATAACCCATCTTTTTCATGAGATGGATGGATTGTTGACTATACAAATGAATGGGCAATGGACTTTTAGTAGATAGATCAACAGAAGAAGAAGAAGAAGAATTTTTTGTAACCACAGGAGGAGGAGTAAGAATAACCTCTGTAGTTATAGGGGTAGGAATGTTTGAGATACGGGGAAAAATCCCCGTAGGAACCTTGTCATAAGCAGCAAACACTTGTTGTGCCCTGTATAAAGGGACGCTAGTCATAGCCAACCACTGCTGATGGGTGAGTTTGAGCTTGGTGGGAGGAGCCAAACTTGGAGGACAGATATTTAAACCTTTCAATCTTTCCTCTAAGGGAATGCCATCCCAAAGATGATCCAGATCATCAGGATCCGGAATAATATGAGAAATTATGTTGCAGGTTTTGACTTTCTTGCCTTTTCTTGAATTTTGAAGTTTTACATTCATCCTCCATTTCAGGTACTAAGTCAGGATGTTCCCACATGACTTCACCATTCTTTAGTGTGAGAGGTAACAATCCTTCATTTTCCTCTATAGCAGGCGGGATATTTACAACTTTTATCGTCGCCTTCGGAATGGGAACAATCCCATCTGGGACTTGTTGTTGAGGAAAACCTCCGAATTGAAGAGAAACCATATTAGTTGTAACCGTATGCTCATCGTTAGTTAGAGAGATGGCATTAGCGTTTATCAACTCTTGAATTTTCTTCTTTAGAACATAACAAGCTCTGGTGGGATGATTTATGTATCTGTGATAGATACAATACTTGGGATTGTCCGTCAGGTTCACCTCATCAGGCCTTCTTGGTTCTGGAATCTAGAGTTTGCCACTCTTCACCAGACACTGAAATATCCCTGGGATGTCGCTCTCGTCGAAAGAGTATTCTTCTTTCGGCTTAGAAAACTCTTGAGTAGTCGGTGTCGTTTTATTCTTGGAAAGATTAACCATAAGGGTATCCTTACCTTTTCCATTACGATTGCCAGAGTTATTACTAGGAGAGCCTCTCTTTTCTTTGTCTTCTGAGGCAAATATCATCCCATGTTCTCGAGCCAACCTACCGTTGGTCTCGGCAGAGACTGCTGCTATAATGAACGAGGCCCAGTCTGTGAATTGGGAACCCGTGAAAATAGTAATGGATGGTCGCAGATTCATCTTGCATGTATCAATCAATGCTGAATCTGGCATACCAGGGGGCATCTTCAAACTTGCCTGTCGGAAACGTTCGATAAACGTCCGAGTATCTTCTTTCTCCTTTTGCTTGATTTCTATTAAGGAGGACATGTTCATGTCCATGCCTCCTTCATAGAAGCGGGAAAGAAATATTGCCTTAAATTCGTCAAAAGACGATATGCAATTGTCGGGTAGACAACGATACCAATCGTAAGTTGAACCCGTCAGACTCCCGATGAAAACTCGGGTAAGGAGAGCATCATTTTTCTGCAGATGTACAGTCATAATATCAAAATAATTGATATACTGACTGGGAGAAGCCTTTCCATCAAATAAAACCATTGATTGTGGCTTGAATTTCGGAGGAAAGGGTACATCATTCCAATGTGGAGAATAGGGTTGCTTAATCCCTAACCTCTGGAGTTGATCCTTGTGCTTCAAAACCTCAAACTGTGCCTTTAGTTCACGCACAGCTTGGATAGCTTCACTAGACTGAGGAAGCACATTCGATTGAATAGTTGTTGGATGTACCATAACCCCTACCGGAGGTGGTACATCATCTGGAATAATGGGATCTAGAGATGCAGAATTTTGATTAACAGCAGGCTCTTGATTGTTCAAAGGTATGTCAGCCCCTTGACTATCTTGAGTTTGTGATGTTACTTGCACTGGTGTGACTACTGCTGGCTGACCAGTTTGTTGAGTCATAAAAATCTGGTGCATGCTTCGCATCATGGTAAGCATGTCCTTTAGCGACTGCTCAACAGTAGTGAGACGTTGCTCTGTATTAGCAGATGATTGTAGAAGCATGGAAAATATCAGAACGATAATCTATGCAGCTCAGAATAGGAGAACCCCATGCGGCTCATACAGGAACAGTCCCATGCGGTTCAGAGAGACTCTTAGTCTCATGTGGCTCGGACAGGAGAGTCCATGCGGCTTGCATAGGGACAGCCATGCGGTTCAAAGAGTCCCCCAGCTGCATGTGGTTCAAAAGTACATGCGGCTCACGGAGATATGCGGCTCAATGCCACGTGTACCCACGAAGACCCCTTCACACAGCTGGCCATCGAGCAGTCTGCCTATTTAATGCTCTGTCATGATTTGACAGCTGACGGCTCTGACATAAAGTATCATAATGGCCCTGCCATAATGACAGACTCTTGGGAAATAGGAGAAAATCTCTGACGCAATTCGAGATTGACACGTGGCTACTCCTATGCGGCTCCAGTGAAGAACAGCTTCATGCGGCTATCAAGGATCGTCTTCCTGCGGCTCACCAAAAAGCCATCCCATGCGGCTCGCAGTTACTACCCTTATGCGGTTCACCAAGGAACCATCTCATGCGGCTCGCAAAAACTATACCTATGCGGTTCGCCGAGACGCTGTCTCATGCGGTTCATGGATGTCATGCGGCTTTGGTAGAGTCCATCATCAAGACACGTGGCAGAGATTCAATGACAGCTGGCAGCACAGATGATTATGAGATGCAAAGATTTACCAGATCCCAATGACCATATCCTCATAATTAATGGGATCAGGTCATATCATTCATAATCAAACCAATGGGACACGTGGTGGGAGATCCAAGCTACACAATCAATCATGAAGATTTAAAGCAATCAGCATTAATTATTCAAAAGATTTAGTGCTACCCCCGGTTATGGCCCAGATCCTTCACGCCTAAAACGAATGGTCTAGATTGATTAAGCATCAGGCCGCCGCCACTTCAAGAATGGGCAATCATCCAAACCCTAATGATGCCCCCACTATTATAAATAGCAAGGTGCCATTTCCTTGTGAGATATACATTATCAGAGACGCATACACAGAGAGCTTCTCCCCTAATAATCAGAGAGAAAATACACAGAGAGAGAGAGAAGCCAGAAGAGTAACACGAGGAGATCAAGAAGAGCATTTCTTCGTCAACGCTAACCATCTTCTCACAGGAGCCAAGGCTGCATACCGATCGTCCAAGGAGTAAGGCATGGCTGCCATCGCCTTCCCGAGCCTCTATCGTCACCCCCAGAATCTAAAATAAACAATTGTACTTAGACTGCTGTACCTAGGTTTTCGTCCCAAGGCTTTCTTTGTACAAGCGAGTTTGTAACGTGAAGTAAAAGTCCGGTCCTCCGATAATTATTCTGTTCTTTTATATTTCATGGCAAACACGATGGCGACTCTGCTGGGGACTAACTTTTCCACGGCTAAGGAGTTGGTAACGCAATCGGATGCAGCCAAACTTGGCTCCACGCAACAAAAGATGGTCGTTCGCTTCGACCAACAGGCGTTTGAAGAGATGCTCTCCGAAGGAAGCGCTAGCCCGGTCCAGAAATGCACCCGCAGCACGAAGGCTCGCAATGAGTGGAGGCCAAAATCATTTGCTCCTCCCCAAGCCCTCGATGGGATATCCTCCGTTGCTCAAGACGGCGAGAAGGACTCTCCTGCGGCCCCACTTCAGACCGTAGACAACTCTGCTGTCCCCAAGTCCGGCAGAAGAAAACACTATGATGTTGGACTTGCAGGGGCAAAGAGGAACTCTATGAGATTCGAGCCGTATAAGGGTATTAGCCGCAGGAAGAAAGCTCATGCAGCTACATCCGCCAGCCGCATGGAGAAAACTCATACGGCCAAATCTGTCAGCCGTATGACTTATGCGGCTACAGTCGCCAATCACATGGATGAGACACATACGGCCTTGGGAGTCAATCGCTTGCAGAAAACCCATGCCGCCACAATTGCCAACCGCATGCGGCCAGCCTGCACGGTCGTGACTCCTAGCCGCTCAAAAACAACTCATCCAAGAGCAGAAGACAACCGCATGCAGACAGCCTGCACGGTACCCAACTCTAGCCGCATAGCGTCCGTTCCACGCTTCTCTCGATCAGTCTTCGACCGTCTCTCATACGGTCCTGGCCCTGATGGTTCTCTGGATGATAAGCCAGAATCTGTGATGTTCAACTTGGACTCCTCCTATTACGCACCCGCAAGTGCTAAAAGGAGGAAGTTTAGGGCAGCGCGGGCTCACCAAGCCCAGTCAGCTGTCCCAATCCCTAACTATCGGGACGTTCCGTTGATTATCACACGGGCCTTTGATGAAAAGTTGTATAAAACCGCTCGAGTCCAGCCTCCGGCGGCAAAAGGACAAAGTGGTTCCTCTGACCTACGTGAGGCGATCCTCCACAAACGCAAGGAAAGAGAAGGAGCCTCGGCGTGCAAAGAGTCCTCGCTTGGACATCGCTACACCCAAATCATCGTCAACTGCTGTTGCAACAGCGCGGCAGCAATGGAAGATCGACCGTCCGTCTTCCAAAGGCTACAGCATCCTAGCTCAGAAGATCAGACACCTCCTATTGTCTTCTGCAATTCTGCTCAAAAAGTCCCCGCCGAAGGGAGAGAGAAAAAGACAAGCATCTCCAGTCCCAAGATATCAACCACTACAGCTAAGAAACTGTCTTCTAAATGGTTGTCCTCTACCGGTGTATTCCAACACACCCGTTCAAAGACGAAATCTACCACGATGGGAAATTCATCATCCATATCGCTGGGGGTTGTGGAAACTGGGGGTAGCACTCCTCCGAACGTCCGCAATAATCCGATGTTTCAAGGAGCCGAGCCCGGACAAATAACTCTCCCATCAGGTACAACAGACGCTGATGTCCCCGAGGACATACGTAACTCTCAAGACGAAGCAAGCTCTGAAGCTGGGGATACCGTTCCCTCCAAGTCCGAGCCCGAAGAGAACATTCCCACCTATTCCGATGACTTCTCGGTGCATGGGTACGACTCGGAGGGCACATCCTCCACCGTTCCTTCCATCACTCCTCATGTAAGGACGGTTTTTATGACGGACAGAATCAAGGTGGTTCCAATGATCGCCAGCGCATCGACAATCTCGAAGCCATATTACTTGCTTTGGTCAAGCCTGTAGACGAGATTAAAGCGGCCCTGCCAACTCTACAAGGAGGAACGCGCCTGGTCAAACAAGCACGGGCCCCGCGGTCAATGTGGATTCAAACTCAGCGGCACCAAACTCGGGCAATAATCCTTCCAAAATAACAGCCCCTACTACTACAGACGAGACCCGAGAAGTAAGAAGGGAGGTCCAGAAGCTCCGAGCCATGTTCCATGCCCGAGAAAATGTTCAAGATCTTAGAATACGGCAACCGTACCCTGCTGAATGGAGGGATGTTCCATTTCCGCCAAAATATAAGCCGTTCAATATCAATCCATATGATGGCAAGACCTTAGCAAGTCGATACATCACTTACTTCGAGGTCACCACCGACCATCTGCCCCATGATGATGCTATCCTCACACGGTTATTCATTAGGGCGTTGGAAGGAGTCGCCTTCAATTGGTACCACAATCTGCCGGACAACTGCATCCACTCCTTCGTCGGCTTCAAGCGCCTATTCTTGGAGATGTTCTACGAAGTAGGGCAGGACGTCACTATGTCCACTCTCATGGACGTCGTCCAAGGGGAGAAGGAGTTGACAAGAAACTACATCGAGCGGTTCCGCCAGACCGCCATGAAGCTGCCTTCCGGAAATCCAGATTCCTCTTTGATTGAAATTTGCCAAAAGAGACTGCTTCCAACGATCAGTCTCTGGATGGGCGAAAGTCAATTCAAAAATTGGAAGGCGTTCATCATCAGCGCCACAAGCGCCGAAGAACGACTGAAGAAGGCTCGCCAATTGGGATTGCACATCTCAAAAGGAGAAAACAAGGGCAAGCGTCCCAACAACGATAATGGGGGTAACCCCTCCAGCAATCGGGACAGCAAGGGGAAGCAGGCTATGGTGGCCGATACAACACAAAAACCTGAGCTGAAGCCCGCAGACAAACAATGGCCCAAATCGATTACTCCTTCGAAGATGGCCACGTCAAGCCTATCTTGGACATGCTCTTATAAGGAGATAGAATTCAGCTTCCTCCACCAAGACGGGAGCCTCGACCGGCTGATCTGGAGAACCCAAAGTTCTGCCATTACCACCGTTACGTACACCACACTACACACGACTGTTATCAACTAAAACGGTATATCCAAAGCCTCATCGATTCAAACGCTCTGGCCATCGACTTCGAAGAGGTAACCGTAGTAGCCAATATGGTGTCCGTACAATTCAGCAGCTTCCCTCCGACGGAGACTCAAGACGGGGTAATCCCCGTCCCTCTGGCGACAATAGAGATTACCAATCTTCCACCTTCCCGGGAACAGGCTGCTGGTCTAGTACCTCTCACCACCTCACGAGGAGAGGTCATGTGGGTCCATTCAGACTTGGTGTTAGAAGTAACTCGGTCCACACCATCTCCCACCAACAGAAAGAAGAGTAGAAAAATCAGGACCTGCCACACAATCTCAGCAGACAACGAGGAAGCTACAGCCGTCGTCACGCGGTCCGAAGCGCAATCCCAACCTGTGGTTGACAATCCAGCCGAAAATCATCAACCCACTACAACTGATGCTCCGGGACCGGCTCAGCCTTCGACTACCGACAAGCCTAGGCCGAAGGAGACTCGCTTCGACAAATCTCTCCGAAAAGATGCAGTCCAAGGGCTAGAGAGGCCCTACAACTTTGACATCTTATCACAATTGGCTAACACTCCGGCCAAATTGTCACTGTACGAACTCCTAAGGCTCTCCAAGGACGTTCGTATTGTATTGAGCGAAGCACTCCAAAATGTCGATGCCTATCTGGCTCAATCCAACCTCACCGGGGAGGACTCACCCGTGGATCTCCAAGACAGTGCCTGCACGGGAGCAATTTCTAATATCGTCTTCACTCCGCAGGACATGCTCATCAAAACCAACCTACATGATCGCCCGCTATACTACACGGGATACATCGGCGACGTGAAGGTGGATCGGATGCATATAGATCCTGGCTCTTCCATAAGCATCGTCCCGAAGGGTCTGCTACATCATCTTCGCATCCCAATGCATCACCTAACACCTACAAGCACCGCCATCAGCGGTTTCAATTCGGGCAGGAGCTACCCTATTGGGAAAATTCGTCTGAAGTGTCAAATTGGTGACCTCCAATCCGAAGTCACCTGCTACGTCATAGATGCAGACACTTCTTACAATATCCTCTTGGGGCGTCCATGGATTCACGATTATATGATCGTGCCTTCCACGCTACACCAGTGCTTCAAATATGTCGACAAACACGGCTTCGTGAAGACAGAATTTGCTGATATCGATCCCTTCAAAGGGGTCAAATCCTACTACTCAGACTCCTGCCTATACGAAAAGTCGAAGAGGTACCTTAATGAAGGAGACGCACAAACTCATACCGAGACAGCCACGGTATTAGAAGGACCCCTGACGATCCACCTCTAAGCTCGCAAACCGGACAAGTCTGCGCCCCTTACCGCCACTCTGCGGAAGGACGCAATCAGCCTCTCAGTGCAGGTAGAGCAAATGATAATCCGGCTGCCAAGGTCCGGCCAAGTGCCGAGACCCACAACGGAGCCACTGACAATCAGGCTACCAAGAGTCAGCCAACCACAAACGGGGAAGCTCAACCCCTCGGACAGGCCCATGACGATACGCCTTCCCAGGAAGGATCGTCACCCCGATGCAAGGTCTGACACTTCTAGCAAACCAGCCACTCCTCGCCCCACATCAAATGCCAAACTGGGGGTCGCTAGTCTGCCAACAACTCCACGCTCTGCTCCATCAACTGAACCACTAACAATCAATCTTTCCAGGTCATCCTCTCAGTCTTCGTTCACACAGGGGATAGCCGAAGAAGAACCGGAGCTAGCCAAGTATGTGGCTGCCCACACTGATGTCCCCTCCTCTGATGATGTAATTTCCCTAGAAAAGATACCTTACTTCATCAATAAAGGGTTATCTTTGAACTACACCGAGCTCAATAAGCTATGTACAATGTATGCTATGGAACACGGTATAGGCGCTCACCTACACACACAGGTGACAAATGTGTACACCGCGATCTAGCTTACTCCAGTAGAAGACGCTTACCGAATATTCGAGGGAGGAGATCATCCAATCATCTTCGGTCGGACGAACAACCCGCATCCCCTCACCATAGAAGAAGTCGACCTCGGGTCAGATGTCGGGAGACTGCCTCTGTATCTCTATAGCCCTCAATCCAAATATCTCATGCAGAAACAGGGGTATGATCTAGAGACGACACCAGGATTGAACTACGGCACTGGGCGACGATTACCTTTGAAGCCGCCAGTCCCGACGGGCAAACCACGGAACTACTATAACAAAACTCGATGCGGGTTAGGGTATGTAACGCCTACTACGACCCCTGAAAGTTCAGATGAAGAATGCGACCGGCAGTCACATTCAACCGGATCAGCAACTTCCGACTCAGATACCAGCATCGGAGATGTGTTCAGACAAGTCATGTCAGTCAACATGGCATTCGCTGACGCTTACGAGGAAGACGAAGACATCCTCGAAATCCTCGAGCTCGAGCCATGGGCCCAGCAATTAGACGCACAATGGGAAAAGTGGTTCGAACTGAGAGAACCTCCTACTGAAGATGAGGTCATACAAGTGGATCTCGGCAGCAAATTTTCTCCAAAACCGATTTTCATCAGTAAAAGTCTAACTGACGAACAACGGGAGTCGCTGTTAGAACATATCAGAGAGTACATTGATGTGTTCGCCTGGAGCTATGAAGACATGCCAGGGTTAAATCCTGACATCGCTCTTCACAAACTCAACATTCGACCAGATGCGAAGCCGGTCAAGCAACAACAGCGACGCTTTCGTCCAAGCATCATGGACACGATCGAAGCCGAAGTCAACAAACTGATAGCCAGCGGCTTCATTCGTGAGGAGCAACATCCCGATTGGGTCGCCAATATAGTACCCGTCCTCAAGAAGAACGGGAAGATTCGAATCTGCATCGACTTTCGCAACCTGAACGAGGCATGTCCCAAAGATGAATTCCCCTTTCCTATCACAGACATCATGATCGACAATACCTGCGGCTTCGAATGCATGTCATTCATGGATGGCTTCTCGGGGTACAACCAAATCAAAATGTCTCCTGATGACGAAAAGCATACTTTATTCCGAACACCAATTGGCACGTACTGCTACACAGTCATGCCTTTCGGTTTAAAGAATGTCGGTGCCACATATCAAAGAGCCATGAGCATCATCTTCAGAGACCACTTACGCAAGACAGTGGAGTGCTACGTTGACGATATAGCCGTTAAGAGCCGCTGCAAAGAAGACCATCTGCAGGATCTAAGGACGGTATTTGACCTAATGCGAGCACACAATTTGAAAATGAACCCTACGAAGTCCTTTCTAGGCGTATCCAGCGGGAAGTTCTTAGGCTTCATCATCACTGCGAAGGGTATCCATGTAGACCCTGAGAAGACCAAAGCAATCGTGGAGATGGGTCCCCCGAGAAATCTCCGCGAACTCAGAGGCCTTCAAGGGAGGCTAGCTTATATCAAAAGATTCATTTCCAACCTCTTCGGGCGATGCCGACCGTTCACGCACCTCATGAAGAAAGGAGTCTCATTCGTATGGGACGAGGAATGTCAGCGTGCTTTCGACAGCATCAAAGAATATTTGTCAAATCCTCCAGTTTTGGTGGCCCCGGTTCCTGGAAAACCATTCCTGCTCTATGTACGAGCAATGGAACACTCCCTTGGGGCTCTACTGGCACAGAACAATGACGTAGGCCATGAACAGGCCATATATTACCTCAGCCGAATGATGATCGGGCCAGAGCACCGATACACCGCTGTGGAGAAGGAATGCCTCGCCCTGGTGTTCGCCATTCAGAAAATGCGGCATTATGTCACCGAACAAATGATACATGTGATCTCACGAGTCAACCCTCTCAGGGTCCTCATGACTAAACCAGGGGTACTCAGCTCTCGACTCGCCACATGGGCAATATTGCTGTCCCCTTACCATATGATCTTCGTCCCCCAAAAGGCAGTCAAAGGTCAAGCCTTGGCGGACTTTTTAGCAGCCTACCCAGGCTCGGAGTCCTCCAGAATTTATGAAGATATCCCAGATGAGGTCGCCGACTCACATGCAACCTCTCACGAGGCTATATGGCAAATGTTCTTCGATGGTGCTTCGAGGACCGGACCTAAAGGCAACATAGTCGTCGGAGTCGGGGTAGTGCTAGTCTCCCCTACCGGATTAGTGATCAACCGCGCTTACTCCCTCACCGAGCCCTGCTCTAACAATGTGGCCGAGTACAACGCTCTGGTCATTGGCCTCCAACTTGCAAGAGAGCTGGGAGTAGAATACCTTGAAGCATACGGCGATTCCCAACTAATCGTCAATCAGATCCGGGGCTCGTACGAAGTCCGCCACGAAGACTTGATTCCTTATCACCAAATAGCGATCGATATCATCTCATCATTTGAGGGGTTCTTCATCGAGCACATCCCCAGACTCCGAAATATTGAAGCCGATGCCCTAGCCGGTCTGGCCGCTTCCCTAGCAGTCCCGAGTTATGATCGCCAATCAGTGGATGTGATAGGCCACGAACTAGTCTGTCCCAAGAACAATGTGCAATTCATGGCGAGTTATTCCGCCCAGATGATCGATGATGCCCCAGACTGGAGACAACCATTCATCGACTTCGTCGCCTACGACATCCTGCCCGAGAACCCAAAGGAAGCCACTTCCATCAGACGACGTTCTCTCAGATTCTTCTACGATACAGAGACAAAAATGCTGTATCGCCGCTCCTATGACGGATTACTACTTCGGTGTCTGTCAAATGCAGAAGCCAAAGAAGCCGTACGAGAAGCTCACGACGGTATCTGCGGGGCCCACCAGCCCGGCCTAAAACTGCAAGACCGCCTTCGCCGAATGGGCTACTATTGGCCCACGATGGTGGCAGATGCGATAGATTATGCTAGAAAATGCAAAGCCTGCCAAGTCCACGCGGACTTCATTCACCAACCATCCGAATTTCTACATCCGACGGTGGCATCCTGGCCATTCGAAGCGTGGGGAATGGATATCATTGGTCCAATCACCCCACCTTCCTCCAGAGGACATCGCTTCATACTTGCGATCACTGATTACTTCTCCAAATGGGCGGAAGCTGTCCCACTCACAGAAGTCAAGACTTCAAACATGATCAGCTTCCTTAAGCATCACGTCATCTACCACTTTGGACTGCCCCGAAGAATCATCTACGATAATGGTCCGCAGTTTGCAAGCCACACATTCTATCGGTTTTACGATAAAAACCGTATTCAGAATATCGCTTCAACGCCATACAACCCGGCAGCAAACGGGTTAGCAGAGACATTCAACAAAACAATCATCAAACTCCTCAAGAAGTTTATCTCCTCTAACAAACGTGATTGGAATGAGAAGCTCGGCGAATGCTTATGGGCTTATCGTACCACGGTCCGAACAGCTACCGGGAATACACCATTCTCTCTGGTATACGGGAGTGAGGCAGTTCTCCCATTAGAGACTCAGATCCCCTCACTTCGCGTCGCCCTCACACATCAGTTGACGACGGATAATAACTACCGACGTCGGTTACAAGAGTTAGAGGCCTTAGATAAAAAGTGCCTCCTGGCTCAGCAACGAATTGAGCTATACCAAGCACACATCTCTGGAGCCTTCAACAAGAAGGTTAAAATCAGAACGTTCCAGGTGGGCGATCTCGTCCTGGCAGTCCGGAGGCCGATGGTCATGACTCACAAGACTGCCGGTAAATTCCAGCCAAAGTGAGAAGGCCTATTTATCATTGAGACAGTATTCTCCAACGGTGCTTACCGCCCCGCAAAGCAAAACGGAGACTTGCTCATGTTGCCCGTCAACGGCAAGTTCCTAAAGAAATATTATATCTAAACGACATTCTCCACAAGATCTTCGAGTCATGTACCCGCGGGTACCGCTGAACTCACACCCACAACATTTCAGATTATCGAGTCATGTACCGGCTGGTGCCGCTGAACTCACCTCCACATTCCCTTCAGATTATCAAGTCATGTAACCGCTGGTGCCGCTGAACTCACACTTTCTTAATATTCTAAATTACCGAGTTAAGTACCCGCTGGTGCCTCTGAACTCATATTTCGGTCACTCCTTCAGATAGTAAGTCACGTATTATTATACCTCTAAACTTTCTTCCTGGAAGAGATCCTCCCTCATGATCCACTACCCGCGCTCCCAGTGCACAAATAGGGTAATCGATCCACAAATTTCCGAAATGGCCATGTCCTCATTACCTCTGAGTCGTTTTCACTTCCACCAAAAATAAACTGCCCCCTCGTATAGAACTTTTACGTTCTCCTACCTCTGAGTCATTCTATGTACCCCCTCTTCATTGAGCCCACTCCTGCCATGTCCTCATTACCTCTGAGTGGGAAGGCTCCGTCGAAGAAACCTTCATGCTTGCCATGTCCATATTACCTCTGAGCAAGTATGTCGGTCCCCTTTCAACCTATTATCTGTACCCACAACCGAAGTACGACAAGGATAATAGGTCCACAAACGTCCTCTGTTGTCCACAAATGTCCGCTATTGACAACGAATATCTTCCGTGAAGTCTTCCCTGCCATGTCCTCATTACCTCTGAGCAGGAAGATCCTACGGTAAAACCCTCATGCTTGCCATGTCCTCATAACCTCTGAGCAAATATGTTGGTTTTCCTTTCACTCTATTATCCGTATCCCGAACCAGGGTATGCCAAGGATAATAGGTCCACAAATATCCCTTGCTAAGCTTCTTAGCATAAATCTACCATCTCACCATGCCCCGGGAGCCCAGCTGCTCCACGGTATTCTTTTTGCCCAATACCGAGAGCATCCGTGACCACTTTGCCATGGTTGTTCCGGACATCATGACCAAACTTGTTATTCGTACCTAAAACTAAGGTACGCCTAGGGTAACAGGTCCACAAATAATCCCCCAGCAATTCCGCAAATGCCACAAGTACAAGAAAGAGAAGATGAGTTGAAATATGCTCATTTATTCGAAATTCTAAATACTACATCATTTGGGATCACATCCCTTATGAAAAAAAAGGAGAAGCAAAAGAAAACAGAAAGCTGGTCACTGCTCCGGGGCACATAACGCCCTAAGACGGTCCGTCAGCAAAGCAACCGACCGCTCAAACCTCTGGAAAGCTCGACGCTCCGCCTCGTGGGTCAGCACCACCTCGTCCTCCAGATGAGCGTGAGCCTGTCAGTTGTCCTCAAATTTCTTAAAGGCCCTCACCAGGTTATCAGAAGATCGGGAAACCTTCTCGGCCTCCCGAACGATTGACTCCTGTTCCGCCTGAGCAGCCTCCAGCTCTGACTCTAAGAAGGCCAATTCCCTCTGGAGTGCGAGGATCCGCTCCTTCGTATCAACGATTCCACGAGAAGCAGACTCTTCCCGAGCACGACAAGCCTGACTCCGACGACCCAGCCGGTCATACGAAGCAGAGAACTTATCAAGGTCTCCCCGTACAACTGGCCCAGCGGTATCTCAGGCAAGCTTGATCCTATCCCGAGCAGCAATGAGGAAGCCCCGCTCTCGCTCAATCGCAGCAGGCAAGCCCGCCTGTCGTATCGCCAGTAGTTGGGTCACAAGCTGATCAGCTTCTGTCAGCTTAGGCTCCAGCAGTGCAGCCAACCCCACCCCGTCAGGAAGGGACTTCAAAGTTGCAACCTGACCTCGAGCGCACCGGAGAGATAGAGAAAAAGGGGTCCCCCGTTCCACAGCAGCGTCTACGCCCCTTTTTAAATGGCGATAGAAGCTGTCAACCACGTCCTGCGTCACCTCGTCCAGAGTCTCCGAGGAAGCCGGTGTCAACGGAAGTGTGGCTGGCAGCACTGAAGAAGACGCAACAGAATCTGCCGCCCCTGCCACAAGAGAAGCAAACTCCGTACGAAAGGACGCTTGAACAGCGGCCAACTCCTCTTCGGCAGCCTGCAGAATTTGAATACTCGGGAGGGTCGAGAGGTCAATCTCCGGAGCCGTATAATCTGCGGAGGATGAGGCGAAGACCATCGCCAACTCCATTTCCATCTGCCTGGAGCTGGCGGGAGGCCCCTCGACATGAGACGGCAAAAGAGAGGGAACGCTCCTTTCTTCCGGATCACGGCAGGCCGAGCCTTTCCTAAGAACATCCACGGCGGAAAGTAAAGGGTCAGGACCTGCAGGACCAAGGCAACCATGAATCGATTTGACCCGGAGGATATGTTGATAGAGCAAATAAGCCCCCTCACTAGTCAATATCTGGCTTATCTTACCTGTTGAGGAGTGTGGAGGCTGAGGTTCGCCTGCAGCCACCACAGCCTCTTCACCAACAGTCTCCGAGTCGGGTATAATAGACTCCTCCGCCCTTGCAACCTCGGGAGGAGATACACCGAGATCGGCGTCGCCTTGCTGAAGTTCAGCGGTCTCGGAGACAGGCCCAAGGAAACCTTCATCACCCTGGGCCGAGGTTTCGACAACCTGGGAGCTCCCAGCCGCTGCTGAGAGAGCCCCCGCAGAAAGGATCGCGGCACACACGCCGCTAATCAAAGCAGCAAGGGCCGGATCAACTCCAGGGGCAGTAGACGGTTCAGGAGAGTCCGGTTCATCAGACGGCTACAAAGAAAGGTGATTAAGTCATATCTCCGAGAGAAAAGAAAATTACAACAAAGAGAGGGCCCCGGCTTACCTCCAAAACATCGTCTACGTCCTCACCCTTCTCCGTAATAAGCAGCCTACGGGGTCCAACCGCCGCTCTCTTTACAGAAAAAGCTACTCCTCTGCCAGTGGACTCACGCCTGCCTCGCTTACGTGAGGGACCAGGCACGACGGGCGGTAGTTCTACCTGCACTACCTCCGGCACAGATGGCAATTGGTCGACCGCTTCATCAAAAACAACCGACGGTGGATCCGTTATCATCTCACCTGCCATGACGGAAGGCTGACCCGCCATTGCCTCGTCACCCGACGAAAGAGAGTCCTCGTTGTCCCGCTCGTTGTCTTCCTCAATGGTGTCGAAGGATTCGGAATCAGGCGTGGGAACTCTATTCGCCCCTCTCTTCTTTGCCCTCGGCACCATAGCCTTCTCCGCCAGGCGAGTGCCCACAATGAAGCTAGTCCTTGAGTCAAAATCGAGGGAAAGAGGATTTGTCGTCACATGATAAAGGGCCGCCATATACAGGATTTTCCCTATCACGTTTGCGGCAGGGACCAAAAAGCTAGTCCGAGTATGACAAGTGTCATAGTAGCTCCATGCCCTAATACCGTCGAGAATGCTACCTTCAAATCCCAGGTGAGAACTGGGGCGCCCGAGGAATAGCTGACCGTACCCAAATTAACGGGCAAACCTACTAGGCAAGTAGGGCTCCAAGTACACAGTGTTGCGATTCCGGTAAATTAAATGCGCCGGGCGAATGTTACGCAGCCAGAAACGCATCTTTTCAGGTAAGAAATGAGGAGGTCCGACACCATCAACATGAACACTCCTCATCTCTTGATCAGTGAAACGGGGAACGGACACGAAGAAATTATACCCGTCCACCCTCGCCAGCATCCTCCGACACGCCGGCATGGTACTACATTCCCAAGGCTGATGGTGATACCTGAAAAGAAAAGCGTCGTCATCCGTAACGCTATCTCCTATCCCGGGTCTCATCAAAGACTGATAATGCAGCAACAGCCATCCCAGCAAGTAATGATAAGGCAGTTCTATACGTTCAAAGTTCATTGCCACGTCACGAGCAATGACCTTGAACGAGAAGGCGCGAAGACCATGCCGAATACTGCACACCATGGCAGGAAGAAGAGCCAGCCTGACCCCAAAGGCCAACTTCACGGCAGGAAGAATGAAGTGGCGACTGATCCTCTCAATAGAACCTGCCCCTCCCGAGACCACGCAATTACGCAGCCATACCATTAAAAACCCGGCCAAGAGTGCCTTCTCTGACAGCCGCCGGGTACCATAATAAAAGTAGCTGAAGGAGTCAATTTGGCTCCCGAACCTATCACCTTTGGACTTCGACCTCCTAGCGGTCGACACCAAGTCCTCTACTTCCCTAGGAGTTAGACGATCTCGGGAAGTAACCCGGCCAGCCGTACTGAATTTAAAAAGGTACGAGACCCAAGATTTAGTATGGGAGAGTCCCCTTCCGAGCTGTCATTTTTTTGGATAGCCGTTCGGTGACAGGTGCTATGATGGCACAATAGTTCTTGATACACGGCGACGAAACCGGAGAATCGTCGGTCCAAATCTTGGAGCTCCTTATTCGTCGGAGTGTACACTTCGAAGGGTTCATCTCCCCAGGGGAGCTTGGAGACAGCATACATCTCGTGAAGAGCGAGCCCCAATTCTCCAACAGGGGTGAAGAAAGTCCCTGTCCGATGATTGTACATCTCTAGAAGGGCCATGAACAGTGGCTTATTAACGGGCAACCCGTGGCTGGTACCCCGGATAGCGTCATAAAGGTTGACTTCCCGTAAAAATTCTTCGTATTTCCGTAGGATCTATGAGGTCAGGCTAGCCCACGGGGGAATGGGGTGTAACCAGCTCGGCAGTACCAACCTGCCAACAGGATAGGACCCTTTGCGAGCAAGCTGGCTCAGGAAAGTATCAGCCTGAGAGAATGAAAAGTTAGGACCGAGGGTGTTGATGAAGGTACCCGGAACTAACCCCATCACGGACCGACTGGCCGGATCTTTGATCGCACGCACTGACCCAGTGGTTTTGTTGTAACGGATGCTACCAACAAATATCCCCGGTCGGGTTGGAGTGAGGGTGTCCGGCATCTGCCTGTCCAGAACGATCATATTGAACCACACAAAAGGGAAATGGTGCTTCATAATGGGGATATGAATCGGCGTCCCGTCCAGGTCAAAATCCTAACTCTCGAAAACATCCAACACTCGGGAGTTTTCTATGATCAACGCATCCCCAAAGAGGAAGACCGGTTTCAGATACTTCCCATCAGACGTCCCGGAGCTCATCATGTCACCGAGGAATTGGAAAGATTGAACCCTAATAGCATTCAGTCGCTCCAAAGGTTTATCAACAAGTAGCTGTTCGGACACTTGACGAACTAAATCATTCCGATGCACGCCCGAGGCGAACTGACGCGAGCCAACCATAAGTTCCCCCGCAGTATTTACTGGCAGATTCACTGAAGAAAAAAACAAAAGAAACAAGTCAAAAAGATAGCTGAAACACAAAACTACATGATGCTTATGCGGCTCAGTATAGCCTTATGCGGCTAGGTTTAAAAGAGTTCATACAGGTCAGTCCAAATGAGCTTATGCGGCTCAATTTGAAAGAGCCCATGCGGTTCAGTTCGAATAAGCTTATGCGGTTCGGCTCGAAAGGAACTTATGCGGCTCAGTGCGGATGAGCTTATGCGGTTCGAAAAGAGCATATGCGGATATGATCCGATTCGAATAAGCTTATATAATTCGGCTCGAAAAAGCTTATGCGGTCCAGCGAGGATGAGCTTATGCGGTCCAGTTCAAATATGCTTATGCGGCTCAGTTTGAAAGAGCTCATGCGGTCCAGATGGGCTTGTGCGGCCCTGATGATGAAGTAGTTATGCAAACAACTTTCATGCGGCTCAGGCTTGGGTCATATCCCATGCGGTCCGAATATGAGTCGGACACACAACATACTTGGGAATATAGGCTCGTGCATAAAATATGCGGCGTAGCCATGGCAGTTCATATTGATGGTCCTACCAGCAATAGACGGGTGAACGTCGGAGTGAAAAATAGGCACGCCAGCCACCGGAGGAGCCGCCACGTTCGCCGCCGCAGTCAATGAAGACGCGGCCTTCTTGCCCTTCGCCGCCGCAGAAGATGACGCAACCTTCTTGCCTGTAGAAGCAGCAGTCTTCTTGGGAGCCATTGCCGATCGCTGATAGGAGAAGACGAAGAGGAAGTCTGCAACGAAGAGTTCGAGCAAAAGAGAGAAGGTAAAGAAACCCTCAGAGAATAAACTTACTCCTACTTATAGGCAAAGGAGGCTCGAAAAAACAAAACAAACGCCTCGATCTACGTGCCGCCTAAAAGAATAAACCGCTTCGTTTAAAACAAAACTGACCCTTGGGATCCTCCCCCAAGAGGCGGCAAATCAAGGGCATTTAATGCAGAAGATTTGCACACGTGGCTAAGACACGTGGCAAATAGCTTATGCGGTCTCACATCTCATACGGCCAGATAAATCCATGCGACTGTACCATCTATACGGTCAACAAAGGCCATGCTTCTTATTCAAAGTATTTCAATTTTGCAAATTAAAAACTTTGAAGGGGGTCTTGTAAAAGTATAGAAAATATCAGAACGATAATCTATGCGGCTCAGAATAGGAGAACCCCATGTGGCTCATACAGGAGCAGTCCCATGCGGTTCAGAGAGACTCTTAGTCTCATGTGGCTCGGACAGGAGAGTCCATGCGGCTTGTATAGGGACAGCCATACGGTTCAAAGAGTCCCCCAGCCGCATGTGGTTCAAAAGTACATGCGGCTCACGGAGATATGCGGCTCAATGCCACGTGTACCCACGAAGACCCCTTCACACAGCTGGCCATCGAGCAGTCTGTCTATTTAATGCTCTGTCATGATTTGACAGCTGACGGCTCTGACATAAAGTATCATAATGGCCCTGCCATAATGACAGACTCTTGGGAAATAGGAGAAAATCTCTGACGCAATTCGAGATTAACACGTGGCTACTCCCATGCGGCTCCAGTGAAGAACAGCTTCATGCGGCTATCAAGGATCGTCTTCCTGCGGCTCACCAAAAAGCCATCCCATGCGGCTCGCAGTTACTACCCTTATGCAGTTCACCAAGGAACCATCTCATGCGGCTCGCAAAAACTATACCTATGCGGTTCGCCGAGACGCTGTCTCATGCGGTTCATGGATGTCATGCGGCTTTGGCAGAGTCCATCATCAAGACACGTGGCAGAGATTCAATGACAGCTGACAGCACAGATGATTATGAGATGCAAAGATTTACCAGATCCCAATGACCATATCCTCATAATTAATGGGATCAGGTTATATCATTCATAATCAAACCAATGGGACATGTGGTGGGAGATCCAAGCTACACAATCAATCATAAAGATTTAAAGCAATCAGTATTAATTATTCAAAAGATTTAGTACTACCCCCGGTTATGGCCCAGATCCTTCACGTCTAAAACGAATGGTCTAGATTGATTAAGCATCAGGCCGCCACCACTTCAAGAATGGGCAATCATCCAAACCCTAATAATGCCCCCACTATTATAAATAGCAAGGTGCCATTCCCTTGTGAGATATACATTATCAGAGACGCATACACAGAGAGCTTCCCCCCTAATAATCAGAGAGAAAATACACAGAGAGAGAGAGAAGCCAGAAGAGCAACACGAGGAGGGCAAGAAGAGCATTTCTTCGTCAACGCCAACCAACTTCTCACAGGAGCCAAGGTTGCATACCGATCATCCAAGGAGTAAGGCAGGGCTGCCGTCGCCTTTCCGAGCCTCTATTGTCACCCCCAGAATCTAAAATAAACAATTGTACTTAGACTGCTGTACCTAGGTTTTCGTCCCTAGGCTTTCTTTGTACAAGCGAGTTTGTAACATAAAGTAAAAGTCCGGTCCTCCGATAATTATTCTGTTCTTTTATATTTCATGGCAAACAATGATGTCTCTGGCTCATCTCCAATAGCGTATGATTCAACCTCTCTTGAAGATACAGAGGGATCAGTATAGAAGTATGAATCAACACTATCGGTTTCAGATTCGAAGGGTTGAGTACCCCCAGCTTCTGAATCAGAAGTCTGCAACTGTCTTTGTCTTCTTAATCGAGTATTCTGATATACTCCTTCAAAGGAATCAAAAAGTCTATTAAATTGTTGCTGACCCTGCATTTGAGACGAGTTGCGTCTTGGACGTCGTTCCCTATTGGTATGAGATGCCATGTTAACCGACGCATATAACAACTCATTTTCAAGTTCATCAGTCTGTTGCTGAGGCGCATTACAGCTTAATCGGTCAAAAACTATGTGGTGACCTTCACAGCGATGCTTTTCTTGAGGGAATGTCACCTTAGATTGTCTGTTCTTACGCTTTTGTACTAACAACTCGCGTAGATCAGAAGAAGTAGATGAAGTAGTCTTCTTTATTATATTCGGGGTAGAAAAATATTTGGTCCCCTGAGTATAAAGAAGATTACTAGCTGCGTTAGCAGAACCAAACTGTACACTCTTACGTACTTGGAGTTGCGTACGTAAGTCCTGAGACTTTTGAGCACACAAAACTCTATCAGTATTTCATGTAATTTGTAGGTTTGATACCTTGCGTAAAGCAGTATAAGAAGGTTGTTGATGTACAACATTTTTATGCTATATGCGTTTAGGTATATTCACTTTAGATGTAAAAACATCGTTATGAATTTTATCTACACTGTCACAGACAAGAGATTTATCTTTACGCGTAGAGCATAAAAATTGATTATCTGCCACGTCACAGACGGGAGATATTCCTTTACGCGAGGAGCATAATTTTTGTGTGTCTGCCACGTCACAGACGGGAGACTTAATCTTACACTTAGAAGCACAAGTATTAGAGTCTGTCTCATTACAAATGGGAGACTCGTTCTTATGCATTGAGCGTAAAATTTGGTTTTTACCCACTAGGCGTAAAACTTTATTTTTACGCACTGGGCGTAAAACTTGGTTCTTATGCAGCAGGCGTGAAACCTGATTATCTTCACAGTCACAGACCGGAGATGAATCGCCACACTTAGAGTGCGACGCTGAAGTAAGGACTGCCTCGTTACAAACGGAAGCCCCTACGACAGGAGTGGGAAGAATTCCCTTGGCAGCAGAAGCAACAGAGAGATCAGAAGCAACTTTGGATTTAGGAACCCAAACTTTTCGTGCTTTGCGAGACTTTTGAACATTGGAGCAGTGAGAACCACCCCCAGTTCGGAGCATCTCTTCATAAGCAGTCTGGTCGAATTGAACGACCAGAGTCTTCTTTGTCGATCCAATCGACACATCATCGTATTGAGCAATTGCCTTCTCGTCAGAGGAGAAAGTCGTCTCCAGCAGAGTCGTCATTTTGTTTCACTTACCAAAAGGATGCCTGAAATCGCCTTTTGAAAATAAAACTTGAAAGAGTACAAAAAGTATAAATTGTTCTGGAAAGTATTGCTGTAGAAGTCTGATCTAAAATCGATCACTTTGTTCCTTGGACTATACGTTGATGATGAAGAACACTGCTGGAAGATGAACAACCAGAAGAACTAAGTCACCAGAAAGGTATCGACGCACTTGGGCACTGATGGCGAGGTCGAATGCTTTCCTGTTTTGCTTCCCTCTATTCTGGAAGAAAAAGTTGAAGAAGAATGCTCTGGAAAAATCAAAGTCTCAGCGCTCTGATCTCTGTGTATTCTCTCTCTCTGTCTGTCTCTTGTATAAAAAAGATAAGCCTATTTATAGACTTGGTTTCTTGTGTGTAAAACATAGCACAATTCTGCTAGCAACTGTTACCCACGATTGAGATCACCCTCTTCACGTATTGACACATGTCCCATGACTTCAATAAGAATAGGGTGCACGTACACACGTTCCTCGAGAAGTGTGGCATGAAAGCTACGTAGGCAAACCACGTTCCAAGGAGTCAGGCAGGATCGGGCGTAAAAACCACTCAAAAACATGCTCTGAGCGAAAAGCAGTAGCCTGGGCGTAAAAAATAGCCCTACAATGGTCTTCTCGCGTAAAGTGGCTAACAATAGCCTTGAGCGTAAAACATAGCCCAAATAAACTTTATGCACACGTCAACTCTTGAGCGTAAAAAGCTCGTATAGTCTCCATGCGTAAAAGAAGCCATATTGTGAGCATAAAAATAGCTCAGTCCACATACTAAACGACAATATTGGTCTCTGTGTAAAACAAATCCCTTCAAATTCTGTGTTATATGCCATCATTAAATCTTCACGTCAGACTTTGCATTAAATGCAAGACGTGACAGCTTGATCCAGCATAAAAGTGGTTAACTTATCTCTGGCGTAAAACCATTAACTTAACCCGGACGTAAAATGATTAGCCTGTCCTAGGCGTAAAGTGATCAGCCTGTCTTAGGCGTAAATTAGATCAATTTGAATGGAATGCTCCCTCTCTTTGGCTCATTCTATGAAGCACTTTTTACGCTCCTACACTCCGCTCGTAAGATAAGTCGAGTCTTGACTAGTTCGGAGGCTTATTTGCTCTATCACCATATCTTTCGGGTTAAGTTGATTAACGGTTGCTTTGGACGTACAGGTGCCGTCCCTTCACTGCCAATGACGGACATTGTCAGGGCGGATTCCTCCAGAGGGGATCTGATGGAAGCGCTTGTGCCTTCTCCTCTTCCGACTGGTGGTGAAGGGCCTTCAGCTGCATCAAGCTCGGGGGTTCAAGTGGCGCGGCAGCCGGAGTAGGGAACGATGCTTCCTGCGTCCTCTTCGATCAATGTAGTTTCGGGGGTCGACCTTTCCGCTCTGTCGAGTATCCGGGCTCTTTGGGTGGCGGAAGAAGAGCTAGCCACTATTTGTGCGTCCTTCCGCACGAAATTTGTTTCCATGGTGGCACGGGTAGCAAGTTCCGATACTACTCCTTCGACGCTGCCAGCCACACTTCCACTGACGCCATCCTCTAGGGAAGTTTTGGATGAAGTGTCGCAGGATGTGGTTGACACCTTCTACCGTCACCTAAAGAGAGGGATCGAAGCTGCTGTGGAGAGGGGGACTCCCTTTACTATAGCCCGTCAGTGCGCCGGCGGCCAACTTAACATCCTTAGATCACTCCCTAGTGGGGCAGGGCTAGTTGCGCTTCTGGAGCCCAAGCTGCTAGAGGCCGATCGGCTTGTGACCCAGTTTTACGTGTTGCGACAAGCTGATCTATCTGCGGCGACAGATCAAGAGCACACTTTTCTCAGAACTGCGGTAGAGAAGGTGAAGCTTGCTCGGAATATGCTTAAGCCGACCATACTGAAGGATCGCCGTGATCTGTCTGAGTTATACGATCGATTGAGCCATAGAAACAAAGATTGTGCGGCTCGGGAAGCGGCCGCCTCTCGCGGGGTAATTGACACCAAGGAGCATATCCTTGAGCTCCAGAGGAGGCTGGCTTTTCTGGAGTCTGAGCTTGAGGTCGCCCGTGCGGATAAAGCGCTGATTGCCCAGAAAGCTGACCAGGTCGCTCGATCTTCTGCTAACTTAGAGCTTACTCTGAAGAAGCTTGACGACGGCTGGCGGTCTCATGTGCATTTGGAGGATGCGGAGCACCTGAATCAAGAGGCTGAACATCGGGCCCGGCAGTGGTTTGAGCGGTCGATTGCCATGGTACGAGACCGTCTTCTGGCCTTATGTAATGCTGATTCATAGTTGGCCTTTTTTTTCTTTTGTTTATGTTCTTTCTTTTTTTTTCTTTTTTTTTGATAGGGACATGGTCCCCAGAACCTGTAATGCTTTTTTTGACTTTCGAATAAAGAGTATATTTCGTCTTACCCTTCATTTGTATTGTACTTGTGGTGATGTGGTGTTTGTCCTACTGGGGGGCTTTGTTTGTGGACCTGTTACCCCTGGCATACCTGAGTTTTAGGTATGGATAACAAGTTTGATGGGGATACCTAGAACAGTTCCATGGTAAGATGGTCATGGACGTACCCGATAGCGGAAGAAAGAATGCTATGGAGCAGCTGGGCTCCCGGGGCATGATGAGAAATGGTGGGCCCGTACTAAAGAACTTTAGCAAAGGACATTTGTGGACCTATTATCCTTGACGTACCCTGGCTTCGGATACGAATAATAGGATGAAAGGGAACCAACATACTTACTCAGAGGTAATGAGGACATGGCAAGCATGAGGGCTTTTTTACCGCAAAATCTTCCTACTCGGAGGTAATGAGGACATGGCAGGAGTGGACTCAACGGAGGATATTTGTGGACCTACTATCCATGGCGTACTTCGGTTGTGGGTACGGATAGTAAGTCGAAAGGAAACCAACATACTTACTTCGAGGTAATGAGGACATGGCAAGCATGAGGGTTTCTTCGATGGAAGCTTTCCTACTCAGAGGTAATGAGGACGTGGTAGGAGTGGGCTCCATGAAGGGGGGTACATAGAACGACTCAGAGGTAATGAGGACATGGAAGCTCTATGTAGAGGGGTGATTTATTTTTGGCGGAAGTGAGACGACTCAGAGGTAACATCGACATGGTCGTTTTAGAAATTTGTGGATCCGTTACCCTTTTTGTGCACTGAGAGTGCGAGTAGTGGATCATGAGGAAGGAGCTCTTTCAGGAAGAAAGTTCATAGGTATAATCATACATGACTTACTACCTAAAATAGCGACCGGGATGTAAGTTCAGGGGTACCTGCGGGTACATAACTTGACAATCTAGGATACTTGGAATCAAGGTGTGAGTTCGGTGGTACCGGAGGGTACATAACTCGATAATTTGGAGAATGAGAGTTCAGCGGTACCGAAAGGTACATGACTCGGTAATTTAGAGAATGAGAGTTCAGCGGTACCGAAAGGTACATGACTCGGTAATCTAGATTTTTGTGGAAGAATGGTGTGAGTTCAGCGGTACTGGAGGGTACATAACTCAACATCTGGGATTTGGAGAATGTCGTTTAGACATAATACTTCTTCAGGAACTTGCCATTGAAGGACAACATGAGCAAGTCTCTATTTTGCTTTGCGAGGCGGTAAGCACCGTTAGAGAATACAGCCTCAATGATAAATGGGCCTTCCCATTTTGGCTGGAATTTGCCGGCAGTTTTGTGAGTCATAACCATCGGCCTCCGAACTGCCAGAACAAGATCGCCCACTTGGAATGTTCTGATTTTAACTTTCTTGTTGAAGGCTCCGGAGTACGTGCTTGATATAGCTCGATCCGTTGCTGAGCCAGTAGGCGCTTTTCATCTAAGGCCTCCACCTCTTGTAGGCGACGACGGTAGTTATTGTCCGTCGTCAATTGGTAGGTGAGAGCGACGCGGAGTGAGGGGATTTGAGTTTCCTGTGGGAGAACTGCCACACTCCCGTACACCAAGGAGAATGGTGTGTTCCCAGTGGCCGTTCGGACTGTAGTCCGGTACGCCCATAAGCATTCACCGAGCTTCTCGTTCCAGTCGCGTTTATTGGTAGACACAAATTTTTTGAGCAACTTGATGATGGTTTTGTTGAATGCTTCTACTAACCCATTCGCCGTCGGGTTGTATGGCATTGAAGCAACATTCTGAATTCGATGTTTGTCGCAGAATTTGTAGAATACATGGATTGCGAACTGCGGACCATTATGATGGATGATCTTTCGGGGCTGTCCAAAGCGATAGATGACGTGATGCTTGAGGAAGCTGATCACGTTTGAAGTCTTTACTTCTGCGAGCGGAACAGATTTCGCCCATTTGGAGAAGTAATTCGTGATTGCTAGTATGAAGCGATATCCTCGGAAAGAAGGTGGAGTGATCGGACCAATGATATCCATTCTCCATGCTTCGAACGGCCAGGATGCCACTGTTGGATGTAGAAACTCGGATGGCTGGTGGATGAAGTCCGCATGGACTTGACAGACTTTGCACTTTTTTGCATAGTCTAGCGGATCTGGTACCATCGTGGGCCAGTAATAGCCCATTCGGCGAAGACGGTCTTGCAATTTCGGGCCAGGCTGATGGGCTCTGCAGACACCGTCATAAGCTTCGCGTACGGCTTCTTTGGCTTCTGCGTTTGACAGACACCGGAGCAATAATCTATCGTAGGATCGCCGATACAACATTTTTGTTTCTGTATCATAGAAGAATCTGAGAGAACGCCTTCTGATAGAGGTGACCTCCTTTGGGTTCTTGGGCAGGATATCGTAGACTACGAAGTCTATGAATGGTTGTCTCCTGTCTGGTGCTTTGTTGATTGTCTGAGCGGAATAACTCGCCACGAATTGAACGTTGTTCTTGGGACAAACCAGTTCGTGGCCTATCACGTCCACCGAAAGATGAGTATGGTTTGGCACTGCTAGGGAAGCGGCAAGGCCTGCTAAGGCATCGGCTTCGATGTTTTGGAGTGTAGAAACGTGTTCGATGAAGAATCCCTCAAATGACGAGATGATGTTGATCGCTATTTGGTGATATGGGATCATGTCTTCATGGCGGACTTCGTATGAACCCCGGATCTGGTTGGCGATTAACTGCGAATCGCCGTATGCTTCAAGATATTCTACCCCCAGCTCTCTTGCAAGTTGGAGGCCGATGACCAAAGTGTTGTACTCGGCCACGTTGTTTGAACAAGGTTCGGTGAGGGAGTAAGCTCGATTGATCACGAGCCCGGAAGGAGAAATTAGCACTACCCCGACTCCGACGACGATGTTGCCCTTGGGTCCAGTTCTCGAAGCGTCGTCGAAGAACATTCGCCATATATCATCATAGGAGGCCGCATGCGAGTCGGCGACCTCATCTGGGATTTTTTTGTATATTCTGGCCGACTTCGAGCCTGGGTGGGCTGCTAAAAAGTCTGCCAGCGCTTGGCCTTTAACAGCCTTTTGCGGGACAAAGATCATATGGTAGGAAGACAACAATATTGCCCATATTGTGAGGCCAGAACTGAGTGCCCCTGGTTTCGTTATGAGGACCCTGAGAGGGTTGACTCGTGAGATTACATGTATGGTTTATCTCGTGACATAGTATCGCGTCTTTTGATTGGCGAATACCAGGGCGAGGCATTCCTTCTCCATGGCGTTGTATCGGTGCTCCGGCCCAATCATCATTCGGCTGAGGTAATATATGGCTTGCTCATGGCCTGCATCGTTGTTTTGTGCCAGCAGAGCACCGAGAGAATGTTCCATTGCTCGTACGTAGAGCAGGAATGGTTTTTCAGCAACCGGGGCTACCAGGACTGGAGGGTTCGACAAATATTCTTTGATGCTGTCAAAGGCACGTTGGCACTCTTCATCCCATATGAAGGAGACACCCTTCTTCATGAGATGGATGAATGGCCGACACCGCCCGGAGAGGTTAGAGATGAACCTTCTGATGTAAGCTAACATCCCTTAAAGGCCTCAGAGTTTTTGGAGATTTCTCGGGGGACC
Source organism: Iris pallida (assembly GCA_029216955.1). Lineage (NCBI taxonomy): Eukaryota > Viridiplantae > Streptophyta > Magnoliopsida > Asparagales > Iridaceae > Iris > Iris pallida. Next base: position 16,086,814 of record JANAVB010041816.1, read on the forward strand.
CATCTCCATAATTGCCTTCGTCTTCTCAGGGTCGACATGGATACCCTGGGCGGTAATGATGAAACCCAGGAATTTTCTACTGGATACACCCAAGAAGAATTTTGTGGGATTCATCTTCAGATTGTGTGCTCGTATCAGGTCGAATACCGTCCTTAGATCCTGCAGATGGTCTTCCTTATAGCGACTCTTGACGGCGATATCATCAACATAGCACTCCACAGTCTTGCGCAAGTGGTCTCTGAAGATGATGCTCATGGCTCTTTGATATGTGGCGCCAGCACTCTTTAAACCAAAAGGCATAACTGTGTAGCATTATGTGCCAATCGGTGTTCGGAATGAAGTATGGTTTTCGTCGTCGGAAGACATCTTGATTTGGTTGTATCCCGAGAAGCCATCCATGAACGACATGTGCTCAAAGCCGCAGGTGTTGTCAATCATGATGTCAGTGATAGGAAGGGGAAACTCATCTTTGGGACATGCCTCGTTCAGATTGAAGTCGATGCAGATTCGAATCTTCCCATTCTTCTTGAGGACCGGTACTATGTTGGCGACCCAGTCCGGATGTTGTTCCTCGCGAATGAAGCCACTGGCTATCAGTTTGCTGACTTCGGCTTCGATCGCATCCATGATACCCGGGCGGAAGCGTCGTTGCTATTGTTTGACCGGCTTTGCATCTGGCCGAATGTTTAGATTGTGAAGTACAACTTCAGGGTTTAGCCCTGGCATGTTTTCATAGCTCCAGGCGAACACATCAATATATTCTTTGACAAGTTCCAGTAGCGATTCTCGCTCCTCGTCTGTCAGGCTTTTACTGACGAAGATTAGTTTTGGAGTAGATTCGTCATCGAGATCAACTTACCTGACCTCATCTTCAGTTGGAGGTTCTCTCTGTTTGAACCGTTTTTCCTATTGTGCATCCAGTTGTTGGGCCCACGGCTCTAGCTCAAGGATTTCAGGAATGTCTTCATCTTCTTCTTATGCATCCGCGAATGCCATATTGACTGACAGGACTTGTCTGAATACGTCCCCGATGCTGGTATCCGAATCAGAAGTTGGTGACCCAGTTGAATGTGAATGCCAGTCGCATTCCTCGTCTGAACTTTCAAGGGTCATTGCGGGTGTAACGTACCCTAAACCACATTGGGTCTTGCTGTAGTAGTCCCGTGGTTTGCCAGCCGGGACCGGCGACTTTAAAGGTAATCGTCGACCAGTGTCGTAGTTCAAGCCTGGCGTAGACTCCAGATCATACCCCTGTTTTTGCATGATGTATTTAGATTGGGGGCTATACAGATAAAGGGGCAGTCTCCCGACATCCGATTCGGGATCGACCTTCTCTATGGTGAAGGGCTGTGGATCATTCTTCCGGCCGAAGATGAAAGGATGATCCCCTCCCTCAATTATGCGGTATGCGTCTTCCACTGGTTCGGATTCAGAGGAAGTGTTATCCCCTGTGTAGGAGGCTGCCTCGTCTTGGAACCCATGGTCATCCTGAGGGACATCCAGATCCGCTACATCTTCTTGGAATACAGGGTTGTTGTGAAGGTTCGGAGGGTCACTACCCCCAGCTTTGGTTACCAACAGAGATGTAGATGACGAATCTCCAAGTGTTGAAGATTTTGTCTTAGAGCGGGTGCCTTGGAAAACTCCTTCTGTAGCGGCCGTGGAAAGCCGCTTAGAAGAGAGTTTCTTGGTTGAGATCTTCGGGTTGGAAACGTTTGTTTTCTTCCCTCTCCCGCAGCCAGGGGTCTTCGGAATAGAGTTGCAGGAGGCAATGAGAAGCGCCTCGTCTTCTGAGTTCGGTCGCAAGACCGGTTCTTGCTGCCGCAGTCGTTGAAAAACCGACTGACGGTCCTCTTGTACTGCCGCCTTGCTGCAGCAGCAGTTGACAATGATTTGAGTACAGTGATGTCCCTGAAGGGACTCTCTGCACATAGAGCTTTCTTTTCTTCTCTTTCGTTTGTGAAGAATCACATCACGTAAGTTATCTGCTTTGTGGGCCTGGCGGTCTCGAACACACGAGCGTGCAGGCACCATGTTTGCTCCTTGATCGGTAGACTTTTATGAACCGCTATGTCTGTTTGCCACCGGGGGCTGGACACGGTTGGTTCTATGCAACTTTCCATCAGGGGCCCGTGTGATAGTCAATGGGACGCCCTGATAGTCAGAGGTTAGGACGGCCGACTGAGCTCTACGAGCCCGTACTGTCCTAGACTTCTTCTCCTTAGCACCCGAAAGTGCGTAGTAGAAAGAGTCCAGATGGTGCACCACAGAGTTTGATATATACTCCAGAGAGCCTCCATGATCAGGACCACATAAGAGACGGTCAAAGACTGACCGTGAGCCACATGGGACAGATGGTATGCGGCTAGGATCAGTAGTCGTACAGGCTATCTGCATGCATCTGTCTTTGGTGGCCGCATGAACCTTCTGTATGCGGCCAGAAGCGGTGGCCGCATGAACCTTCGGGATGCGGCTGGAAGTCGGGACCGTGCAGGCTGTCTGCATGCGGCTGACTTCTGTGGCCGTATGAGTTTTATCCATGCGGCTGGCAGTTGCGGCAGCATGAGACTTCTTCATGCGGTTGGCGGCTTTATGCGGCTCGGACCGTACAGAATTCCTCTTTGCCCCTGCAAGTCCAGCATCATAGTACTTTCTTCTGCCGGACTTGGGGACAGCAGAGTTTTCTTCGATCGGGAGTGGAGCCGCATAAGAGCCTTCTCCACCGTTTTGAACATCGGAGAGCACTTCGAGAGCTTGGGGAGGAACAAATAACTTGGGCCTCCACTCTTTACGGGCCTTCTTCGTGAGGACTCGCTTATGGACCGAGCCAACGCTCCCGTCGGAGAGCATTTCTTCAAACGCCTGCTGGTCAAACCGGACAACCAGTATTTATTGAGTGGAGCCAAGTTTGGCTACGTCCGATTGCGTCACCAACTCCTCAGCCGTAGAGAAGTTTGTCCCCAGCAGAGTCGCCATCGTGTTTGCCATTGATTATAAAAGTACAGAACAATTTATATAGGAGGACTGAACTTAGACTCACAATACAAACTCGCTTGTACAAAGAAAGCCTAGGGACGAAAACCTAGGTACAGCAATCTAAGTACAATTGTTTATTTTAGATTCTAGGGGGTGACGATGGAGGCTCGGGAAAGCGACGGCAGCTCTGCCTTACTCCGTGGACGATCGAACGCAGCCTTGGCTCTGAAAAAGAATTACTGGACGCTGATGAAGAAATGCTCTCTTTGCTCTCTCTCTCTCTCTCTCTCTCTCTGTATGTTCGAGCCTCCTTTCTCTCTCAGTCTGGGTCTTTGCAAGGGAATGGCACCTTGCTATTTATAATAGTGGGGGGCATCACTAGGGTTTGCAATAATTACCCATTTGGAAGAGTCGGCGGCCTGGGCTTTGATCAATCTGGGCCGTCCATCTTGAATTTAAGCAATAAATGTGATTACAAAAAAAATTTTCGGGCAATAAATGCTGATTGTCCTGAATATTCGTAACTTATGTTGGCCTGCCACGTGTCCAATTTGCTCGATTTAATTTGATCTGGGCAATTATGGTGATCGCAATAAATCTGATTTTATTAAGATTTGCAATCAGCCATAGTTCCCAAGAGATAAGACTGCCACGTGTCTTGATTATCACGAAGAGCGCCACGTGTCTCGGCTTGGCTGTCTTGGTGGAGCCGTATATGGGCGGGCCGCATGAGGGTGAATAGGTGGCCGCATAGACTGTCTGGCCGCATAGGTTGTCTGGCCGCATAGGCTGTCCGGCCGCATAGGTTGTCTGGCCGCATAGGTTGTCTGGCCACATAGGCCGTCTGGCCGTATGGGCTCCTTGCCACGTCATTCTGCCACGTGTGCAAATCTTTGTTGTGAGGAGATTTTCTCTCCTTTCCTAGGAACACGCCATTATGTCAGTCATTATTGTGCCTTTATGTCAGGGCTGTCATTGGTCAGAGTTGTCAGCTGTCATTTGTCAGAGTTGTCCGCCGTCGGGGCATTAAATGCTGCAGAAGACAAAGAGAAGAGGTGGCCACGTGGCTCCTTTCTAGCCGTATGGAGCTATCGAGCCGCATAGAGCCTTGAACCGCATGACCCCTGAGCCGCATGGGGGTCCTTGGCCGCATGGCCTCTGAGCCGCATGGGGGTCCTTGGCCGCATGGCCTCTGAGCCGCATGGGGGTCCTTGGCCGTATGGTCTTTCTTTTTTATTTTTCCATGCTTCTACACGACCGACCTTGACCCGTGTCGGCGGCTCTATGTACATGGTGAAAGCCATCATTGGAAACAACCCTTGGACAGTGTCCCATCTTCTACTGGACATGTGCAGCGGCCTAATGTGGACATAGACTGAACCGTGCAACACTTGCTTCAAGCACGATGGACCCAGCTACAGGCTATCCCAGAGCTTCCATAGGCTCGACAATTGCCACACTTATATCTGCAAACCACCAATATTTCACAAGCATCGACGCGATGGGCAGTACACATACATCAAAAGATACGTATACTACTTTTTCAAAGGCTCTCCATCGCTAAACACAATATCATTTTTTCATATATTAATTACATACATACATGTATACATACATACATACATAGATATAACAGCACTAACTAACTAATATTAGTTTAATTATAATCTTCTTATATATCACAATTGGTACGACAGAGGATGCTAAACTAGAGGCGCTCTTAGGCTCGAGCAGTTCTCATTTGGATCGAAGAACGATCCTACTCGGAAGACCATCATCCACGAAGTCATTTTCAGTACCTCCTACAACAACAGTAGGAACATGTTCTCGAACAACAGAAAAATAGTTAGGATTCTTGGGATGTGTAGTTCCCCGTCTCGTTCAGTCAATCGGAGGAATCAAAACGCCAACGGCGTTCGGATTTAGCCTTGCAACGGCTGCTTGAAGACATCGCTCGGTCGAGGAGACCGCTCGCTCAGATGGGGTAGTTTCGGTGAACTTGCCTCATCTTAGCCTTCACATAATAAATCGCACATTTTTAACTTGCACAAGTAGGCTTGATAATAAAAGAGACGAATCCACATAGATAAGGGAATAATCCCGACGGGTCGAATTGAGTTAAAATAAGGAAAGGTCCAACGGTTGGCTTAGAGTTGGTGCACGGCATGCTTTGAAAATGATACTGGGTCCTTCGTCCCACGACTTTGGAGAAGAAAAAGATGGTCTTCGACATAAACTATGAATTAGCCTAAGTCATAGGCGTCGTCCGCGTAAATGCTCGATAAAACATGCACGTTTTCACGATGCAAGGCTTGGCGTAGCTTTTGCTCGTCACTTGGGTTAAGTTGTAGGCTTGATTGAGTTAGGAAAAGTAATGGCGGTCGATCTAAGTCATTCCAAGCACGGTCCTACGAGTTCTACGACTGGATATAACCACATAATCTTACAGTATCAAAGCCCGTCATATAGAGTATGTCTTGGGCGGTGGTGTCGCATAGAGTTCAAGTTGGTTTAAGGAACAATATCACGGACTTAGTATTTTAAGGCACAGGCCACAGTTGATTCATTGAGTTTGGAAAAAGGGGGGCTTCAAATAGTTGTGTTCCTGAGTTGAAGGAAATGATAGGACAAGAAAGAAGAATGCTCGCGACTATGGGTCGTCAAGACGAGGTCTCAGATTTGAGAAGTTTTGAACTTGGCCCTGAAAAAGATGATAATACTAGAGGTAGAATGACTGTTTGAGACGTCAGTTTGAGTCGAGTCTTGCATGATCATGGTCCACTTGTCGACAAGGTAGAGTTTCCTCGAACGGTGACCCAAGCGGACGGGGACCGGTTCTTGAGAAGCAGGATTAGCAGTGCTGGATGACCGCACAAGTTAGCACAGAGTCTGTAAACCCCCCTAAATTTCTACTTTAGATTTTTTTTATAAATTGAGTATTTCAAATTTTCACTTGGTATTTGTACGTCACATAGTCGTATTATACGTCGCATATGAACTCAATATTCTCATATGCTTCGTCGAGTGCGAATATGTGCGAGGTACATATTTTTATAAAAATATTTTATTTTAGAAGCTTGAATTTTTAAAAAATAAATAACAAATATTTATTTTTGATTACTTAAAGTTGTAAAATGTGTCGCATTTGGAATTTCCAAAACTTTATTTTACATCATGGAGCTATATAAATAGTAATTTTAAAACGAGGTTTATGCAAATGTTTATTTTATACAAGGCATATAAATTTAATCCATTTTTGAATTTATTGATATAAATATTTTATTATTCAAAAGGATATTTTTTATTTTCGAAATTATTATTATTGGTATTTTTGGAAAATATATTTAGAAATTTTTGTGGCCATTTTAAATCTCAATTTGATTTTATGGATTTAATTTAAATGGTTTAAAGATAGAAATTATACTTAAATTGAGTTAGACTATCTAGTTTTAAATTAGAATTTAATTTGAATTTGGATTGATAATTGATTTAATTTGAATTATCTAATTGGGTTTAAACAAAACCAAATCCTTATCCAATGGGTATTCCCACATCCTATATATAGGCAGGTACTCCTCCATAATTCTCTACCACAACCACAGGTGCATCGTGTCTGTGCCTCATCCCCTCCACTATATTTTCCTATTACATTTTACAATTCTCCCAACTCCGTCCGACAAACTCGGACCTCGACACCATTTGTGCCACACAGGACACAACCCTAAACCTAACCAGAGTCTCTAGGCCTCCGGCGAAGTCCGACCCAACTCAGCAGAACCGCCACCTTCTCCATCGACCTGCCCTGGCCATTGCCACCACCCGCGGCCACTCCCACTCACCACCGTAGCCTTCACCACCACCACCGTCACCACGATGACCACAACCAGAAAAAGTAAAATAAAGGAAAGGGGAATCCTAACCTACGCCTCGACCTTGTGGCCGCCAAGGCCGGGCTCCACCTCCCCGTCGTCGGCGTCTGTCCAGCCACCTGCGTGGCTGATGCCATGTGAATCAGGAACCACCAGCCGCCTCTCCCTTCGAAATCCCGCCTGCTCGCCGAGTCTCGCGCCGCCTTGGTGTCCGACCGGCCACCTCTCCGCCGTCCGCCGCGGGACTACGCCTCGAGCGTTCCCTTCCTCCGCCTCCACCGCAGCACAGTCGCGCTGCTCCACCTCGTCCCTCCGCGAGCGGCGCGCTGTCGAACTCCGCCGACGTGCCATCACAACCCTCCGGATCCGAGCCTCCGCCCGCTTCATCAACACTCCGCCGTGGATTCGCCCAGCCGACCGGATTTCTCCTCCGCGCGCGGCGGCGAGCACCTCACCGAACTTTCTTTGCCCCTCCGACTTCGCAGCACCCCTCCGGCGAGCCGAAGCCGCACCTCGGCGTCTCCCGATCGCCAGCATCCCGCCATCGACGATGTGCTCCACCGACGGGCCGTCGTCGCCGCGAACGAGGGAAGCGCATCCCCGCCGGAATCTCCATGGCCGTCGAGCCCGCCGTGCTGACTCCGGTGAGCCTCCACCGAGGAGCCCTCTGCTTAGCGCGCTCCGGCGGTCTATCTTGCGCTGTCACCGACTTCACGCCGGACCGGCGAACGCTTAGCTGCGAAGAAAGGGGAACTCTGCCCCTTTTCCTATGGGTGAGTTCTTTCCTCTTTTTAGTGAACGGTCACTATTTATTTTTCCCCTCCTTCGATTTGCTTCAACAGCAGCTAGGATCATACATATTATATATAATTTTATATAACTTACAATAGTCCACTATTTTTACCATAAATATTTATAAATTTTATTTAGTATTATCATTATTGCTGTTAATAGTACCTTATTAGGATTTTACTGTATTAATATACTGTTACTGTTAGGAGTATTATTATTGTTACTAGTTTATTACTATTATTATTATTAAAAATTTATTTTTGGGTTATACTAGTATTTTCTAAAAATATAAATATTATGACTAAAGCCTACATCTATAATTTAAATTTTGGTTATATCCCTATTATATTTTTAGTTCTAAATCGTTTTCTAGATGTTATTTTCCAAAATATTATAACTAAATAGTAGTTTCAAATTTATACAAAAATTTTCTAATATTTTATTTATCAATATTATTTTAACTAATAAAATGTATTTTAAGTAATATAGAATAATTCCCAAAAATAGTATATGTATTCACTTACGAAAAAATTTCCTCTTTGTCATCATCACTAATCATGACTAATCCAATATCCTTATTTTTTTTCCTTGCGACTTTGGACTGCTACCAATCAACCATGACTATTGGACATTCGAGACTTGTCGGATTATTGCACCACACCAGGCGACACATCAGGCAAGACACCTTGCCTTTAGTGATTAATTTCTTGCTCAATATCATGCATGCTTTTCTTTATGTTGTTCTTTCAAAATTATATATATGAAAATTATTATAGTTAAGGGACCATCGTATGTTTAGTGCATCTCATAAACTGTCACGATGTGCCACGGATTGTGTGTGAGTTGTGAGTCGCATATAGATGCGGACTTGCGTGCTGACTGATCATTGGTGCGTACAGGCCGTGCGTTAGGATATAACTGCTAATAGATTATGTAGAAGACTTGGCAGTTATTAAGGATTAAACAGTGTTGTGGAGACGACGCATGTATAGTATCATTGGAGAGAGGGGACAGTTATTAGCGTAGGGGCTACATTTTATTTTTACACACATTTTGGGCCGAGGGTGACTCTTACGAGCACTACCTTCTATCCAGGGCCGATAGTGACTCGGATGAGCGCTACTTACTGCCACTCTTTATTTACTCTGCTGAGCCTACAGCCCCTGCGTAGAACGTTGTCCTCAAAGTGCATATCACCTAGAATGGTTAGGAACATTTACTCATGCATACTTTTCTGTTGAGCTTTATTTATTCAGTTTATCGGCATAATATTATGTGTCTTGTTACGTCCCTCTGAGGACCTGGTTATCTCTCTAGACGTGTCTTATGATTTTCTTCAGGTGCTCTAGCTAAGGCCATGTCTTGCGCTCTATTCTTCGAGATGTTGCTTTTGGATCACCATCTCCTTCGCGTGACCAAATCATTTCCTTGTATAATTCTTTCTTATTTAAATTAGTTGGTAGTGGATTTGTCTACGCCCAACGATTGTATACATGACAAACTCAAAGTTACTTTTATATTATTATTTATCTTTGTGGATGAGATTTAGTGTCTTGGTTTTCTATATTTTACAGCTTATGTATACATACGAGCCATATATTTTCTCGTATGTATACAGCTGGCATGATACATATCTAGTCTCAAGTATTTGGGACTGGGGCGTTACATGTTTTTGTGGTGGCCCATGCAGGTCGAGTTTGTCGTTTCAGTTACATGACTGTACCGAACGGGCCTGCAATATAGGATTAGAGTCTAGAATCTCATCTACCTACTTGACATCCTTTCTTGACTTCAAATTCTGAACTCTTGTTCGACCTCCTTGACTTATATCTTGCTTGACTTCTTCTATCGTAAATTCTTAGTTTTGTGCTTAGTAAGATGACTACACTAGTATATGCCCATAGGTTAAACACATGGCTAGAAGGTTGCATTGACAATTAATCCGCATTGAGATCTTATTTGAGGCATTATTTTCCTAGAAATATGATCGTAAAGATTAGTTAATTCCAAGTTTGGTAGTAGCATATTACCGCTTTTAAAAGATAGTAGATTTTATTTGATATTACAAGGTGGTATACGCAAGAGGATAGCTAGATCGAGAAAACAAAATTTTTTATGAGATTTGAAATTGTGAAATAGTTATGATTTATTAGGGATATAAAAACAATTTGAGAAATATCTTGAGTTTTTATATTGAGACACTTGATTTACGGTTAACTTTAAGTTTGGATTGCAATATGATACAGTTTATCTCGAGATTATTTAAAGAGTTTAAATTATGATTTTGTAGACGACTAGAGAGACGAAAGTTTAGAAGGGAGAGAACTTGAGGTTTAAATTGCGCGTACGATTTATAAGTTTATTAAATTTTGAAGAGATGACGAAAAAAAAAAGAATTTAAAAATATTTGGAAGATATCGACTTTGAAGGAAAAATTCAAATTTCAAATTTTGTCCTATGATCTATGATTTATAGTGTTATTTAAATTTCGAGTTTAAAGCCTTGATTATGGATATTAATTTTGGTAAAAAAAGAAAAGAAAAAAAAAGTATGTTCATTTTGTGATATACAAGGACTATTTCGAGATTGATTAGAGATTTAAATTAAACTTGACAGCCTAAGATAATTGGTAATTGTGGCAGAGTATCTTGAAAATTTTATTGGAAAAAGTCGAGGAACTTGAAATTTAGAATAGATCACATTGATAGAGGACCAAGAAGCAAGAAAGGTCACCCTAGTGAGATAGAAGTATTCTACATTAGATTGCCATGCCACCTATGATTATGATATTGCATATACACAAGTATAGTTAGTCATCGACCAAACCAATGAACATATCTTTTGAGTTACTCGACCTTCCCTCAATTTTAGATCTCTATTCGTGACCATCTAATTGTTTGAAACTTATAAATGATTAGAATCATTTCCCTTGACCATACCCTTATCTAGGAGACTATCTTCTCCCTAGAAACCGTGTCCCTAACTTATTTTTTACCTCGATCTACGAGATTCCATTAATTATCTTTATTTTATGCTGTAACTTGGTCATTTATTTTGTGCGATAATCTCATGAACTCCCACTTTCTATTTTAGATTCTTTTGTGTCCTTACCGTGACTCGGATATTTGGAACACAACACTAGACTTTTCCTTCTAACAACTTTTACATGCAAGACCTAGACGAACCCACCTTCATGTAGGTGTATCACGTGCCACTAAAACATTTCTCCTTGTATTCTATTTTCATGATATGACTTTGGGTCATAAGAGACTAAACTATAACCTTTACCATGAAACCAATATACTTTCTAACTATATATGAGACTCGACCTCGACTCAATTCTTTCGACCCGATATATGATTTTGTTCTACTTAAGTCCTTACATTCTTAACCTTACATTTTATCATGATTGCTGGACCTATCACACCATTAGTTTAATTCTTGTAAGTTGGGTAGAATACCTCACGGTCTAACCAACATTTTGTGGACCACATTGATATGTTCACTTGGACCATAGAATTCAGTAGACCCTAACTTATCTAATCAACTAAGCCGACTACATAGGCCCAAATTTCGGACGAAACTTAGATTTTATAAGATCTTGGACTAATTGATTTCTTTATTTCATCATTACCCTTTACTTATTATTTTATCTACCTATGATGCTAAAATAGCTTAGTTTTACAAGCGTATTCTTTATCGAGCTTGATTATGACATATGTTTAATGTGGCCGCCCACTAATACATTGTCTAATTCAGAACCGACGTATTATGGTCTGATCAACCATAGTGCACTTGGTTCGCTTTTCATATATCATACTACGTGGATGGAGACATAGTTAAACTTGCCCCTAGAGTCTCCTCCGCGATTACCTTGACAATTCTCTTGGAATTATACAACGGCCTTTGAATCACATATTGACATTCGAAAACATCTCATTTGGACTCTTGTTGGCTTTCGTCTTTTAACTATTCTAGACGAAGCTTGTGATTGATAGATAGACCAAACCATCCTCCTATGACCATGATATTTGTATATACTTGAGGATAGTTAACCACTGACCAACCAATATGCATGACTATCCCCGCCTTGAGCTACTTGCCTTTTTCCTCGACTCTAGAATCAACTTTCATGACCTTTTTAAAATTTGAAGATGATTCAACTCTAAACCTAGACGACCCTATATCTTCTATCATAACCCCTAATTACTTGAATGATTCCTATCATTCTTTTATTCGTGCCCTCAACCTAGACACCTACCATACAATCTTCTTCGAAGTGCCCTATTCCCCCAAGTCCCCAAAAATATCCACTTAAGCTACTTCCATCGTACTATCATGATTTTATCTTGACTAGCAACCCTCATTCAATTCCAAAATCGTGAGTTATTTCGTCGTTATCGGAATCACGATTTTCTCGCCCAATGATTTGTGTTGCCTTACCCTCGTACCTTCTCACCCCCATACTTATTCTTAATTTCGAGGATGAAATTTTTGTAAGTTGGGTAGGATGTAAACCCCCCTAAATTTCTACTTTAGATTTTTTTTATAAATTGAGTATTTCAAATTTTCACTTGGTATTTGTACGTCACATAGTCGTATTATACGTCGCATATGAACTCAATATTCTCATATGCCTCGTCGAGTGCGAATATGTGCGAGGTACATACGTTTTTGTAAAAATATTTTATTTTAGAAGCTTGAATTTTCAAATAATAAATAACAAATATTTATTTTCGATTACTTAAAGTTGTAAAATGTGTCGCACTTGGAATTTCCAAAACTTTATTTTACATCATGGAAGCTATATAAATAGTAATTTTAAAACGAGGTTTATGCAAATGTTTATTTTATACAAGGCATATAAATTTATTCTATTTTCGAATTTATTGATATAAATATTTTATTATTCAAAAGGATACTTTTTATTTTCGGAAGTATTATTATTGGTATTTTTGGAAAATATATTTGGAAATTTTCGTGGCCATTTTAAATCTCAATTTTATTTTATGGATTTAATTTAAATGGTTTAAAGATAGAAATTATACTTAAATTGAGTTAGACTATCTAGTTTTAAATTAGAATTTAATTTGAATTTGGATTGATAATTGATTTAATTTGAATTATCTAATTGGGTTTAAACAAAACCTAATCCTTATCCAATGGGTATTCCCACATCCTATATATAGGCAGGTACTCCTCCATAATTCTCTACCACAACCACAGGTGCATCGTGTCTGTGCCTCATCCCCTCCACTATATTTTTCCATTACATTTTACAATTCTCCCAACTCCGTCCGACAAACCCGGACCTCGACACCATTTGTGCCACACAGGACACAACCCTAAACCAAACCAGAGTCTCTAGGCCTCCGGCGAAGTCCGACCCAACTCAGCAGAACTGCCACCTTCTCCATCGACCTGCCCTGGCCATTGCTACCACCCGCGGCCACTCCCACTCACCACCGTAGCCTTCACCACCACCACCGTCACCACGACGACCACAACCAGAAAAAGTAAAATAAAGGAAAGGGGAATCCTAACCTACGCCTCAACCTTGTGGCCGCCATGGCCGGGCTCCACCTCCCCGTCGCCGGCGTCTGTCCAGCCACCTGCGTGGCTGATGCCGTGTGAATCAGGAACCACCAGCCGCCTCTCCCATCGAAACCTTGCCTGCTCGTCGAGTCTCGCGCCGCCGTGGTGTCCGATCGGCTACCTCTCCGTCGTCCGCCGCGGGACCACGCCTCGAGCGTTCCCTTCCTCCGCCTCCACCAGAGCGCAGTCGTGCTGCTCCACCTCGTCCCTCCGTAAGCGGCGCGCTGTCGAACTCTGCCGACGTGCCATCACAACCCTCCGGATCCGAGCCTCCGCCCGCTTCACCAACACTCCACCGTGGATCCGCCCCGCCGACCGAATTTCTTCTTCGCGTGTGCCGGCGAGCACCTCACCGAACTTTCTTTGTCCCTCCGACTTCCCAGCACCCCTCCGGCAAGCCGACGTCGTACCTCGGCGTCTCCCGATCTCCAGCGTCCCGCCACCGACGATGTGCTCCGCCGACGGGCCATCGTCGCCGCGAACGAGGGAAGCGCATCCCCGCCGGAATCTCCATGGCCGCCGAGCCCGCCGTGCTGACTCTGGTGATCCTCCGCCGAGGAGCCCTCTGCTTAGCGCGCTCCGGCGGTCTATCTTGCGTTGTCACCGACTTCACGCCGGACCGACGAACGCTTAGCCGTCAAGAAAAGGGAACTCTGCCCCTTTTCCTATGGGTGAGTTCTTTCCCCTTTTTAGTGAACGGTCACTATTTATTTTTCCCCTCCTTCGATTTGCTTCAACAGCAGCTAGGATCATACATATTATATATAATTGTATATAACTTACAATAGTCCACTATTTTTACCATAAATATTTATAAATTTTATTTAGTATTATCATTATTGCTGTTAATAGTACCTTATTAGGATTTTACTGTATTAATATACTGTTACTGTTAGGAGTATTATTATTATTACTAGTTTATTACTATTATTATTATTAAAATTTTATTTTTGTGTTATACAAGTATTTTCTAAAAATATAAATATTATGACTAAAGCCTACATCTATAATTTCAATTTTGGTTATATCCCTATTATATTTTTAGTTCTAAATCATTTTCTAGATGTTATTTTCCAAAATATTATAACTAAATAGTAGTTTCAAATTTGTACAAAAAATTTCTAATATTTTATTTATCAAAATTATTTTAACTAATAAAATGTATTTTAAGTAATATAGAATACTTCCCAAAAATAGTATATGTATTCACTTACGAAAAAATTTCCTCTTTGTCATCATCACTAATCATGACTAATCCAACATCCTTATTTTTTCCTTGCGACTTTGGACTGCTACCAATCAACCATGACTATTGGACATTCGAGACTTGTCGGATTATTGCACCACACCAGGCGATACATCAGGCAAGACACCTTGCCTTTACTGATTAATTTCTTACTCAATATCATGCATGCTTTTCTTTATGTTGTTCTTTCAAAATTATATATATGAAAATTATTATATTTTATGCAATTGGCTTAGAGTTAAGGGACCACCGTATGTTTAGTGCATCTCATAAACTGTCACGATGTGCCACGGATTGTGTGTGAGTTGTGAGTCACATATAGATACGGACTTGCGTGCTGACTGATCATTGGTGTGTACAGGCCGTACGTTAGGATATAACTGCTAACAGATTATGTAGAAGACTTGGAAGTTATTAAGGATTAAACAGTGTTGTGGAGACGACGCATGTATAGTATCATTGGGGGGAGGGGACAGTTATTAGCGTAGGGGCTACATTTTATTTTTACACACATTTTGGGCCGAGGGTGACTGTTACGAGCACTACCTTCCGTCCAGGGCCGATAGTGAATCGGATGAGCGCTACTTACTGCCACTCTTTATTTACTCTGCTGAGCCTACAGCCCCTGCGTAGAACGTTATCCTCAAAGTGCATATCACCTAGAATGGTTAGGAACATTTATTCATGCATACTTTTCTGTTGAGCTTTATTTATAAAGTTTATCCGCATGATATTATGTGTCTTGTTACGTCCCTCTGAGGACCTGGTTATCTCTCCAGGCGTGTCTTATGATTTTCTGCAGGTGCTCTAGCTAAGGCCATGTCTTACGCTCTATTCTTCGAGATGTTGCTTTTGGATCGCCATCTCCTTCGCGTGACCAAATCATTTCCTTGTATAATTTTTTCTTATTTAAATTAGTTGGTAGTGGATTTGTCTCCGCCCAACGATTGTATACATGACAAACTCAAAGTTGCTTTTATATTATTATTTATCTTTGTGGATGAGATTTAGTGTCTTGGCTTTCTACATTTTATAGCTTATGTATACATACGAGCCATATATTTTCTCGTATGTATACAGCTGGCATGATACGTATCTAGTCTCAAGTATTTGGGACTGGAGCGTTACAGAGTCTTGCAGCGAAGCTCGCTACTCGCGCTGGCAAGGGCGGCAGCCTAACAAGCTAAAGGAGTCCACGATGGCTCTGAGTGTCAGTGACCAAATTCATATAGATGAGTTAGCATACAGCAAACAGCATATGTGCCTTTGGATTAAGTTGAGTTGAATGTGTGTGTACAGTTAGAACACAATGTTGGGCCTAAGATTTGGCTGTAACGTAGGCGATGTGCTTCGGCACGAGATGTGGTGTCAAGTCTTAAGTTGTTGGCATATAAGTTGCATAAGTTTGATTGAGTCGTCTTGAGTTTAAGTCAGAAAATATCGTAAGGCAAAGTCGGTCAAGTGACATTTAGCCCACAAGTCTTGATTGGGTCAGTTGGTGATTGAAGTAGAAAGGGCCGCGAGACGGCGACATGGTTAAGTCACATTGAGTTACGAGACACGACACGATGGATTTGTAGCACGGCCACAAGGAATTGGGTACTATCGCATAGTTTGCGTCTCTAATTATGTGCCGAAAGGTAAGCACGACTTGATAGGTGAACGTTGTTGGTGCATGCACGAGATGGTCTAGAGACGTAGAATAGGCCAAGGCGTCTGTCCTAAAACTGATCCTAAGGAAAGAGTAGAAAGACAATCATAAAGGGACTATGTTGCACAAAGTAAATCAAACGTATTGGTTATGTATGGGTGGGGGAGGAGCTCATTCCACCAGTACAGTTGAGTACTGACACCCACATAGTTTTCATGTGCAGGCACAGGTAGAAGCTCGTGGCGCGGAGCTCGCTTGGATGCGTCGAGGCACGGAGTTCCTTGGCGATTCGAAGCGTGCTGCCGCATGGAGTCAAGACTTATACAGGATATAATGTATGGACGTCGCCTTCTGAAGCATCCGCTGGCTAAAGACTTGTATTTGAAAGAGATGAGAGAGAGCTGAGTGACTTTTAATGTGAGAAGAGTGAGCTTAAGTGATTGTAATCTTGGCCTTGCACCCTATTATAATCCTTGTTTCAATATCAATAAAGAGCTTCTTTTGAATGACTTATGTTTTGCTTCAAATTTTGCTGCTATTATTCAATATCTCTGCTTAGGACTTCTGTGCGACGATTCCGGCGCAGCCGCTGCAATTGGCCGTTATGGAACCCGCCTTGCACGAGCGCAATCTAGGCTCGTGTGGCATCATGCCTAAGCGAGGACGATCGCTCCTACGGGAGCGGGGCGTGACATAATGGTATCAGAGCACGGCTTTACGTCCTTGGACTATCGATTGAATTCTTTAACTCTGTTGTTTCCGCAAACTCTGAAGTCTTGCTTCCGCATGTTGATATCGTTGGTGCGCTCTCTCTCAAATGTCCCACGGGATGTCTATACAATAAGTCTATCTATTTTACAAAACATACGAGAACAATTTTTGACAAAGAAACAAAAAGATGGTTCGCGTAAGCACGGTTGGCTAAGTTGGGCTGGGCATATACACCAAGGATTACGTCGAACTTAGAAAAGCGAGTACAGGATTCGAATTGTGTCGAGCAAGAATGAGTTAGACTTGATCGAGCAAATGAGATGACTATCGATAGGGGTGCTATCGAACGACGATGTTATCGTCGGTGCGATATAGATGAGCGTGCTTGAAATTCGAGGAATCATTCGGACAGAAATTCGAGGAAGTAGATTATGATTCGAATGATAGTTGAGGATTTGTTAAATGACTTCATCCCTGAGTGGTGTATGCGAAAGCCTCAGGGATGTCGATCGATCGATTGAGGATGCGGGATGTCGGTGAGTCTATCAGCAAGCGTCGCGTTATGCAAAGCCTTAGATTGAGTGTCATTGAACAAGTTGTAGTCTTAAGATTTGACGAGTTGATTCGAACAACCTAAAAATTTACGTGCACGGAGCGTGCACGGGATAGAGGATTGTGCGAAGTATAAAACGCAAAAATGATTGAGTAGGTGAAATCGATTCAAGGAAAAGATAGGGTGTACGAATGGATGACTTGATCGAGAAAATTGATACGGATCGTATATAAAAAGTTAGCACGACAGGTAGATAGCGTGCATGAAGGGTTTGATTTTAAAGTTACGCGAATGGCTCTAAGGATTGGATTGAATGTTGCTCGATGATTTGAGTTAGCAAAGGGAAATATGAATTGAGGAAATGTATTGATCGGTGACTTAAGATAGAAGGATGAACGATACATGAATTTGAGTTTGAGAAAATTGACGTTGTGAATGATTCGAGGGATAATGATCGAACTTGAATTTGAATGTCGAGAACATTATCTAGTCGGACGATAGAATCATTCGTACGACTCAAAATTCGTTGCAAAGGAAGATCGTCAAGTTACGCATATCATCGATGGTATTGAGGCGTATCAAAGATCGATATGCGATAACTCGGGAGCACTCTAATTCGAGGAATGACGATCGTGCAAGTGTTATTGTTCGGTTGGATGCTATACTTAGGATTTTAATTGAGATGAATGTTGGATGAAAATGATCGTATCTTGATGGTTACGTTGATAACCACAACGTCGACGATATTGTCTTGCATGAGCGCAACTCTAGCCTCGTACATGCGTCACGTCGGATTTGGGGCGATCGTTCCACGTGAGTGCTGACATGGTGATTCATGTCGCGGGAATAATCGAACTTAAAAAATCAGGATGGGGCAACTTTGATTGTCTCGACTTGTTGGTTTGATACGAAGGAAAATTTGAGGATGTTTGGACTTGCGATTGATGAATAAAATAAACTTGAGGATTGAGTAGGTCCAATCCGTGCATCAAGAATGAATTAGTCTAGACACAAAACAAGAGTTACGTCCCGATGAGGATGATTATTCCGCGGGAGCGTGCATGGTGATTCATGCCCACCGTGGATAATCTGAATCGCGTGAGATCGGGGCACAACATATTGTTAAGCTAGACGACCTCATGATCGAATACGTGAATTGGGATGAATGACTTAGGGAATATGAAATGTGAATTATGGTTTAGCGGTGAATTGTGCAGTAGCATGCTTGACTTGGAAGGATTGATAGGCAGAGTATGTCGAACATGTTCAAAGAGATAGACTATGTGAAATGGCTTGATGAACGAGTGATATTGATATGTCAAAGAATTAGTTAAAATACGAGTTGTCGTAGGATGACTTTGTTGAATAACTCGGATCCCGTGCGACGAATGTTGGAATGTGTGTTGGAAATCTATGCTCGAAGTTTAGAAATCGGAGTGATGCGAGCTTGGGTAGAAAAATCCTATACTATCAATTTGGTTTGACCTTAGGATGGGGTCAGTGTTGATATTGTTGTTTGGAAACTATGATTCCAATACTGACGGATGACCTTTAGCTTAAAGACAAAGCCTAGCGGTTAGGCAAACGTCCCGGAGCGAAGAGATAGGAATTGTGGGGACACCGCTCACGAGCCTCTGTTGACGTGTATGTATATCAAGGATGCTTGAATATGTGCACGATCCGACTCGAGTGGTGATGGCGGGATTCGCTATCACGAGGCTTGGCTAAAATACATGTATTTTGGGGACGCCTGGAATATGTGCACGATCCAACTAAGTGATACGTTGAATTCAAGTAGGATTTGAGGAACGGAAAAGTGTCAAGGATTTTGAGATCGTGAGTTTTGAAGAAAAGATTATGGGTAGCACGAGCGTGGCTCGAAATTGAGAAACGTATAGGAGTAGTGTGTGCGAGAAACGTAGGATGTTGAGTCGAGTTATAAGTCGATAAGTGTACTCAGTTAGTTTTGAGGACGAAACTTTTTCTAAGTGGTGTATGATGTAGTACCCCGTCCCGCTCAGTAAATCAGAGGAATTGAAACGCCAACGGCGTTCGGACTTAGCCTTGCAACGGCTGCTTGAAGACATCGCTCGGTCGAGGCGACCGCTCGCTCAGGTGGGGTAGTTTCGGTGAACTTGCCTCATCTTAGCCTTCACATAATAAATCGCATGTTTTCAACTTGCACAAGTAGGCTTGATAATAAAAGAGACAAATCCACAAAGTTAAGGGAATAATTCCGACGGGTCGAATTGAGTTAAAATATGGAAAGGTCCAACGGTTGGCTTAGAGTTGGTGCACGGCGTGCTTTAAAAATGACACTGGGTCCTTCGTCCCGCGTCTTGGGAGAAAGAAAAGTTGGTCTTCGACAAAAACTATGAATTAGCCTAAGTCATAGGCGTCGCCCGCGTAAATTCTCGATAAAACATGCACATTTCCACGATGCAAGGCTTGGCGTAGCTTTTGCTCATCACTTGGGTTAAGTTGTAGGCTTGATTGAGTTAGGCAAAGTAATGGCGGTCGATCTAAGTCATTCCAAGCACGGTCCTACGAGTTCTACGACTGGATATAAACACATAATCTTACGGTCTCAAAGCCCGTCATATAGAGTATGTCTTGGACGGTGATGTCGCATAGAGTTCAAGTTGGTTTAAGGAACGATGTCACGGACTTAGTGTTTTAAGGCACGGTCCACGGTTGATTCATTGAGTTTGAAAAAAGGGGGGCTTCAAATAGTTGTGTTCCTGAGTTGAAAGAAATGATAGGGCAAGAAAGAAGAATGCTCGCGACTACGGGTCGTCGAGGCAAGGTCTCAGAGTTGACACTACACCAAAACAGGTAATTCGTAACACAATTTTTTTACACTTAGTAACAGTTATTACTGTGACAATGTCGTAACGATAATATCCGTTACAATAATTATAAAATCGTTACTAAAATTTTAATTCTATATTTTATTATTTATATAATTTGAGTAACATTAAAAACTGTTAATAATGAAAAACTCACTCACACTCATTTTTTCTTCAGTAAATACTCAAAGTGTTACAAACGAAATTCCCCTTCCCGCATCCATTTTCAATCGTTCCCTCTCTCGAACTTTCCTTCTCTCTCGAGCGAGAGAGCTTCTCCTCTCGGGAAAATTTCCCCTCTCAGAGAGAGGGAGCTTCCCCTCTCCTACTACTCCGTGAATACTGAGATTGATCTCGTCGGATACCAAATCAACGTCGACATCAGTTTAGGATCGAGCATAAAAATTAGGGTTTCGAGCTTCCAAGTCTCTGATCCAGAGCTCACCTACATCGAAGCGAAGGGGAGTGACATGAGAAGAGGAAAAGGGCTCATAATCTCTCAGATCAGAGAAGAAAGCGATAGTCGATGCCGATAGCGACGCCAACGCCAATCTCTCCCGGTCAGATATTGTGATTCCTTTATAATTAGGTTTTTCTTTCGATTTAGAGTTTAATTTTTTTTGTTGAAATTTATTTGTAAATCTATATCAAATCAGTGAATTCATAGTGCTGAACGATTTCAAGTAGAAAGCATTCCTCGATTGAATTAATGTTCATAATTTCCAATAAAGGCCGCTTATCTATGTTGTTGGTGGAGCAATTGTTAAAATATCAGATGAAATTCATACATATTAGCCATATGGAACATATAAATTTGGTTTAATAGGTTGATATGAAATAGCACCAAGACATCAGTTTTGGCCACACACACCAACTTTCAAGCCCAAGCCGGTGCTGTCAATCTCATTTATTTTGTTATAGTTTTCCAATTTTCCAAATTTCTAAGTAATAGGATCTAATGATGTTATTTTTATGTTGTTCCTTTGACAGTTGAATCCATAGAACACGATCAACATACTGACGATCATCAAAACACATCCAATCGAAGTTATTGTCAAAATTACTGTTGTCTCTAATGCTTCATCTGTGGGAGCAGGCAAGAACATATTCCAGTCACTTCCTTAAACTTGTGTTTCTTATTCCTTGATTCACATGTAGTATTTTCTTTTATGTATTAAATTACTAGTAAGGATTTGGTCTCAGTAGATGTCTTATTTTAGTTTGTTTGGATGGGAGCCCTCCTACCTATCACCTCCATATTGGATTTGGCTTTGACATGAATAATTGGGGCTGTTGTAGTTTGAGGTAGTTCACAACCTATATTTATTTTTATTCTGACATCATTTCATTTTGATGGTGTAATTTGGCTATACTACTCGTCGGCGAGGAACAAATTGGTTATGATTATGCTTTAGGTCAACAAATCGAGGCTATCTGATTGGTCAATCTATTATGTTATAATGCAGGAAAGAGGATGGTTTCATGATGTGCTAACATATTATTTGAGATCGAACACTGAGTATAGTTCCTCCCACTATATGAACAAGTATTGGAACTACTTTGGCATTTTAAGTGACGAGCCCTCTATGAATCCAAGTGCATTATCTTCTCACCAGATCTACCGGTAACATTAGTCTAACCTATCTATCTTCCTACTAGTGATTGTTGAGATGAGCATTGTGGCATAGCGATCATTGTGGCATATCTTCCTGAAAGAGATGATAATACTAGAGGTAGAATGACTGTGTGAGACGTCAGTTTGAGTCGAGTCTTAATTGCATGGTCATGGACAACTTGTCGACAAGGTAGAATTTCCTCGAACGGTGACCCAAGCGGACGGGGACCGGTTCTTGAGAAGCAGGATTAGCAGTGCTGGATGACCGCACAAGTTAGCGCAGAGTCTTTCTGCAGAGCTCACTACTCGCGCTGGCAAGGACGGCCGCCTAACAAGCTAAAGGAGTCCACAATGGCTCTGGGAGTCAGTGACCAAATTCATATAGATAAGTCGGCATGGCGGCAAACCGCATATGTGTCTTTAGATTGAGTTGAGTTGAATGTGTGTGTACGGTTAGAACACAATGTTGGGCCTAAGATTTGGCTGTAACGTAGGCGATGTGCTTCGGCACGAGATGTGGCATCAAGTCTTAAGTTGTTGGCATATAAGTTGCATAAGTTTGAATGAGTTGTCTTGAGTTTAAGTTAGGAAATGCCGCAAGGCAAAGTCGGTCAAGTGACATTTAGCCCACAAGTCTTGATTGGGTCAGTTGGTGATTGAAGTAGAAAGGGCCGTGAGGCGGCGACATGGTTAAGTCATATTGAGTTGCGAGGCACGGCACAATAGATTTGTAGCACGGTCACAAGAAATTGGGTACTATCGCATAGTTTGTGTCTCTGATTATGTGCCGAAAGGCAAGCACGACTTGATAGGTGAACGTTGTTGGTGCATGCACGGGATGGTCTAGAGACGCAGAATAGGCCAAGGCATCTTTCCTAAAATTGATCCTAAGACAAGAGTAGAAAGACAGTCATAAAGGGACTATGTTGCACAAAGTAAATCAAACGTGTTGGTTTTGTATGGATGGGCGAGGAGCTCATTCCACCAGTACAGTTGAGTACTGACACCCACATAGTTTTTATGTACAGGCACAGGTAGAAGCTCGTGGTGCGGAGCTCGCTTGGATGCGTCGAGGCACGGAATTCCTTGGCGATTCGAAACGTGTGGCCACATGGATTCAAGACTTATACAGGACATAATGTATGGACGTCGCCTTCCGAAGCATCCGCTGGCTAAAGACTTGTATTTGAAAGAGATGAGAGAGAGCTGAGTGACTTGTAATATGAGAAGAGTAAGCTTGAGTGATTGTAATCTTGGCCTTGTGCCCCATTGTAATCCTTGTTTCAATATCAACAAAGGGCTTCTTTTGAATAACTTGTGTTTTACTTCAAATTCTGCTGCTATTATTCAATGTCTCTATTTGGAACTTCTGTACGACGACCCCGTCGCAGCCGAAATTGGCTGTTATGGAACCCGACTTGCACAAGCGCAATCTAGGCTCGTGCGGCATCATGTCTTAGCAAGGACGATCGCTCCTACGGGAGCGGGGCGTGACAGGATGAACATGGCCGAGTACTCGTTCGTGATACAGATGGCTAGCCGCCGCTTCTCCTACTGCTTGTTCCCTGGCCACGGAGTGAACAACCACCTGAGGTTTGACACTGACATTGTCATACCGCATGGCACCGCCTATCAAAGAACATCATTCGATCGCTCCAGCTTGAACTACTACATGCCATGGGCAGGCAACAGCATCGACGGCCGAGCTCTCAACCTGCCACGGACCACTTTCGAACGGTGCATAATCGACTCGGGAGTGCCGAAAACCTTGGTCATGCAATCAGCTTACGATGCCATCGAGCATTCGCTTGTGGAGTTCTTCGGGGGAATGCAACTGTAGAGGAGGAGTGACGGTCCGTACAACCTCGGTCTTTGCTATGACATGCAGCCGGGAGACTTGGTGGATACTTTTTCTTTTCCTCGAATGGAGTTTCACTTCCACGATGGTGCCACTCTGCGTCTTGGGAGGATCCAGTTATTCTACGTAAACGAGGAGGAAGGGATATTATGTTTGTTCATGATCCCGTCGACACGTCACACGCTGATAGGCGCTCATGCACAGCGCAACACTCACTTTGTGTATGATGTTTCGGAAAGACAACTCCATTTCGCTCGGAGAAACAGCTGTGACGGCCTCTAGATTAATTATTTCCCCCCAACATGGGAAAGAAAGGTTTACCAATAATGTTAATTATCAAGTGTTTACATCTCCTTGCATCATAGCAAATAAAAATTGTGAACCGTTTACAAAATGCATACTAAAATCTTGACTATGAACAAATCTGGCCGGATCGTATGGATTATGTGAGAATCTCTCTCTCTCTCTCTCTCTCTCTCTCTCTCTCTTACTGAGTTAACATTGAAAAATTGGCATAGAGTGTTTTCATTCTATATTCATCCATCTCGTGAATGACACTCGCACTTCTTATTCCATTTCCAGAAAGAATAGTCTCCACATGAACTCCTCTTAATTTTGGGAAAATCTAGAATAGTTTTCTTTAGTTTTTTGTGTGCATGAGAGAAAATTAACTTCAATCCACTACTTTTCTCTTGTTGCTAATCAACAACATCATAATTCAATCTTCCAAATTCTAAATTAATAGGAAAATCATTATCAAGATCAGATTTTTTGATGTTTCATATCAAAGTTTTAAGGATTTCAAACTTCAGAAATGGACATGCCCATTGGAAATGACGTACGATTGCTAAAATCCTAATAGTCCTGATTATTGTTAGGATTGCCAAAATTTTGAAACTCATGACTATGATTAGTAGTGTCAAAACTTTGACAGTTCTAATATAAACTTGGGTATCTTAGGACAGCCAATATTTTGGTAGTGCTAACATTAGATAGTTAGGATAACAAAATATTTGGCAGTCCTAAGACCGAGTGTAATGCCTCCTAACAATTTTAAAAATATCCTCCTAACAATTTTAAAAGAATATTTTAGGTATTAAAATATGATTATTATTTTTTAAAAATGTGATGCCCGCTAACATTGTTGTTGTGCCCTTGATAAAGGCCTTAAAGAATTAAGTCCATCTTGTTTTGTAGCAAGATAAAATGAACATATATATATATATATATATATATATATATATATATATATATATATATATATATATATATAAAATATATATATATATAAAATATATATATATATATATATATATGGCCTCTAGCCTAGTGGTAAAGGGAGATGCATACGGCCCAAGCGGTCGGGAGTTCGAGTCCCAGTGGAGGCGAGTTCGTCACAATTACCCATTGCTTCAAAAGGATAAAATAAAATAAAATAAAATAATATATATATATAATATATATTTTATATATATATATATATATATATATATATATATATATATATATATATATATATATATATATATAATATATATAAAAAATAATAAAATAATATATATATAATAAAATAATATATATATTAATATATATATAATAAAATAATATTTTTTTTATATATATATATAATAAAATAATATATAATATATATATATATATAATATATATATATACTCGAGAATGCGAGATTCAAATTTTTTAATATCCACCTTATGTCACGTCTAAAAGTGAGATTTAAGTCTTATTTATTTGTAACTAAACAAAAAAAATTCCAGAGCTCCTTGTTATCCTTGTTTACTTTAATACATTGTTATTCTGCCCACAAACCTCTCACAATAGACCGTTGACTTTTGAGTTTAAAATCGTGAAGAACGATATATATATACCCCCACAGCCTTACTAATACGACATTGGATAAAAAGAAAGTCAAGTGATGTTGCTTTCGTAGGTTACAAAGATGGATTTCAATTTGATTAAGCAAAATAAGTGGTGACTCTTGTCGTGTTTTGAAATGGAGCACACCATATGTCTGATGATTATCGTTGTTTTAATATATTCTGTTTGCTTTCTTTAGCTTATGATTTTTACTTAGGTCAGACCATTTTATTGGTAATTTTATGGTTAGACCTTTTTCATTTTCGTTCTAGCTGATTTATTCTATGTTCAACTTGTTGAGACGACGGCGGTTTTTTTTTGGTCCACCAATTCACACCTTTGTTTTCTATACATTAATTTTAGACGAGCTTGCCTTACCGTTCTGGTGAGATATTCTCCATTATTGATAGCTGCATGGCCTCGTTACCCTTGTAAATTCATTCAAACTTCTGTTTCATTAGCAATTAAATGTTGGCAAGAAGAGACTAATGCTAGGCCTGCAATGCCCGAGATAGTTAGGCAGCACGAAAAAATATGGAATATTATGTTAGAAACAGATACTGAGTTTTCAATGTCTATGGAGACATAATCTCATAACACAGGCAACAAACATCCTCCTCCTCTCTTTCAACTCAGAAACTGTGAGGCAACCCGTGTCTTTCGACATATCTGTTAGAAACAGATACCACCCGTTACCCCTCGATAAAGCCACCGTACGATAATTTTACTGAAAATCATACCTCTGTAACCTTAATATCTTAGCCTATCTTTGCAATCATTCTATTACCTCTCATTTGATTAAAAAAATACAACAAAATGTTAATATGGCAAAGTTTAGGTTGTCTATGATTACCTTGTCAAAACCTATGTATGAAATTAAGATGAACTAATAACTCTTTTTTCCTTCCAAAATTCCTTTTTTTGAATTTATCTTGCTTGTTATTGTTTTCTCCCTTTGTAATATAGGTTTTAGATGTGCAATAGTACACCATCTTATCTCTAACAGGAAGTCTTACTTGTCATATTTATTTTTATTTAAATTTCTAGCAAACAAAAACCCACAATTTTGGTGGAACCCTTGTTGGGGTTGATAAATTAGGAAACAAGTATTACCAAAACTTGAAAACTCAGTATGGTTAGTACATATCTTTCTAGCTATTTGATTTTCTTTTGTTTCCTACTTGTTACTTTATATCCCAAAAATCAGTAGTTGTATATTGGATCATTTTTCATTTGAATATCAAATGCTTTCTTATATATATATATATATATATATATATATATATATATATATATATATATATATATATATATATTATATATATATATATATATATATATATAAGAAAGCATTTGATATTCAAAATGTATATACAATCCAACCGAACTAGATTACAATCCAACCGTTTCACCCATACATTGCATCCCTTCCATCTATCTTACATATCTCCCATGCTATGGAGGTCACTTGTGATATTATTTACGAGCCCCGTTATGGAAGTGCTCCTCTCTTCGAAAATTCTGCAGTTACGTTCTCGCCACACGTGTCAAACCGCTGCCAATAAACTGAGCCTGAACTATTATTTACGAGCCCAGTCATGGAAATGCTCCTCCCTTCGAAAATTCTGCAGTTACGTTCTTGCCACACGTGCCAAACCGCCGCCAATAAACCGAGCATGAACTGTCTAAATAGCTGTTGGTTTTGGCTTTTCAAACCTAAAATATCCTCCGCAATTGGAAGCAGTGTTCCCTGTCTCCTTATAGATACACCCAACTGCCTACTAAAGCGTTGCCAAATTTCCTCAGAGAACGGACACTGAAAGAATAAGTGATCACGTGTTTCCTCTCCTCCCCCACATAGGACGCAACTATATATATATATATATATATATATATATATATATATATATATATATATATATATATATAATTGGAATTACCTGTGCTTAACTGCTATCTGGGAACTGGGAATCTGAGTTTGTGGAGGTTATGAAATCTCTCTGATTTTCTTAAGTTTACCAATCATGGCTCTCCTTGTGACAACATGCCTATAAATTTGAATTGATGAATAAAATTGGAATCTAAGCTATACATATGGAAGTATGGAACTTGAACACTATGTTATAACCTATGATGCATGTATATGCCCCTGAGAGAATCATATTTGTGTCTTGTACAAATTCCATGTGCATATTTGGACACGGGATCCAGGGACGGCCCGGGGGAGGGACAAACGGGGCATGGGCCCGGGGCCCAAAACCCAAGGGGCCCCAAATAATTTTAAGAGTTAGTAATATATATCATATAGTATTAATATATAATAAAAGAGTGGGTAAAAGAAAAAAAATGACATTTACTTTTACGGTAGTGAAAGTTTGTCCCTTCCGATTCCAGAGAAGAAAAACTTCTTGTCTTCCAATTCCAGAGGCGAATTGATGGCCAACGACAAGTGTTCTTGGAAATTGTTAATTTCAAGGGTGCGGCTATACGCACCCCATGACTTACTTAGCATACCACAAGTTTTAAGTACACCACATTTTAATTGACTAAAATTAGCATAAATGTTAAGTACACCCCATTAAATGACCAAAATATCCTTTTCTATTCTAACCTAAAACCTATCTATCATTTCTAAGCACACCCCAAATCATTCTAACCTCTCTACTCTCCTCTCTCCTCTCTCCAACCGACCGGCCCCCTCTCATCTCTGATCCCATCTGCTTCCAAGCTATGTTGTACTGGGCGCTAGGCGAGGTGAGGTGAGACCATGCCCCGCCTCGCCTAGGCGTCCGCCCATAATTTTTTCTGCAGCAGTAGTAGTAAGGAGAAGGCAGCAGTAGCAATGTAAGCCGTAACAGTAAGGAGAAGGCAGCAGTAGCAGTAACAATGTAAACCAACAGTAGCAATATAAACCAGCAGTAGCAATATAAACATTATACTAGGCTAAACCCAGCAATGTAAACCAACAGTAAACAGTAGCAATGTAAACCAGCAGTAGCAGTAAGGAGAAGAGAGCAGTAGCAGTAAGGAGAAGGCAGCAGTGCAGCCAATTACTTCCACCGCCTAGGCGCCCGATTTGATTTCCACTAATCGGACCTAGGCTGAGGATTACTACTAGGGTTTTTCGAATCCCTTCAATCGTGTGAAAATGAAATAAATTTTGAATTTTTTGGATTTTTACGGTTCTGTTCGAGCTTGGTTTGTCGAGTGCTCGGATTGGAGTTCGACCCACGACAGTCGAACTTCCTTGCTAACGTTCGACCAAAGCTGGTCGAACGAAAAAATAAATTAAAAAATACAATGTTCGACCACAACTAGTCGGGTAAAGCTCTACTGTTCGACCACTACAGGTCGAACTGCACTATATATGTTCAGCCGATACAGGTCGAGCAGACACTGTTCTGTTCGACCTGTGTTGATCATGCTTATCACGGATTTTTTTTTTTGGTTCAACGATTCACATATAGTGCTTCAAACCGAGAAAAAAGGATTGTGTCTTTGAAGTGGACTTCCTTCCTCCATGATGCCTTCTTCACAATTTTAAAGTAGGGTTTTTCTAGGGTTTTGGGGTTGGGTTGGAGAAGATTGTGAAAATAAAAGAAGGAAGAAGAAGGGGGATGGTGGGGTGTGATAGGAAGGTCATATGGGTATATGAGTCTTTTAACATTAATCTAATTTTCAACTTAAGTTATATGGGATGTGCTTAGAAAGTCATGGGGTGCGTATAGGCGTCGCACCCTAATTTCAATTCTCGCTTCTTTCTTTCTTCTAGTTATAATTGAATCCCAAACTCCTATTTTTCTTTTAATTTATCCTTCATGTTCTCTTCTATTGTCCATAATTTTAAAATCTACTTAGGAATTTAAAATTAAGAATTAGTATTTTATAATCGTTGAATTGACGTGACTTGCAGCTAAGACAACAACAACTAATTACTGAAACGATGATGCAAGTTTCATTGAACAATCTCCAGATAATGAACTTAGAGTCTGAAATTCGAGTTTTAATGATGAACTTGATTGTTGGTGATGCTAATAGCGACAATAACTTTAACGATCTTGAGTTGCACCGATGAATGAATGAATTTTGAGTAAATTGATTTCGAAGTTTTGTATAACATACTTTGGAATGTTGTATTACGTAGTGGATTTTAACAAATATTAGTAATAAGATGATTTAGGGATTGTTGAATTTGGTATTTGGATTGATTTGAGGATTGTTTGATTCGGTATTTGGATTTCGATCATGTGCGGGAACGAAATGTTCACTACAAAGATGTCATTTTCATTGTTCTAATTAACCATTATGAAAAAGCCAATTTGATATTTAGATTGATCTAGATTTTAGATGTTCTTTAGTCGAACTTGAGTTGGAATGAGTTATCGTGTTTGATTATTCAATTATATGAAAAATGGTGCAAGAGTTTGCGTCTAGGAGTTTTTATTGATTTTGTAGAATATTTTATGATATTGTGTTTAAACGTGATCAAGACGCTTCTACTTAAATTCTATGGTACTATTTTTTTCAAGAGAAACAATGTTTTAACGATACCCTAAATGTAAAATACGCTCATGATAATGAAACAATGAATCTTCTCTAAAAATTAATACTTTGTTTTCAATATATCCGAACAAGGGCATCATTTTGGATTTCGTCATGGGCCTTAAAATACTCAGGGCCGACCCTGACTGGATCCGACTCCTAGACCAAGTCAAAGGTGAAACTGCTTTAATGTCCCATGTAATTATGTTTTGCTACTGGTTATGCTCCTCTTGCGTCTCAGTTTTGCATATACGAGTATGTACAACGCTTTGTGATTAATGTAAATTCCTTGATGATGTTATATATCCATATATTCAAGTGTATTTCTTTTTTACGCTCAGTGATTGTCATTCGCTTTCATTTACATCTTATTAGCTTTTATATTACTTAATAGTCCCATTGGATCTTTTGACCAAGTAAGATGATAGTGCCATAACTGCAGTACTTAGACTGCCAGTCTTATTTCTGCTCAATTCAGGTTGTGAAAGATCCCTAGCTCAATTCTCGGAATGCCCGTGTTTAAATTGTCAATACTAAGTTTGCTTAGTTCTAACTGGTGCATAATAGGTCAACACGTGGCTTTCCACCTTTAGTGGAGATAGATATGTAACTTCTCTTACTTATGGGACTGGACTTCTTTGGCTCCGGCTTACTGTCTAAGGAAGAAACTGTAATCTCCTACAATCTCTATATGTTTTTTTATCACAATTAATTTTTGCTACAATCTCTACCCGGTATACTTTCTGACTTCCATTAGAGCCTTAACTTCGACTCAATTCCTACGATCCGATATATGGTAGTGAGCTACTCGAAGCCCACTATGCACATGCCACTAGTGTGCCACCCCAATTGAGGTCTCATGTGCTCCTTAAACACAAAGTCACTGAAGGCACATTTTGAGCTTTAGGGACCTAGCTAACCAACCTGACTAGCAACTAGATCAACCCCTTGGGTAGAAACCTATTCTAGGATATCCTAATCTAGTAGGAAGAGTTTTATCATCGGGATCTTGTCCAGTCCATATAGGTTAAAATCCAAGGCTCGTCCAACCAACGAATGATGTCTAGATAGGGAACCCATTAAGACCCAGAAAAACCCATCCATACATACCACCATATTTTATCTATAGAACCGAACTAGTTGAAATAGGTCCCTATACCTATTATGTAGTCCCCACCTCTTAGGATGTGATGTCATTCGTAACTCTTATTCTATTTACCTGGAAGTCGCGACACGATCTTGTGTTGCATTATATCCCTTGCTCGTGTGTTTAAATAACCACAGAATAGATCACAATCTTGATTTCTCAAATTCCGTTCTACTTTGGAACCTTGTTTAGAATTTCGAGAACAGAACTTCTGTATTGCATGGATTGCAAGCCCCTCTAAGAACGAAGGGTCTTAGACGTAGCAAGTGACTGGACTAGAGTAGCCCAATCTAGCGAATAAGATAATATGTTCATAAGTACTATTTACATCTGTATTGTTGGATATTCTCTACCGCTCTTGAAACTTCATATTCGCTCTTGATTGTTCTTTCTTATTTTCCTGTCCTTCCTATTCCAGAGCGACGAATGGCCAAGCTTATTAGAATCTATCAATATTCTTAGCTACTTGTGTAAATTATTGCTTGTTAAATATTGGATTGCTTGATAGATAGGAGAGGGTGGTAGATGACTTATGCTATAGATATCTGTCAGTAATTACTTTTTGCAATTAGCTGGAGGGTTACAATGTTATGACGTCAGGTGCTTGAAGTGGGTAGTGTGACCAAAGGTGGGTAGAAATTCTCAAGTATTCGGAGTTACAAAATGGCTAAAGAGGGTATAAGATATTTTGATTAATTAAATTTGAGAGGACTAAAGGAATAGTGGATTTATTCTTTTATTTTTATTTTGAATTTTAGGCATGCCTATGAGTTAGAATTTCGAGGACGAAATTATTTTAAGGTGGGTAGATTTGTAGCTCCCTTTCCCGAAAATTTTGAAAAAAATATTTTTATTATTTATTTTAATTGAATGATGATTTTTAGATTCTTATAAATAATTACTTAGTTAATTATTACGGTAGATGACTTTAGCCATGGTTGAGTTTTGAAGTAACAGACGACTATGAATCATGGCACGGATAGTGCAGTGGCGTGCCTTGACTAGTGTATTAGCCATGCCAAAAAAGACCTAGCCATAAGTGTGTCCTAATTAGGAAAACCAGATCAAGTTGCGACTTAACCCCCACCAATTAATTACTTATTTATTAATTAGATATATTAATTTTAGATGACCCGATTGTACCAACTTAGCCCGAACTGGGCCCGAACCGAATCCAAGCCTTTGTAGGTATGAAGTGAGACCAAAGACGTCGGTGTAGACACATATTGTATTGGTATTTTACCTTGGTAATTTTGGAGACAATTCTAGGAACAATTGTTATATATATATATATTTTTTTTTTTTTTTTTAAAAAAAAAAAAAAAAAAAAAAAAAAAAAAAAATTGTTATATATATATATATATATATATATATATATATATATATATATATATGTGCTTGTTATTAGAAATAATATTTTACTTAATAATATAGTAAACAATTCTCCTTAACAAATATGTTGGATTTTTATGGAAATTATATAGGTTATATATATATAGAAGTGTATTTATGGTATATGGAAAATTAGGCTTATATATATATATATATATATATATATATATATATATATATATATATATATATATATATATATATATATAAAATATCAATGTAACATATTTGTGCAAATTTTGGTATATAATTAAGAATTGAATTTCAAATGTTAATTATACTTAATATTTATTGTTCGTATTAGTGGTATGTATATATATATATATAAATAGATAATATTGAGATTGTATTTCTATTAAACTATCTATTTGGATTTTTGGAGATTCGTTATATATATATATATATATATATATATATATATATATATATATATATATAATATGTGTGTGTGTGTACGGATATATAAATAAATAATATGTATATGTGTGTATATATATATACATATAGATAACTGTATATATATAATTATGTATTTATGTATATAATTGAATAAATATATAGATATAGATATTAATAAGAAAAAGAAAAGGAAATGGAATAAGAAGCAGTAGCTTCCCAAAGCAGGCCGACCGGACCTGACCCCCTCCTCTAAAAGAATGAGAAAGCAGCAGCTACAACTAAAAACACAACAATCTCCTCACCAGGCCCTACACCCGAACTCCTCAGGCCGACCCCCTGTCACAGTATTTATATACGAGAGGTCGAGAGATCAACCAATCAAAGAACCCTAACACTTCAAACAACTGACGTCGCGCCCCCATCCCCCGCGCACGCGCGTGCGGTCTCCGCGCTACCGCCGTGACGGATGGCCGCTGGCCGGAGGCGACAGCGACAGCACACGCACGCGTGAGACAGCAGCAGCAAAGCCAGTTTTTGAGGGCGCCTTCATGACAAAAATTCTCCCACGTCGCTCGATCGATTCTCGAATCGATTTCATTTCATATGGAGACTTCTGCATGTGTTGACTGATTGTGGATCATTGAGTGGTATTGTATTATTGGTTTCACCAGCTAAGGACCTCAGGCAAGTGCACTTTCTGATTGCTTTCGGTTCATAGTAGTCTTTCCATTTCATGTTTATACATATATCTTGCTGCTTGTTGACACGCTCGTCACACGGTGGAGTCGGGAGGGGAAATATCTTAGTAAACATATGGACTACCCAGAACTATCTCCCGTGTCTTTCGTGGAGAATAGCAGCTGCATACGACACGTACAGGGTGCCTGATTTACCCCTTAACCGTTCACATGTCAAAACAGATATTTCACACCACATAGATAGATGTCTTTTATTATTTTTCCTTTTCTTCTCCATCGTGCCATGTCATCAGTTATCTTCCAGTTTTCATATCTCATATGTTATTTTCATGTCTTGTTAATTCTATTATGATTTTGCATTGTCGTTGGTTTGTGTACTTGTTCCATTCCTGCCTGAAAACCATCATTTTTCAGGTTAGCTATGGCTTCACTTATCTTGGGGGATCCGGGTGTACTTGCAGACAGAAACCTAGAAATAGATAGCAGTTGTATCAATTTCATTAATTGTAAAATCTTGTATTTCCTTTAAATATAAAGGTTGTAACTATTGTAATAAACTTAGAAATGTGATGAGTAGCAAATGTGATATTTTGAGCATTTATTTCTTGCGGACTTGACAGCGTTCTACCGCCGACTCTGCGACATAGGCTGGCTTGGACACGTCTCGTATCCGAAAAGTGGGTACGGGTCATGACAAAAACAAAATAAATAATACAGAAAATAAATAATTTGACAGTTAATTAGCAAGGTATACTTGTCTGTTGTGACGCCTGGTGAGCTGCCTGGTATGGTACAACAAAGGTGGCACAAGATCGACTTTGGTGTTAGAACTAGGCAAGGGAGCCTCTGTTAACGACACGGAGTATTCCATCGGGTCCAGAACGGTCAACTTAGTTAGGTTTGACATGATGAAATGCAGAATTGGAGAGAAAATAGGAATAATGGGAATGGTATGGTCAAGAATTGATAGTCGAAGAGTTGGTGAAAGTAATATATATACTATTTTATAAACTATTTATAACCTTTGAAACTATATTTATTAGTAAAATAAATTTTCTGATCGATATAAACAAATTATATAAAATTAGATTTTAGCTAAGACTCTACGATTGTTAAGATAGTAGTTTAGGAAAAATCTATAATATATTTTAGATAAAGATTAAAAATACAGATTTCCTAATTTATAAACTATATTTTACGTGTTCAAACATTTCTAGGTAATTATAAAATAAAATATTTAGGGTTTGAAATCTAAATATTTAAGTCAAAACTATATATATATATATATATATATATATATATATATATATATATATATATATATATATATATATAAAATATATATATATATATATATATATATATATATAAAGTTGGAATACTAAAATAATTATTTGTAAATCTCTAATTAAATTGGTCAAAAAAATTTTACAAAACATATATCATATATTCCTATATTTTGGACCCACACATGATCACATCTAACATAGATATATTATGTATAGATTTAAAAAGGAAGATACGAAAACATTTATCCTGTTCTTATAGAAGTATACTATTAAATGAGAACAATGAAAATATGATAATAATAACAAAAATAGTAATAACACAGCTGTAACAGCTGTGCCCCTTAAGTGGAGCCAAGGGGACACAGCACATAATAATAATAATAATAATAATAATAATAATAATAATAATATCAAAAGTATTCCTTCTGTACCATAAAACAACAAGCTAAAGCAATCAATCCAAAGAAGCAAAAAAAATCTATTATTAGTGATTAAACTGAGCATACTCCTCTTGAGAGAGAGAATAGAGAAAACAAAAAAAAAAGGAAAGGGAAGAAAGGAGAGGGCGGAGGAGAAAAACGGGAGGAGAACGAGAGTCTCGACGGAGGACTCGGGCGGCAAGGGGCGGCGCCGGACACGCGCAGAGGGAGGTGGAGAAGTTCAGGCACAAGACCGAGGGAGGTTGTCGGTCTTGGGCAGACGAGCGGGGGTCGGAGGGCAGCGCCGAAGAGGGGCTGCGGTCGGGGTCGAGAGGGGTTTCCTGGTGGATCAGCCGGACGCCATGGCCGGAGATGGAGGTGAGTCGTAGTGTAGTTATTTATTTGGTTGTTTTGTTGGCGGCGGGTTTGTGTGGTGGTGGTTGGTGGTATTGTCGATTGTGGTGGTTGTTTTGTGTTGATTTGGTCACAGGGCCAGTTACTAGGTCGGGACGGGGAGGATGGCTCCAGACGAGGAGGGGCTGTGGTGGCGACAGCGGGTCGTGGTGGCGGTATGGCGCCCGAGTAGATGGTCGGATGGGGTTTGGGTCGGGTTTGTGGACGGGTGGGTGGTGGTGATGGTTATGGTGTTTGTACCTGGCCGTGGCGGTTGGCGGCCAGGCGGATGGACGGGGTGCTGGTGGCGCGGGTGTTCATCGGGTTTCGGGGCAATGGGGATTTTGGGTGGCGGTTGATTCGGGTATGGGCTGTGGTCGGATGATGATGATGATGATGATGGCCAGGGTGATGTTGTGGTGTTGGTTACTATCTTTGGTGGCGGCGACGGGGAACGTTTTGCACGGCAGAGATGGTGGTTGGGCTGGCGGTGGCGAGGATGTAGTCGGGGGTAGCTCTTATGGTAGTGTCCGGGATTGTCGGACGCATCAAAAATTGTATATGTATTAGAAAAGCTTTAGTGGAAGGGACGGAGGACACGGACATGGACATGATGCACGAACTCTAGTTGTGGTGGTGGAGAATTTATCGAATGGTAGAAATCTTTGGACGAGTACCTCTCCTTATATATAGGTGGGAATTTCCAGTTGGATAATGATTAGAATTAATTTAAACCCAATTAGATTTAAAGCAATGAAATCAAATCTAAATTCAAATTCAATTTCAATTTAAATCTATAAATTCTACCTTTATACTATTTAAATTAAATCCATAAAATTAAATCGAGATTTAAAATGGCCACAATAATTTCCAAATATATTTTCCAAAAATACCAATAATAATAATTTCAAAAATAATAAATATTTTTTTGAATAATAAAATATTAATATTAATAAATTTCAAAAATTATATTTTTATTTATGAATAAACTAATAAAATATTTATGAAATATATGTATGCACTAAGAATATCATTTATTATTAATAACTGTTATAAACCAAAGGCTTTTATAAATAAAATTATAAACTTGAAAATTTTGGTACGATAGCTAAAAATAATTATTGCATATATTATTTTAAAACTATAAAAATAGAAAAAAATATTTTTTAAAAATATGTACGTTCGCACATATTCGCACTTATCAAGCAATTACGAAAAATGAAATTTCGCGCACGACGTACAATACTGCTACGCGACGTACAATACAAAATTTTAAATCAGTACCAAATTTAATTAAAAAAGTATTAGAAATTTAGGGATTTTACATCCTACCCAACTTAAAAGAATTTCGTCCTCGAAATTAAGAATTAGTATGGGGGTCGGGAAAACACAAGGGAGGTATCGATGGGAAACAAATAATGACAATGCATCAACAAAATCATGTTGTAAGAAATCGTGATCTAAATCATAGAATTTAATATGGGTATGGCTATGAGGGTCGCGAGTTAAGGCACGAGTAGAAGATTAAGGGTTTAAAGTTAGTCACGATATCATGCAAAGGAATGATATCAAGAGAAAAATGAGAGGCCTAAAAGATATGTTTTGAAAGTACGTTGAGGGCACGATTTAAGAGAGCGAATTAGGGTTACGCCTAAATTAAGCGATGTTAGTAAATGTAGGGCCGGGAAGAAGGACAAGTAGTTTAAGACGAAGAAATAGCAACATCGAGTGATAATGGCCATAATCGATAGGAAGGCTAGAGGAAGTTCCAGCACAACGCCTTCGTCCTTCTAAAATAGGTGAAGGCGAAAGCAATATAGAGTTCGAAGGTGGCGTTATCGAATACGAATACGTGATTCAAAGTCGATGGAATAATTTCAAAGGAATTGTCAAGGCAGTCGTGGATGGGGTTCTAAAGGCCAAGTTTAGTTATGTTCCGTCCACGTAGAATAATAGACAAAAGCGAACTAAAGTGCACTCGGTTGATCAGACTATCATGCACCGGTTCTGATTAGACAATATGTTAGTGGGAGCGACCCAAATAACATATGTCTTGAACAAGCACGATAAAAGAATAAGCTTGCAGAAACTAGGCTACATTAGCATCATTAGTCTAGATAGTAAAAATGTAGGCACGATGGTAGATGATATAAAAAACAAATATGAATAGTCTAAGAGTCATAAGAATCTAAGTCTTGTTTATTCCTATACAATCATTCTACGGTTTTATTAACCAAGGCTTGGTTGTCTAAATGGGTTAAATTTCTCTAGTCTCTATGGTCTAGACAATACTATTTGTATTCCCGTAATGGTCAAGGGTGTGTTAGGTCATGGGGTATTCTACCCAACTTAAAGAATTAAGCTAAGGGTGTTTGGGACATCTAACTAGTAGGGGTCACCTGTCTAACCTCTAGCAAAATACGAAAGGAAAATAATAACTATGATGGAAGGAATCAAGCAAGATGCAGTCGATGAGTCGAACGATAGTTCGAATATAGAATCGAGGAAAGAGGTCAAGTATGTGGATGAGATCCTAGACTTCTAACCCTATTCGCAGGCTTGTTTGGTACGGTAAAGTAACCAAATAATTTATCTTGACCTGCATGGGCCACCACAAAAACATGTAACGCCCCAGTCCCAAAATACGTAGGACCAAGTACGTAAACATGCCAGCTGTATACATACGAAGTATAGGGCCTTGTATGTATACATAAGCTGTAAAATACAGTAATCCAAGACAAACTAAATCTCATCCACAATGAAAAGAATAATAATATAAAAATCAACTTGAATATTTATGATACAATCGTTGGGCGGAGACAAAGTCCACTACCAACTATCTCAATGAAAGAAGTGTACAAGAATCGATCCATAAAATGGCAAGACGAACCAAGCGCAATTGTCTTCGAATAAATGGAGAAGACCACGATCTCGGCTAGGATACCTGCGGAAGACATGAACACACACCTAGGGAAAAACCATGTCCTCAGACGGACGTAGCAAGATACAGGAAGAACAAGCTAATATGAACTGTCAGAATAATAAAATAATATATAAAAGACTATCCTAGGCATAAATATGCAAGGAGATTCTAACCGCCTAATGTGCAATTTAGAGGACAACTTTCATGCGCATGGGTGGGATTTTATGCTATAAGTACGTAACTGGCATCCAGTGATCCGTATCCGTCCGTAACATCCAAAATGTCAGAGGACATCTACAAATAAATCGTCACAGTTCCATCCGGAGACTGTGGTTTACCTATTTGGATTCCCATACGTACTAGCGACTGTCCTCCCCCAATATATTCCATACTGTTCAAGTCATGTCCATGGCTCGTCCAGTTTTGTAACTGCTTGAGTCTCTAAAACCCTAGTCATAGCAGTTACGATCATCTATCCGTCACACAACTTTAGAGATGGCCAATCCATAAGTTATGTCCCTAACAAAATATCTCATATCGTATAGTGTGAGTGTCATGGCCAAAGGAGATATAAGGATATCCCTCCAACAAGTAGGTAGTCTGCTAAAACTATGTTAGCATGCATAAAGTAACGACTAATAAAGTCGCTTGCACCCAAGTGTGGCTTGGACGCGCAGTTTATAACAAAAGAAACTAACAATATGAAACAAAATAAATAATACAGAAAATAAATAATTTGACAGTTAATTAGCAAGGTATACTTGCCTGCTGTGACGTCTGGTGAGCTGCTTGGTGTGGTACAACAAAGGTGGCACAAGATCGACTTCGGTACTACAACTAGGCAAGGGAGCCTCTGTTGACGACACGGAGTATTCCATCGGATCCAGAACGGTCAACTTAGTTAGGTTTGACATGATGAAGTGTAGAATTGGAAAGAAAATAGGAATAATGGGATTGGTATGGTCAATAATTGATAGTCGAAGAGTTGGTGAAAGTAATATTTATACTATTTTATAAACTATTTATAACCTTTGAAACTATATTTATTAGTAAAATAAATTTTCTGATCGATACAAAAAAATTATATAAAATTAGATTTTAGCTAAGACTCTACGATTGTTAAGATAGTAGTTTAGGAAAAATCTATAAAATATTTTAGATAAAGATTAAAAATACAGATTTCCTAATTTATAAACTATATTTTACGTGTTCAAACATTTCTAGGTAATTATAAAATAAAATATTTAGGGTT
The DNA here is from genome assembly GCA_029216955.1 of Iris pallida. NCBI lineage: Eukaryota > Viridiplantae > Streptophyta > Magnoliopsida > Asparagales > Iridaceae > Iris > Iris pallida. Next base: position 16,126,858 of record JANAVB010041816.1, read on the forward strand.
TGAAATCTAAATATTTAAGTCAAAACTATATATATAAGTATATATATAAAAAGTTGGAATACTAAAATAATTATTTGTAAATCTCTAATTAAATTGGTCAAAGAAATTTTACAAAACATATATCATATATTCCTATATTTTGGACCCATACATGATCACATCAAACATAGATATATTATGTATAGATTTAAATGGAAGATACGAAAACATTTATCCTATTCTTATAGAAGTATACTATTAAATGAGAACAATAAAAATATGATAATAATAACAAAAATAGTAATAACACAGCTGTAACAGCTGTGCCCCTTAAGTGGAGCCAAGGGGACACAACACATAATAATAATAATAATAATAATAATAATATCAAAAGTATTCCTTCTACACCATAAAACAACAAGCTAAAGCAATCAATTCAAAGAAACAAAAAAAATCTATTATTAGTGATTAAAACTGAGCATACTGCTCTTGAGAGAGAGAATAGAGAAAACAAAAAAAAGGAAAGGGAAGAAAGGAGAGGGCGGAGGAGAAAATCGGGAGGGAGGAGATCGAGAGTCTCGACGGAGGGCTCGGGCGGCAAGGGGCGGCGTCGGACACGCGCAGAGGGAGGCAGAGAAGTTCAGGCACCAGACCGCGGGAGGTTGTCGGTCTTGGGCAGACGAGCGGGGGTCGGAGGGCGGCGCCGAAGAAGGGCTGCGGTCGGGGTCGTGAGGGGTTTCCTGGTAGATCGGCCGGACGCCGTGGCCGGAGATGGAGGTGAGTCGTAGTGTAGTTATTTATTTAGTTGTTTTGTTGGCGGTGGGTTTGTGTGGTGGTGGTTGGTGGTGTTGTCGATGGTGGTGGTTTTTTTTGTGTTGATTTGGTCACAGCGCCAATTACTGGGTCGAGACGGGAAGGATGGCTCCAGACGAGGAGGGGCTGTTGTGGCGACAGCGGGTCGTTGTGGCGATATGGCGCCGGAGGAGATGGTCGGATGGGGTTTGGGCCGGGTTTGTGGACGGAAGGGTGGTGGTGATGGTTATGGTGTTTGTACCTGGCCGTGGCGGTTGGCGGCCAGGCGGATGGACGGGGTGCTGGTGGCACGGGTGTTCATCGGGTTTCGGGACAATGGGGATTTTGGGTGGCGGTTGATTCGGGTGTGGGCTGTGGTCGGATGATGATGATGATAGCCAGGGTGATGTTGTGGTGTTGGTTACTATCTTTGGTGGCGGCAACGGGGAACGTTTTGTACAGCAGAGATGGTGGCTGGGCTGGCGGTGGCGAGGATGTAGTCGGAGGTAGCTCTTATGGTAGTGTCCGGGATTGTTGGACGCCTCAAAAATTGTATATGTATTAGAAAAGCTTTAGTGGAAGGGACGGAGGACACGGACATGGACACGATGCACGAACTCTAGTTGTGGTGGTGGAGAATTTGTGGAATGGTAGAAATCTATGGACGAGTACCTCTCCTTATATATAGGATGTGGGAATTCCCGGTTGGATAATGATTAGAATTAATTTAAACCCAATTAGATTTAAATCAATGAAATCAAATCTAAATTCAAATTCAATTTCAATTTCAATTTAAATCTATAAATTCTACCTTTATACTATTTAAATTAAATCCATAAAATTAAATCGAGATTTAAAATGGCCTCAATAATTTCCAAATATATTTTCCAAAAATACCAATAATAATAATTTTGAAAATAATAAATATTTTTAACTATCTTTTTGAATAATAAAATATTAATATTAATAAATTTCGAAAATTACATTTTTATTTAAAAATAAACTAATAAAATATATGTTTGCACTAAGAATATCATTTATTGTTAATAACTGTTATATACCAAAGGCTTTTTATAAATAAAATTATAAACTTGAAAATTTTGGTACGATAGCTAAAAATAATTATTACATATATTATTTTGAAACTATAAAAATAGAAAAAATATTTTTTTTAAAATATGTATGCTCACACATATTCGCACTTGTCGAGCAATTACGAAAAACAAAATTTCGCGCACGACGTACAATACGGCTACGCGACGTACAATATAAAATTTTAAATTAGTACCAAATTTAATTAAAAAATAGTAGAAATTTAGGGTTTTACAGTCGGGGTCCCGGAGTACAAGACCACGGGCAATGCTCTAAATCATGCTCTCCGCCTTGAGAGCCAGTATCCTCCTGTTGCTGCAGCCTTTGTGTACAATTCCAATCACAAACGTCCTAGCCATACGGGAGGCAACAACTACGCGTCAAAGCGTCCAAATAACGGCGGCCACAAGGGTCAGAAAATGATACCTCAGTGCACAAATTGCGGGCGAGTTGGACACCATGCCAGCCACTGATTTTCCCGTAATGTAGAATATTTCGCTTGCGGACAGAGGGGTCACAGGACGCAAAACTGGCCAAGCTTTCGACAGACTCGTAATGCCCCACCCCAAAAAAATTGTCAAGAGAATCGAGGACAGGCGCCCCGACCTCCTTAGCCCATTCAACCCGCACCGCAAAATGGCCAAAACCGTCGCCCCAACACCCAGGGCCGCGTCTACGCCATAACTCGAGATGAAGTTCTTGCATCAGATACAGTAGTGTCAGGTATACTAAATTTCAATAATGTACCTGCTCGTGTGTTATGTGATTCAGGCGCTTCGCATAGTTTTATATCGGCAGACTTTGCTGTCGAGCACAAATTTCCTATAATATTATTAGATCTCGATCTTAGTGTAAGTACACCTTTGGGTACGCCACTACTCACTAATTTAGCCTGCGGCGACGGGATCATCTTTATTGGGGTCAAAAGATCGGTCTTGATACGATAGTTCTAGACATGAAGGACTTCGACATCATACTGGGTATGGATTGGCTCGGTCCTTGCGATGCTACCATCGATTGCACAGGAAAGAAGGTCACCTTCCGCATACCTGGAGTGTCTGAATTCTGCTATACGTGTGGTGAAGCTTCGTCGGCCTGCATAGTGATCTCGGCAATCTCTGCTCGGAAGCTGCTTTATTCCGGGTGTGAAGGCTACTTAGCGTCCGTTCGTGACATGAGATAGGATGGTACAAACGCGGGTCAGACCGACATTGTGGCAGAATTCTCAGACGCGTTCCCGGACGAGCTACCCGACATGCCACCTGATCGAAAAATAAAGTTCACCATCGACACATTCTCTGACACCTGGTCGATCTTGAAAGCTCCATACAGAATGGCCCCAGCAGAATTGAAAGAACTGAAGGCACAACTACAGGAATTACTTAACAAAGGGTTCATCCGTCCGAGTTTCTCGCCATGGGGTGCGCCCGTGCTTTTTGTGAAGAAGAAGGATGGATCAATGCTACTCTGCATCGACTATCGGGAATTGAATAACGCCACCGTCCAGAACAAATACCCCATGCCCCGCATCGACGACTTATTTGACCAGCTCCAAGGTGCAACGGTGTTTTCGAAGATTGATCTGCGATCGGGTTATCACCAACTCAAAGTCAAGCTAGATGACGTGCTGAAGTCTGCCTTCTGTACTCGTTACGGCCACTACGAGTTCTTGGTAATGTCGTTCGATCTGACAAACGCCCATGTCGTCTTCATGGATCTAATGAATCGGGTGTTCCGTCCGTTCGTTGACAAATTCATAGTAGTCTTCATCGACGACATCCTCGTCTACTCGAAGGATCGAGCACAACATGCAGAGCACCTGCGGACGGTACTCCAAACCCTTCGAGAGAATCAGTTGTATGCGAAGATGAGTAAGTGCAAATTCTGGTTGAACAGTGTCTCATTCCTTGGGCACATCATCTCCGCCGCGGGCATCACAGTCGATCCGAAGAAAGTTGAGGTATTTGCTGATTGGAAACGGCCCGCATCAGTTAGCAAAATTTGAAGCTTCCTAGGCTTTACGGGATACTAGCGACGCTTCGTGAAGGACTTCACGAAGATTGCATCGTTGTTGACTCGCCTCACCCAGAAAGGAGTTGCATTTGAGTGGTCAGACGACTGTGAAGCTTCCTTCCAAGAGCTCAAACAACGGCTCATTTCAGCCCCGATACTTGTACTTCCTGAAGGGACGGAGGAATTTCAAATCTTCAGCAATGCTTCTGGCTAGGGCTTGGGGTGTGTGCTCATGCAGCGGGATAAGGTGATATCTTTTTCTTTCCGGCAGTTGAAGCCGTACGAGAAGAACTACCCCACGCACGACCTAAAACTAACGGCAATTGTGTTCGCGTTGAAGCTGTGGCATCACTATCTCTATGGCGTGGCGTGCAGGATTTATATGGACCATAAAAGCCTCAAGTATCTCTTCACCCAGAAAGAACTGAATTTGCGTCAGAGGCGATGGCTCAAACTGATCAAAGACTATGACTTATCAATCGACTACACACCGGACAAAGGAAATGTGGTAGCGGATGCGCTGAGCCAGAAGTACTTAGCTTCGTTATGCATCAACGATCGACTGCTGCGTGACTTGGAAGGAATGGGCATTGAACTCCGAGTTCATTTCAGAGATGTGAAACTGTCACAACTGCGGCTGGAACCGAGCCTATTGGAGAGAATCAAGTCTGCTCAGAAGGACGACCCATACATGGAGAAGATACAGAAGCTGATTTCGACATGGAAAGTATCCGACTTTGCAGAGGACGAGTCAGGAGTGTTGCGAGTGAAGGGTCGCCTATGCGTTCCAGATGACGCAGAATTTAGAAAGGAGATAATGTCGAAGGCGCATTATACAAAATATTCTTTGTATCCTGGTAGCACCAAGATGTATAAGGACCTCCGCATCGTCTTTTGGTGGCACGGTATGAAGAGGGACGTAGCACTCTTTGTGTCAAAGTGTATGGCCTGTCAGCAAGTTAAAGCCGAGCACCAGCGACCGGGCGGAGAGATACAGAACCTTGCCATTCCAGAGTGGAAATGGGATCATGTCACTATGGACTTTATTGTTGGCCTGCCGAGGACGCCGCGGGGAAACGACACCGTCTGGGTCATCGTCGATCGACTAACCAAATTGGCGCACTTTATAGCCATTAAAGTTACTTGGAGCGTCGACCGCCTTGCTCAGCTATATCTTGATGAAATAGTTCGGCTGTATGGGGTCCCAGTATCTATCATCTCGGATCGAGATGGACGGTTCGTGGCACGCTTTTGGAGTAGTCTTCATTCAGCATTGGGGACCAAGTTGTAGTTTAGCTCAGCTTACCATCCTCAGACTGACGGCCAAACTGAGCAGGTGAACCAAATTCTCAAAAACATGTTACGACTCTGTGCGATCGACTTGGAGTCAAGTTGGGACGTTCATCTACCGTTGGCTGAGTTTGCATACAACAACAACTATCAGTCCAGCATCCAAATGGCACCATATGAAGCTTTGTACGGTCGGAAGTGCAGATCGCCCATTTGCTGGGATAATGTCGGAGAACGGCAGATACTTGGTCCGGGGCTGGTGGAGCAGACTATACAGAAGGTCAAGTTAATACGGGAGAGATTGAAGATAGCACAAAGCCGGCAGAAGAGCTATGCCGACACGCATCGACGCCCCCTCGAGTTCTCGGAAGGCGACCATGTATTCTTGAAAGTAATGCCCATGCGTGGAGTTTCCAGGTTCGGTGTGAAAGGGAAGTTGAGCCCAAGATTTGTTGGCCCGTTCAAAATATTGAAGCGAGTCACCCCGGTAGCTTACCAAATCATCTTGCTACCTATATTTTTGGAGGTACACGACGTCTTTCACGTCTCACAATTACAGAAGTACGTGCACGATCCGAGCCATATAGTAGATTTGGGTCAGCTGGATCTGAAGGCGGACTTGTTATATGTTGAAGAGTCTGTGCAAATTTTGGAGCACAAAGATAAACTTCTCCGCAACCGTGCTATTCTCCTCGTCCGCGTCCTCTGGAGAAACCATTCGGTCGAGGAGTCGACGTGGGACCTTGAGTCAGAAATGAAAGAAAAATTTTCTTCGTTGTTCTCGTAGATGTAGATTCTATTCTTAAGTTTCAAGGATGAAACTTTTTCTTAGTTGGTTATGGTTTAGTGCCCCGTCCCTACATCGTGCCCCGTTCTCCATCCACGGGATGTACGAGAAAGGAACATTATTGCTATCGATTCGGTCGGAACGGATAGGTCGGGATCGATCGAACGGGAACGGTTGAATTAAGATCCATTCCCCGTTATGGAATGTCTTCTTCGGAACCAAGTTCCATATTCAGCGGGTTGCGCCTCAAGGATTGACTCTGCGGCTGAGTCGGGAGAGACCTCCCGTTGCTATATTTTTTCACGCCGCTTGCGTTAGTTTTGACTTGGTTTTATGAATGCATTTTCGTAGATTTTTTCGATGGTTTTCATGGCTTGCATTTCGAACTCGCATTTTCTATCGAACTTCTTGAATAATACAGTGTTCTAATCAGTTGCTCGTGCGATTTCAGGTAATCGCGTAGGCGACGTCTAGCGCGACCAACAAGTTCTCTCGCCTGAAGTAAACTCAAAATGAGTGGCTGACCTTTCTCTTCTCGACCCCTTCTTAGGTCAATCAATAATGTTTATTGCGAATGATAGGATAATTGCAAGGGCACGAACACGAATGAATGAGCAAGTTTTCAAAGAAAAGGTACGCTATATCTTAATAACTAAAAATATGTCTTTGCACGGTCACGGACAACTTGTAGACAAGGTGAGCATTTCTTCGCATGGCAACCCGAGGCCACGGGACCGTTACGGCCGAAAAAGAAAACAAGTAATTAGTTGTGCTGGGCACGGGTTAGGCGGAGACTTGCAGTGGGGCTCGCTACTTGCGCTGAAAGGACCCCGTCTAACAAAAGCTAGAGGAGTCCACGATGACTCTGGAAGCCAGTGACCAATCACATGTAATATTGCACTTGGTATCAAAATGATAACAATTGACAGAAAAGAACATGGTAAGTTTCATAAGGCACAGCACGGTCCGCCGTGGGTAAGTTCCAACGTATTTTACATTATGCTTGTCATATGCTTGTTTGAAATTCATTATGATGGTTAGAAACATTCATAAACTAAGTCATATAAACTTTTCAACAAAATGAGAGCTTGGAACTTAAATAGCCACGCACCAGTACAAAGTGTAATGTACTGATCCTCGCTCTCTATGTAGGTACCCCGAACCACGAAGGACGTGCCACTTAAAGCTCAAGGCGGCGCGAACATTTTTGAAGCCTCGTCCGTGTGTTGAAGGCTTGTTCCTGAATCCTTTTGAAGACTCTGCACTCGGTACAAAAGAAGAAAAGATGGCGACTCGACTTTTCTCGATAGCAGGTAGAAAGTGTAATTGTTTTGCTTATAAAAAGGGATGTAATGTATGGAACGACTATCTCATCAGCGTTTGTTTTGTAAGTCGAGTCATGTTGTAGCCCGCACGGTGTAACGCCCCAGTTCCGGAACACGGGGACGTACACGGCCAGCTACACCGTATAAGGTACGAATACGCTATACGGTGATGACGGCTGTCCAGTCTGGTTGGGTATCCTAGCATACAATCAATCTATGGCCTAAATCCGATCTCATATCCACAGGTAAATCACAATGAAACAATATCAAGAGAGATAATCATATGAAAAACAGGAAATACTCATATAAAAATCTGGAATCTACAGTACAGGATAATAATGTAGACAAGTATACCTTCCCACAGTTCCTAGCATGGTCTTGAACTGAAGCACACCCTCCAAGTCAAGTCTGAAAGATCCACCGGGTCGGTCTCAGACAATCTGGAAACAATCCAGGGTTGGTCAGGCCAACCGCAGCAAGTACCAGAAAGGAAGGCTCAAGGACGGGCGAAGAAAACCAGCAGGATAAAATATGACAAGAATAATATTTAAAAACAGTAAATAAAGGTAAGGGATCGTGCGGTACCAACGCACGATAACAATCCACAAGTATAGTGAAGCTAACACAATCACAATCTCCCTAGCATCCACTAACACCTGCATTGCCAGCTGGAAATCAATATCAGCTAGCTAGCAGGCAACAAGCCAAACAACACAGAAGGACAAGCGGCCACACAATGCCTACGGCTTGCTATTATTAGCTAACTAGGGTTATCACAGGCCTAATTACTAACAAGATGCAGTTGAGGTATTCCTATAGCCACAAGCCCTGCAGACTATCCAGGTTATCCAGGATGAATATATATAGTAGGTACATCGCCCGGGAGACAAATGTACCCTAATAGCTAGCTAGAGGGGTGCCCCACATGACAGTGGGCTGGAAATGTGCCCTACTCGACGGCAGGCTACAAGTCCACATGAGCGCCCAGATAACGGGATTGCCTGTAGCCGGAATACCTCGATCTATATGAGCTACTTGATCAATCTAGTTGTTAACCTAGTCAGATTCATTATGAATTCCTGACCGTGGTAACCAGGAATCCATGTCCTAGACATGATTCAAGACGGGACAGGTAGTTTGTACAAGCACAATCAGAAAAATCAACCACGGTGTCAAGACGGGGTCATGCCTAGCAAGTCAGGACTGGCTGTCGCAACAGCGGTCAAAAGTAAACATGTCATGTCAAGAGTAATAGTCAGGAGTGCGCCACCATGGGCCACTATCAAGAATCAAGAGTATACATGCCAGGTTTACTGTCAAGTCCAGAGTGCTAGTCAGGAGTGCACCTCTACGGGCCACTATCAAGAATCAAGACGGGTCCAGGTCATCGTGTAATACCAGGAACAAGGTCAAACCTATCAGTCACAAGAAGTCACATGCCCAAATCGTGACATGGATATCAAGTCAGTTACAAGATCAAAATCTCTACTATAATAGTCTGTCAAGTACACATGGGAACCTACAGCTCAAATCATCAAGTCGATCCATCCACCTTATCAAACTATCAGGAGTCTCCTATCTACGATGGAAATCAATATCATGTCAGGAAGGTCAATAACCAAATACCAAGCTAATCACTATAAGCAACGCTAGGCCCTCTGGCTCACAAGAATCCTCCAAGTCAATGATCACCAGCCACTAGAAAATGAGCCCCTCAACTACCAAGACATAGCAATCAAACCAGGTTCCCCAACTACCGGAATACACAAAGGCACCAAGTTTTGGGCGTTTGGGAAGTCGAGTAAAAATCATATGATAATACCCTCGATATACTCCTCGTTCTACAAAATATTCGAAATCACCAAAATCCAAGAATCCGCATAGATCCACCAAGTCAATATCCCGAGATCATACTCTCCATAATACTCAATCCTTAGTCATATCCACAAGTCACAATTCCCAATACATAGGACAACTGTCAGCTCTACCTGACTAGACTAGGACAACCCCTAGGATGAAGGGTCAGGGGACAAGAGTCCGGTGATAAATATCGCCGAAAGTGGCAAGGATTACACGGACCGCTCTGGAGCAAATCCACAACCCTTAAACCAAACAAGGACCAGGGTTGCAGACCGTCTCCCGAATGGAACCGCTCTCCTTACACTATCCGACGGATAAGACAGATCAGGAGCTAGGCGACTGATCTAGTCTGGAGTCTACCTAGCAAGCAATGGGATCAGGTATACTATACCAAGGTGAACAGGCACGAGCCCAGTCCAGCAAACTAAAGGAATGGTTCTGCCCAGTCCTTCGAACCAAATTCCCGATCGAGAATTTTGGAAGAATCCGGCAGAGTCTCCTCTGTATTCTGGACAGGAGCTCCCAGCGAGTTGGGGCAAAAATCCACTCGACGCAACCCGCCGCGGAATCGCAGAATCGCAGACTGAGAACACTAAGTCTCAGCTACCAGCAGCACTACGATGCGTACTGGGAACAAATCGATAGCCGAGAACACTAAGCCCCGGCCTCCAGCAGCGCTAAGAGGCGTACTGGGAAATCAATCAAACCCGAGACCACTAAGTCCCGGCCTCCAGCAGCGCTACAATGCGTACTGGGCGCCAAGCCAACATGCATAATAATAAAATAACTGCCTCGCAGGGCGCACCACAACACATGCCCATAAATCCCTAACCCAAGCACAATCACCGCCACAAGTAAAGTTAGCCAAAGCGATTACCCGACCGCGAGTCGGACATGGGGCACATGGGGACAATCCGTACAAGTGAGTCGTGCTCGTGTCCTCGGAGGTGTGGATGACCCATCCGAGTCGTCCGATACGGTCTATCCCAGTATCGGACCAAGCTAGTCTAGGTTATCATGACAGTTCTACTGCTAAGCTACACTACTCATGATTATACAATTTTACAATAAATTAAATATAATAAAATCCAGAAGAGATGGCAAGAGCCGCAGATGAGCAAGGGATACTTGCCTAGAGGGCTCGGCTAGGTAAGCAAGTCTTCGGCAGTCACGATCCAAGCTAGCGCACCAATCGAGATCCTCAGAACACACAATAAACAATCATTAGAATTAAATAATAAAATAATGACAAGATTACGAAGAATGGCACGAGGCTATACCGTACGGGTCCCGCAAGCAGCGCAGGAATCTGGCAAGGAAACCGAGGCACGCGAACCGATACGGGCACGCAAATCGAGACGCGCACGTATATCGAGACGCGTACGAGAATCGAGTGAACACGAATATCGAGACGAACAAGAAACATAAACGTGCACAAAAATTGAGACGTATACGTAAATCGAGACGACCCAAGGTCCAAGGAGCACGTAAATCGATGCGGCACATAAATCGATGTGTGCACGCAAATCGAAAAAGTGCAGAGTTCAATATGGCACACAACCGAGGTGGCACACAAATCGATGCGTGCACGCAAACCGAGGCAACACAAGATATAATATAACACAAATTAATACGATACGCAAATCGGTGCATGTACGTAAATCGAGGCAGTACGGGTCACGAGGTAGGCACAAAGGTCGAGACACAAAAATCGAGACGGTGCACAAATCGAGATGGCACGGTGTTCGAGGCAGCACGGGGCTCGAGTCGTCCCGCTGCCCAAGGCAGCACGTGGATCGGGGTGCACGAAAACTGGGACAGCACACAAATCGAGACACACATCCCGAAAAGCACGGGAAACGAGGGAACACGCAAGTCAAGCGTGCGTGCGGCCCGAGGAGAGCACGACTTCCAAGGCTGCACACTGCTCGAGCAGCGCGGGGCCCAAGGGCGACCCGCCACTCGAGGCTGGCGCAGCCAGCGAGGCTCGACGGCGACGATGGTTGCCAGGAAAGGAAAAAGGGGGAAGGCGGAGGAGCTCACCGGGGCTGGCCATGTCGCGGCGGCTCCGGCGGAGGGAGGACAGCAGCAGGAGGAGCTCCAGCCTGCGGTGGAGGAGCTGGTCGCGACGAAGCTGGCCGGGCGGAGGCCATGGGGGCCCGGCCAGGCGAAGGGGGTGGCTCGCGGCGGCGATCTGCACCACGACGAGAGCAGGAAGGAGAAGGGGGAGATGGAGACGATGGTGGCGCTGGTGGTTGCGGGTGACGGAAAGTGGCCGGAGGGGCTGGCCACGGCGGAGGCGGGCGCCGGAAACAGTGGGAGAGGAAGAGATGGAAGTGGTAATGGGAGCAGTAGTGGTGGCGGTGGCGGTCGCCGGAGGCCATTGGGGCAGTGGTGGTGGAGTGTCGGCTGATGGTGGTGGCAACTACGGTGGTGGGTGGTGGAGGAGATGGCGACGATGATGGCGGTGGTGAAGGTGGTGCAGGCGGTGGTGCCGGCGGAGAAAGCCGGAAAAGAAAGAGTGAGCGAGAGAGATGAGTTAGAGAGGGAGAGCTCGGGAGTGTTCCAAAGAGATCGGGAGAGGGAGTTTGGGGGAGGAGGGGAGTAAGAGCTGAGAGAGAGAATGAAGAGTAAGGATTGGGGGGGTCGGCTGAGCCAGTAAGGGGGGAGGAGAGAGAGAAAGAGTGAAGAGAGGGGGTGGGGTTAGGTTTAGATATTTTGGGGAGGAGGGGTAGCTAGGTAATTTAACAACAATAATAATAATAATAATGAGGATGATAATTGATAATAATAAAAACAACTTAATATAAACTAGCCATGTTAACCCCTAATAATAATAATAAAATAATATTAATAACAATTAAATAGAGACAATAATCAAATGCCAGGTCTAAATAATTAAGGCTAACCAAAGTCCAGAAAAATAAATAAAATTTTAAGAATACCCAAAATTTAAAATCCTCCAAATACAGAAATACAGTCATTTACGTATTTTGGAAAAAAATAGGGAGATGACATTCTACCCACCTTACAAAAATTTCGTCCTCGAAATTTCAAAATTATCAAAATAGGGTTTTTAAAACTAGTACATATATATCTGCAATGAAAACTCTACCCACCTTACAGAAATCAAGTAATACAATAAGAAATGAACAAAATCTCAATATGAAAACATCAAGGGGAACAAGGTCTAGCTAAATAAATCAACTCGCAAGGTAAACCCAAAACATCGAAAGAATCTCGAAAATCAAATTCTCGCACACACGAAATAACCCCATAAGTCAAAACAAGTACAAAATATCGAAAACAATGTCCAAAAACGTAAAATCCCAACTGCATAAAAAAATAATAATAAATCTACATAAAATCATAAAATACAGGATATCTGTCTCGAACTGATGACCGTAGTTTCCTAATATCTGAAAAATGTATGCCATGGTCATTCCCTGCCACGCCATCTGGAATGGCTGCAAAAGATTCACCATGATACTATAATCGAGCGGCTGCAACTTTCGTTACCACGCCGTCAAGGTATACTAGGGTCACCCAGTACTCTCGACAAATACCCAAAACGAATCAAACCCATAACCCAAATATCCAATTCACTAAAATCACAAAATCTCTAACAATGTAATGAGAGTCCTAGAAAACAATCAAAATCCAAAATCCAGGTGATTCATAACACACATCCAAAATATCTTCAATAATAACCACAAGATAGCTTTTCTATGAAAGTACTCCATATCGATAGGAAAATACTCCAATTCAAGAATCCATATCAAAACATGAAGTATAGAAGGTATACCTATAATCAAAAATAATATCTGAAATATATAATCATGAGTGCAGAACTGTCCGAAATCAAGGAAGCCGAATCGATACAAGAATATCCCTCGGATACTCAACAAATGTTAAAATATCCAATCTCAGAGTCCTGATAAAATCTTCATTCTGCAGCAATCCAGCCAACGCTCGAAGAGGGCGATAATGATACTAAGTCAACGAAGTCAACGCACGAAAGGGATAACAAGAAATCAACCAAGGCGAAACACCGGTAGAGAGTACAGAACCCAAGATAAATAATCATGTAACCCAAATAATAGAGATAAGATAACATCTCATCAAATAAGGTGATCGACATGACCAACTATAGGATCATATCTATCAAACAAGGATCAGAGGTAGATAACACGAATAAGACATGGCCAAGCAAGATAGGTCCAAGAATAGATGAGGACCAGTTCACAGGTTCAAGGGAGCGAAGGACAAGTGTAACAAGTGGGAATACCAAAAAATAGTGGACTGAGATCAATACTCATGTGATACCCAACAAAATCTCAAAACGAGACCTGCATGGGCCACCACTAAAACCATGTAACGCCCCAGTTCCGAAACACAGGGACGTATACGGCCAGCTACACCGTATAAGGTATGAATACGCTATACGGTGATGACGGCTGTCTAGTCTGGTTGGGTATCCTAGCATGCAATCAATCTATGGCCTAAATTCGATCTCATATCTACAGGTAAATCACAATGAAACAATATCAAGAGAGATAATCATATGAAAAATAGGAAATACTCATATAAAAATCTGGAATCTACAGTACAGGATAATAATGTAGACAAGTATACCTTTCCACGGTTTCTAGCATGGTCTGGAACTGAAGCATACCCTCCAAGTCAAGTCTGGAAGATCCACCGGGTCAGTCTCAGACAATCTGGGAACAATCCAGGGTTGGTCAGGCCAACCGCAACAAGTACCCGAAAGGAAGGCTCAAGGACGGGCGAAGGAAAACCAGCAGGATAAAATATGACAAGAATAACATCTAAAAACAATAAATAAAGGTAAGGGATCGTGCGGTACCAACGCACGATAACAATCCACAAGTATAGTGAAGCTAACACAATCACAGTCTCCCTAGCATCCACTAACACCTGTATTGCCAGCTGGAAATCAATATCAGCTAGCTAGCAGGCAACAAGCCAAACAACACAGAAGGACAAGCGGCCACACCAATGCCTACGGCTTGCTATTATTAGCTAACTAGGGTTATCACAGGCCTAATTACTAACAAGATACAGTTGAGGTATTCCTATAGCCACAAGCCCTGCAGACTATCCAGGTTATCCAGGACGAATATATATAGTGGGTACATCGCCCGGAAGACAAATGTACCCTAATAGCTAGCTAGAGGGGTGCCCCACATGACAGTGGGCTGGAAATGTGCCCTACTCGACGGCAGGCTACAAGTCCACATGAGCGTCCAGATAACGGGATTGCCTGTAGCCGGAATACCTCGATCTATATGAGCTACTTGATCAATCTAGTTGTTAACCTAATCAGATTCATTATGAATTCCTGATCGTGGTAACCAGGAATCCATGTCCTAGACATGATGCAAGAAGAGACAGGTAGTTTGTACAAGCACAATCAGAAAAATCAACCACGGTGTCAAGACGGGGTCATGCCTAGCAAGTCAGGACTGGCTGTCGCAACAGCGGTCAAGAGTAAACATGTCATGTCAAGAGTACTAGTCAGGAGTGCGCCACCACGGGCCACTATCAAGAATCAAGAGTATACATGCCAGGTTTACTGTCAAGTCCAGAGTGCTAGTCAGGAGTGCACCTCTACGGGCCACTATCAAGAATCAAGACGGGTCCAGGTCATCGTGTAATACCAGGAACAAGGTCAAACCTATCAGTCATAAGAAGTCACATGCCCAAATCGTGACATGGATATCAAGTCGGTTACAAGATCAAAATCTCCACTATAATAGTCTGTCAAGTACACATAGGAACCTATAGCTCAAATCATCAAGTCGATCCATCCACCTTATCAAACTATCAGGAGTCTCCTATCTCCGATGGAAATCAATATCATGTCAGGAAGGTCAATAACCAAATACCAAGCTAATCACTATAAGCAACGCTAGGCCCTCTGGCTCACAAGAATCCTCCAAGTCAATGATCACCAGCCACTAGAAAACGAGCCCCTCAACTACCAAGACATAGCAATCAAACCAGGTTCCCCAACTACCGAAATACACAAAGGCACCAGGTTTTAGGCGTTTGGGAAGTCGAGTAAAAATCATATGATAATACCCTCGATATACTCCTCGTTCCACGAAATATTCGAAATCACCAAAATCCAAGAATCTGCATAGATCCACCAAGTCAATATTCCGAGATCGTACTCTCCATAATACTCAATCCTCAGTCATATCCACAAGTCACAATTTCCAACACATAGGACAACTGTCAGCTCTACCTGACTAGACTAGGACAACCCCTAGGATGAAGGGTCAGGGGACAAGAGTCCGGTAATAAATATCGCCGGAAGTGGCAAGGATTACACGGACCGCTCTGGAGCAAATCCATAACCCTTAAACCAAACAAGGACCAGGGTTGCAGACCGTCTACCGAGTGGAACCGCTCTCCTTACACTATCCGACGGACAAGACAGATCAGGAGCTAGGCGACTGATCTAGTCTGGAGTCTACCTAGCAAGCAATGGGATCAGGTATACTATACCAAGGTGAACAGGCACGAGCCCAGTCCAGCAAACCAAAGGAATGGTTCTGCCCAGTCCTTCGAACCAAATTCTAGATCGGGAATTTTGGAAGAATCCGGCAGAGTCTCCTCTGTATTCTGAACAGGAGCTCCCAGCGAGTTGGGGCTAAAATCCACTCGGCGCAACCCGCCGCGGAATCGCAGAATCGCAGACTGAGAACACTAAGTCTCAGCTACCAGCAGCACTACGATGCGTACTGGGAACAAATCGATAGCCGAGAACACTAAGCCCCGGCCTCCAGCAGCGCTATAAGGCGTACTGGAAAATCAATCGAACCCGAGACCACTAAGTCCCGGCCTCCAGCAGCGCTACAATGCGTACTGGGCGCCAAGCCAACATACATAATAATAAAATAATTGCCTCGCAGGGCGCACCACAACACATGCCCATAAATCCCTAACCCGAGCACAATCACCGCCACAAATAAAGTTAGCCAAAGCCGTTACCCGACCGCGAGTCGGACACGGGGCACATGGGGACAATCCGTACAAGTGAGTCGTGCTCGTGTCCTAGGAGGTGTGGATGACCCATCCGAGTCGTCCGATACGGTCTATCCCAATATCGGACCAAGCTAGTCTAGGTTATCATAATAGTTCTACTGCTAAGCTACACTACTCATGATTATACAATTTTATAATAAATTAAATACAATAAAATCCAGAAGAGATGGCAAGAGCCGCCGATGAGCAAGGGATACTTGCCTAGAGGGCTCGGCTAGGTAAGCAAGTCTTCGGCAGTCACGATCCAAGCTAGCGCGCCAATCGAGATCCTCAGAACACACAATAAACAATTATTAGAATTAAATAATAAAATAATGACAAGATTATGAAGAATGGTATGAGGCTATACCGTACGGGTCCCGCAAGCAGCACAGGAATCTGGCATGAAAACCGAGGTACACGGACCGATACGGGCACACAAATCGAGACGCGCACGTATATCGAGACGCATACAAGAATCGAGAGAACACGAATATCGAGACGAACGAGAAACATAAATGTGCACGTAAATCGAGATGTGTACGTAAATCGAGACGACCCAAGGTCCAAGGAGCACGTAAATCGATGCGGCACACAAATCGATGTGTGCACACAAATCAAAAAAGTGCAGAGTCCAATACGGCACACAACCGAGGCGGCACGCAAATCGGTGCGTGCACACAAACCGAGGCAACACAAGATATAATGTGACGCAAATTGATACGACATGCAAATCGGTGCATGTACGTAAATCGAGGCGGTACGGGTTACGAGGTAGGCACAAAGGCCGAGACACGAAAATCAAGACGGTGCACAAATCAAGATAGCACGGTACCCGAGGCAGCACGGGGCTCGAGACGTCCCGCTGTCCAAAGCAGCACGTGGATCGGGGTGCACAAAAACTGAGACAGCACACAAATCGAGGCACACATCCCGAAAAGCACAGGAAACAAAGGAACACGCAAGTCAAGCATGCACGCGGCCCGAGGAGAGTGCGACTCCCAAGGCTGCACACTGCTCGAGCAGCACGGGGCCCAAGGGCGACCCGCCACTCGAGGCTGGCGTAGCCAGTGAGGCTCGACGGCGATGATGGTCGCCAGGAAAGAAAAAAGAGGGATGGCGGAGGAGCTCACCGGGGCTGGCCATGTCGCGGCGGCTCCGGCGGAGGGAGGACAGCATCAGGAGGAGCTCCAGCCTACGGTAGAGGAGCTGGTCGCGACGAAGCTGGCCGGGCGGAGGCCATGGGGGCCCGGCCAGGCGGAGGGGGTGGCTCGCGGCGGCGATCCGTACCACAACGAGAGCAGGAAGGAGAAGGGGGAGATGGAGACGATGGTGGTGCTGGTGGTTGCGGGTGACGGGAAGTGGCCGGAGGGGCTGGCCGCGGCGGAGGCGGGCGCCAGGAACAGCGGGAGAGGGAGAGATGGAAGTGGTGATGGGAGCAGTAGTGGTGGCGGTGGCGATCACCGGAGGCCATGGGGGAAGTGGTGGTGGAGTGTCGGCTGATGGTGGTGGCAACTACGGTGGTGGGTGGTGGAGGAGATGGCGACGATGATGGCGGTGGTGAAGGCAGGCGGTGGTGCCGACGGAGAAAACCGAAAAAGAAAGAGTGAGCGAGAGAGATGAGTTAGAGAGGGAGAGCTCGGGAGTGTTCCAAAGAGATCGGGAGAGGGAGTTTGGGGGAGGAAGGGAGTGAGAGCTGAGAGAGAGAAGGAAGAGTAAGGATTGGGGGGTCGGCTGATCCAGTAAGGAGGGATGAGAGAGAGAAAGAGTGAAGAGAGGGGGGTGGGGTTAGGTTTAGATATTTTGGAGAGGAGGGGTAGCTAGGTAATTTAACAACAACAATAATATTAATGATAATAAGGATGATAATTGATAATAATAAAATAACTTAATATAAACTAGCCATGTTAACCCCTAATAATAATAATAAAATAATATTAATAACAATTAAATAGAGACAATAATCAAATGTCAGGTCTAAACAATTAAGGCTAACAAAAGTCCAAAAAAATAAATAAAATTTTAAGAATACCCAAAATTTAAATCCTCCAAATATAGAAATACAGTCATTTACGTATTTTGGAAAAAAATAGGGAGATGACACACGGTAATGATTGTAATGGAGTCAATATAAATGAAGTTTTATTATCAATGAAAAGTTTACTTTTATTTCAAATGTGTCAATCAATTTCTCTGCGTACTCTAACTTGATGTTATATTTCGGATAACCTTATGACTATGCCTTGTACGATCGCAACTTAGGTTGTACGGCATCACGCCCGGGGGAAGACTATCGATTCTACGGAATCGGGGCGTGACAACGGCCGGGATGGTCGTAGAAAAGAAGAAAGACAAGATGGCGTTGGCGTACATTTTCCAAGCTGTCCCCGAGGAGATCCTACTCCAGCTGGCGAAGCACAAAACGGCTAAGGAAGCTTGGAAAAGTCTGAAGACAAGGTACTTAGGCGCTGATCCGATGAAGAAGGCACGGATTCAAATCTTGAAGAGTGAGTTTGAGGCTCTTCGTATGAAGGAGACAGACTCCATCGATGAGTTTGTGGGAAAATTAACGACCCTCGCAAACAAGATTCGTGGACTGGGAGACAAGATAGAGGACGTCATCATCGTCAAGAACCAGGAGCACAAGGTGTATAGACTGGGCTCTCTATGGTTTGCGATAAGCACCAAGGACCTGAAACATATGCCTGGACAGCTACTTAAAGGAGCTGGGATTCATTAGATGCACTCAAGAGCATGCGGTGTACACGAGGAACAATAAAGAAGGTGCACTCATTGTTGGAGTGTACGTTGATGACTTAATCGTCACAGGTGAAAAAGCAACTGTAGTAAAGACTTACAAGCAGCAGATGTCACGCCCCGATTCCGTTGAATTGATAGTCGTCACCCGGGCGTGATGCCATACGAACCTAACTTGCGATCGCACAAGGCATAGTCATAAGATAATCCGAGACATGAGATCTAAGAGAGTACGCAGACAAATTGAACCACACAATAAGTAAAGCAAACTTTGATCTTTATTGATAGTGAACATTATTTACAGACTCCAGTACAAGACTCGTGCCGTACGGGATACAACATGACTCAATTACAAAAGAGTGCCGATGAGATAGTCGTTCCATACATTGCACACATCCCTCGATATACAACAAAGTACTCTAGTGACCTGGAATGGAGGGACGCTGAGCCATCTTCCTTGGACAGCTGAGAGTCTTCAAAAGTGGAGTTGTGGGACAAGTCTTCGACGTGCGACCGAAGCTTCAAAATCACGAACGTCGCTGAGTTAGTTGGCACGTTCTCCCTGGTTCACGGGCCTGCAAAGAATGAGGATCAGTACGATCACATATACTGGCGAATGGTTAATTAAAATCCAAGCTCTGTATTTGATTCAAGCAATTTATAAACATGTTAGCTAGCTATTTATGTGATCTTTCTAACCATCCTGGTCGATTTACATGTTGACATATTTCGAGGCAAGCATATGCATTTGTAAACATTAAGCCTATCGTATTCATCCCGTGTCACGTGCATTAGTTAAGCAGTAAAAGGGTGTGAAGGCCACTGGCAATGTCAAGCCATCACGGACTATAGCTAGGTTAGACGGAACCCTTTCGTGGCGGGTAGCGACCCCTATGCGAAAGTTCCCGCATAACCACGCCAATGTAAGGTTGGCGCTTGCTATACTCGTTCCTCCCGGGCTGAATCGGTCCCTTGGCCTAGGCAATCGTTCGAGAAAACTACACCTTGTCGACAAGTTGTCCAATGACCGTTTTACAGAGTCTTTGTTAAGAACTTAGTCGATTTACTCGCTTAGCCATATCGTTGCGATAAACGTTAATCTATTCATTCATTATTTTGCATAGGCTACGTGGAATTGCATAAGGAAGCATGTTTTCCATTTTCAATACCGATAGTTTGACAGCAAGTGTTTCATAACGAATCGTGCCACGATTTCTTTGATTCTACACTATTATGACAAGCATTCATTTACTTCATATTAATTTTTGAATTAGAGGGACGAGGCGAAGGAGGTCAGCCACTCGCCTTAGACTTGCTTCAAGCGAGCGACCGGTTGGCTGCGCTGACGTCGCCTACGAGATCACCTGCAATCGTATATGCAAATGATTAGAACACTGTGCAATTCAAAGGATTTCGATATGAATACGAGGCTCGAAAATGCAAGTCACAAAAACCTATCGAAACATTCACGAAAAATATATTCACGAAAACCAAAGTCAAAGCCAAATCAAGTGCAGCATGAAAATCAGAGCAACAGTGGGTCTTTCCCGACTCAGCGACAGAGCCAATCCTCGAGGCGCAACCCGCTGAATATGGGACTTGGTTTCGAAGAAGTTATTCCATAACGTGGAATGGATCTTAATTCAACTGTTCCCATTCGATCGACTCAGCCGATTCCGACCTATCGGTCCCGACCGAATCGATAGCGACAGTATTCCTTTCTCGTGCACCCCGTGGACGAAAACGGGGCACGATGTAGGGACGGGGCACTATAGCAGATGATGCAGAAATTTGAGATGAGTGACCTTGGGTTACTCTCCTACTACCTTGGTATAGAGGTAGATCAACAGGCTGATCGTATTACACTGAAGCAATCGGCATATGCGAAGAGGGTATTACAACAGTTTGGAATAGGAGATTGGAATTCGACCAAGTATCCCATGGCTATACTGCAACTCAGCAAGGACCATGAAGGACACCAGTTGATCTGACACAATATAGGCGCATCATTGACTGTCGCAGGTACTTAACTCACACCCGTCCGGATATTTCTTCTGTTGTTGGAATGGTGAGTAGGTACATAGAGAAGCTAACAACCATGCATTACCAGGCTGTGAAACAGATCCTCAGATATGTGAAGGGAACACTTGAGTATGGACACATGTATGAAAGAGGACATGCTGAAGATGAACTGCATGGATTCACTGATAGCAACTTAGCTGGAGATATCGATGACAGAAGGAGCACTAGTGGAATGGCGTTCTACCTCAATAAGAACCTGGTCACTTGGGCGTCCCAGAAGTATAAAACTGTCGTGTTGTCCTCTTGTGAAGCTGAGTTCATGGCGGCAACAGGTGCAACATGTCAAGCTTTGTGGCTGAGGAATCTGCTTAGTGAGGTGACTGGCCACGAACCTAAGCCAGTTCGCTCTATGTCGACAACAAGTCTGCGATTGCGTTGATGAAGAACTCTGTGTTTCATGGACGCAGCAAGCACATTGATACTCGTTTTCATTTTATTCGTGAATGTGTTGCAAGAGGCAGATAAAGCTGGAGTACGTGTGCACTGGAAAGCAACGTGCAGATATCCTAACAAAGGCTCTCGCCAAAGTGAAGTTCACGGAGATGCAGCAGGTGCTTGGAGTTATCAACCTTAATCAAATCTAAATTAAGGAGGAGAATATTAGTTTATTCTAGAGAATAAGTCTTTACTTACCTAGTCTTAATGTAGCTAGTCCTTAGCTAATGTGTGTGGTCAGGAGTCCCTAGCTAATGTGTGTGGCCAGGAGTATATTATCCTCCTTGGTTTTGTTGCTGACCACATCTTCAATCTTTGTATAAGCCTATATAAAGGCACAAACTAATAATGAATGAAACAACAACTTCAATTTCAGCTTCAATTTCTTTCTCCACGAATCCTTTCTATTTTCACCTCTGGTTCCTAGTTTCAATCTCAAGGCCAACAGGCGATTGTCGAGCCTTTGGAAGCTCTGTGTCCACATCATACCGTTGTGCGTGTCCGGTAGAAGATAGGATATCGTCGAAGAGTTGCTGCCAATGATGGCTTTCACCGTGTACAAGAAGTTCGCGTCAAGGTCGGCCGTATCTTCAAATCTTGTAATCGATGACTGACGATTGCAAATGACTGATCCTTCCCTCGAGCCAAAGGCTTCGGTACTCGGATAACACTTTCGAGATCCCTCTGTAGTCGTTCGATAGAGGTGAGGTTCCCAGGGTAGAGAGGCGAATCCACAGAATCGCAGTGAATGAGCTCTAGGCTGAAACCCCTGTTGTTGTTGCCGACGATCAAGGTGTTAGCTTGTAGGAATAAGAGATCGCCAGGGAAGAAAAGAGGAAGAGCACGGTGATGGCGAGTTTGCGTGACTCTATTCTAATTCACGTGTTGGTGTTTTTTGCCTTTGGACTAAAAAGATAGTCCCACATCGGCTACACCAAATGGTGAGTATCTCAATATAATGCATTGCTTGTGTTGAGGTATGCACATGAGGTATAGTGGGGCACAAGTTTGTGCCATGTGGGAGTATTTTCCTAGAAGAAAAAAGGATTAAATCCAACAAGGATGCAAGTTGATTTTTGTTTTACGAACTCAGACTCGGACACGAACTCCAGGATGTCTCGTGCATGCATGGGAGTGTTCGGGGGTAGGCATGGACTGGCACTTCTATGCTGATTGTGGGATGATCTAAAATATCAAACTCTATTTTTGAGTATTAGTATATTTAGTCCCATCGGATAGAGAGAAGAGGTGAAGTCTCAACTCCACTCTATAAATAGAGCCCCTTGGCCTCCTTTGAAAGATGCACCAAGAAGAGAGTTAAGGGAGTGTGTAAAGTCCAGGAAGCCCGTTCAAGTCTCAAATATTGACTTACGAGCGTTCCAGAAGTTCTTCGTGAACTTGCTGGTTCCTGGGAGCAGATCGTGTTGGGGCAAATCTTCCTTTGAGCAACGGTGATCTTAATCACCCCAGCAAGAACCTTTTCTTCTTCTTTCTTCTTTCTTCTCCTTCATCTGAGTTGTAACTCAGTTTTGTCCGTCTGCAACTGCAATTGCAAGGAAGAACATGAGATTTATTTTTTGAACTCAGTTTTGTCCGTCAGCAACTGCGATTGCGAGAAAGAACATAAGATTTACTTTCTGATTATTGTTGCTTCGTAATCAGATTTATATAAGTATTCTCTTGGATCTCGA
Source organism: Iris pallida (assembly GCA_029216955.1). Taxonomy (NCBI): domain Eukaryota; kingdom Viridiplantae; phylum Streptophyta; class Magnoliopsida; order Asparagales; family Iridaceae; genus Iris; species Iris pallida. Next base: position 16,150,014 of record JANAVB010041816.1, read on the forward strand.
GAATAATCAGAAGGTGAACGTTTGTTGAACCTCTGATCTCGACATCGAGTCTACCATCTTTGATCAAGCCCCGGGACTAATAATCTCAAAGCAAGATCCTTGTAGATAGAAAACTCTCGTGCTTCTCTCATCGATACCAGCTTTAATAAGTTGGACAAATTTGACGGAGAACATTTCCAAATCTGGAAGAGAAAGGTCACCTTTAATTTTCAACTCGTGGACGTAGACTATGTGTTGATTGAGGATGAACCGACGATTCCAGAAGGAGGAAACTGCCGATTCTATTACTGCTGGAGGAGAGAAACAGCATCTGTAAACTGCTGATTCTCAATTCTATGGAAG
>JANAVB010041816.1:16150368-16162868 GCA_029216955.1 Iris pallida
CGGAGGCCATTGGGGCAGTGGTGTGGAGTGTCGGCTGATGGTGGTGGCAACTACGGTGGTGGTGGTGGAGGAGATGGCGACGATGATGGCGGTGGTGAAGGTGGTGCAGGCGGTGGTGCCGGCGGAGAAAGCCGGAAAAGAAAGAGTGAGCGAGAGAGATGAGTTAGAGAGGGAGAGCTCGGGAGTGTTCCAAAGAGATCGGGAGAGGGAGTTTGGGGAGGAGGGGAGTAAGAGCTGAGAGAGAGAATGAAGAGTAAGGATTGGGGGGGTCGCTGAGCCAGTAAGGGGGGAGGAGAGAGAGAAAGAGTGAAGAGAGGGGTGGGGTTAGGTTTAGATATTTTGGGGAGGAGGGGTAGCTAGGTAATTAACAACAATAATAATAATAATGAGGATGATAATTGATTAATAAAAACAACTTAATATAACTAGCCATGTTAACCCCTAATAATAATAATATTATTATAACAATTAAATAGAGACAATAATCAAATGCCAGGTCTAAATATTAAGGCTAACCAAAGTCCAGAAAAATAAATAAAATTTTAAGAATACCCAAATTTAAAATCCTCCAAATACAGAAATACAGTCATTTACGTATTTTGGAAAAAAATAGGGAGATGACATTCTACCCACCTTACAAAAATTTCGTCCTCGAAATTTCAAAATTATCAAAATAGGGTTTTTAAAACTAGTACATATATATCTGCAATGAAAACTCTACCCACCTTACAGAAATCAAGTATACAATAAGAAATGAACAAATCTCAATATGAAAACATCAAGGGGAACAAGGTCTAGCTAAATAAATCAACTCGCAAGGTAAACCCAAACATCGAAAAATCTCGAAAATCAAATTCTCGCACACACGAAATAACCCCATAAGTCAAAACAAGTACAAAATATCGAAAACAATGTCCAAAAACGTAAAATCCCAACTGCATAAAAAATAATAATAAATCTACATAAAATCATAAAATACAGGATATCTGTCTCGAACTGATGACCGTAGTTTCCTAATATCTGAAAAATGTATGCCATGGTCATTCCCTGCCACGCCATCTGGAATGGCTGCAAAAGATTCACCATGATACTATAATCGAGCGGCTGCAACTTTCGTTACCACGCCGTCAAGGTATACTAGGGTCACCCAGTACTCTCGACAAATACCCAAAACGAATCAAACCCATAACCCAATATCCAATTCACTAAAATCACAAAATCTCTAACAATGTAATGAGTCCTAGAAAACAATCAAAATCCAAATCCAGGTGATTCATAACACACATCCAAAATATCTTCAATAATAACCACAAGATAGCTTTTCTATGAAAGTACTCCATATCGATAGGAAAACTCCAATTCAAGAATCCATATCAAAACATGAAGTATAGAAGGTTACCTATAATCAAAATAATATCTGAAATATATAATCATGATTCAGAACTGTCCGAAATCAAGGAAGCCGAATCGATACAAGAATATCCCTCGGATACTCAACAAATGTTAAAATATCCAATCTCAGAGTCCTGATAAAATCTTCATTCTGCAAATCGCAGCAATCGCCACGCTCGAAGAGGGCGATAATGATACTAAGTCAACGAAGTCAACGCACGAAAGGGATAACAAAATCAACCAAGGCGAAACACCGGTAGAGAGTACAGAACCCAAGATAAATAATCATGTAACCCAAATAATAGAGATAAGATAACATCTCATCAAATAAGGTGATCGACATGACCAACTATAGGATCATATCTATCAAACAAGGATCAGAGGTAGATAACACGAATAAGACATGGCCAAGCAAGATAGGTCCAAGAATAGATGAGGACCAGTTCACAGGTTCAAGGGGCGAAGGACAAGTGTAACAAGTGGGAATACCAAAAAATAGTGGACTGAGATCAATACTCGTGATACCCAACAAATCTCAAACGAGACCTGCATGGGCCACCACTAAAACCATGTAACGCCCCAGTTCCGAAACCAGGGACGTATACGGCCAGCTACACCGTATAAGGTATGAATACGCTATACGGTGATGACGGCTGTCTAGTCTGGTTGGGTATCCTAGCATGCAATCAATCTATGGCCTAAATTCGATCTCATATCTACAGGTAAATCACAATGAAACAATATCAAGAGATATATATATGAAAAATAGGAATACTCATATAAAAATCTGGAATCTACAGTACAGGATAATAATGTAGACAAGTATACCTTTCCACGGTTTCTAGCATGGTCTGGAACTGAAGCATACCCTCCAAGTCAAGTCTGGAAGATCCACCGGGTCAGTCTCAGACAATCTGGGAACAATCCAGGGTTGGTCAGGCCAACCGCAACAAGTAGAAAGGAAGGCTCAAGGACGGGCGAAGAAAACCAGCAGGATAAAATATGACAAGAATAACATCTAAAAACAATAAATAAAGGTAAGGGATCGTGCGGTACCAACGCACGATAACAATCCACAAGTATAGTGAAGCTAACACAATCACAGTCTCCCTAGCATCCACTAACACCTGTATTGCCAGCTGGAAATCAATATCAGCTAGCTAGCAGGCAACAAGCCAAACAACACAGAAGGACAAGCGGCCACACCAATGCCTACGGCTTGCTATTATTAGCTAACTAGGGTTATCACAGGCCTAATTACTAACAAGATACAGTTGAGGTATTCCTATAGCCACAAGCCCTGCAGACTATCCAGGTTATCCAGGACGAATATATATAGTGGGTACACTCGCCCGGAAGACAAATGTACCCTAATAGCTAGCTAGAGGGGTGCCCCACATGACAGTGGGCTGGAAATGTGCCCTACTCGACGGCAGGCTACAAGTCCACATGAGCGTCCAGATAACGGGATTGCCTGTAGCCGGAATACCTCGATCTATATGAGCTACTTGATCAATCTAGTTGTTAACCTAATCAGATTCATTATGAATTCCTGATCGTGGTAACCAGGAATCCATGTCCTAGACATGATGCAAGAAGAGACAGGTAGTTTGTACAAGCACAATCAGAAAATCAACCACGGTGTCAAGACGGGGTCATGCCTAGCAAGTCAGGACTGGCTGTCGCAACAGCGGTCAAGAGTAAACATGTCATGTCAAGAGTACTAGTCAGGAGTGCGCCACCACGGGCCACTATCAAGAATCAAGAGTATACATGCCAGGTTTACTGTCAAGTCCAGAGTGCTAGTCAGGAGTGCACCTCTACGGGCCACTATCAAGAATCAAGACGGGTCCAGGTCATCGTGTAATACCAGGAACAAGGTCAAACCTATCAGTCATAAGAAGTCACATGCCCAAATCGTGACATGGATATCAAGTCGGTTACAAGATCAAAATCTCCACTATAATAGTCTGTCAAGTACACATAGGAACCTATAGCTCAAATCATCAAGTCGATCCATCCACCTTATCAAACTATCAGGAGTCTCCTATCTCCGATGGAAATCAATATCATGTCAGGAAGGTCAATAACCAAATACCAAGCTAATCACTATAAGCAACGCTAGGCCCTCTGGCTCACAAGAATCCTCCAAGTCAATGATCACCAGCCACTAGAAAACGAGCCCCTCAACTACCAAGACATAGCAATCAAACCAGGTTCCCCAACTACCGAAATACACAAAGGCACCAGGTTTTAGGCGTTTGGGAAGTCGAGTAAAAATCATATGATAATACCCTCGATATACTCCTCGTTCCACGAAATATTCGAAATCACCAAAATCCAAGAATCTGCATAGATCCACCAAGTCAATATTCCGAGATCGTACTCTCCATAATACTCAATCCTCAGTCATATCCACAAGTCACAATTTCCAACACATAGGACAACTGTCAGCTCTACCTGACTAGACTAGGACAACCCCTAGGATGAAGGGTCAGGGGACAAGAGTCCGGTAATAAATATCGCCGGAAGTGGCAAGGATTACACGGACCGCTCTGGAGCAAATCCATAACCCTTAAACCAAACAAGGACCAGGGTTGCAGACCGTCTACCGAGTGGAACCGCTCTCCTTACACTATCCGACGGACAAGACAGATCAGGAGCTAGGCGACTGATCTAGTCTGGAGTCTACCTAGCAAGCAATGGGATCAGGTATACTATACCAAGGTGAACAGGCACGAGCCCAGTCCAGCAAACCAAAGGAATGGTTCTGCCCAGTCCTTCGAACCAAATTCTAGATCGGGAATTTTGGAAGAATCCGGCAGAGTCTCCTCTGTATTCTGAACAGGAGCTCCCAGCGAGTTGGGGCTAAAATCCACTCGGCGCAACCCGCCGCGGAATCGCAGAATCGCAGACTGAGAACACTAAGTCTCAGCTACCAGCAGCACTACGATGCGTACTGGGAACAAATCGATAGCCGAGAACACTAAGCCCCGGCCTCCAGCAGCGCTATAAGGCGTACTGGAAAATCAATCGAACCCGAGACCACTAAGTCCCGGCCTCCAGCAGCGCTACAATGCGTACTGGGCGCCAAGCCAACATACATAATAATAAAATAATTGCCTCGCAGGGCGCACCACAACACATGCCCATAAATCCCTAACCCGAGCACAATCACCGCCACAAATAAAGTTAGCCAAAGCCGTTACCCGACCGAGTCGGACACGGGGCACATGGGGACAATCCGTACAAGTGAGTCGTGCTCGTGTCCTAGGAGGTGTGGATGACCCATCCGAGTCGTCCGATACGGTCTATCCCAATATCGGACCAAGCTAGTCTAGGTTATCATAATAGTTCTACTGCTAAGCTACACTACTCATGATTATACAATTTTATAATAAATTAAATACAATAAAATCCAGAAGAGATGGCAAGAGCCGCCGATGAGCAAGGGATACTTGCCTAGAGGGCTCGGCTAGGTAAGCAAGTCTTCGGCAGTCACGATCCAAGCTAGCGCGCCAATCGAGATCCTCAGAACACACAATAAACAATTATTAGAATTAAATAATAAAATAATGACAAGATTATGAAGAATGGTATGAGGCTATACCGTACGGGTCCCGCAAGCAGCACAGGAATCTGGCATGAAAACCGAGGTACACGGACCGATACGGGCACACAAATCGAGACGCGCACGTATATCGAGACGCACAAGAATCGAGAGAACACGAATATCGAGACGAACGAGAAACATAAATGTGCACGTAAATCGAGATGTGTACGTAAATCGAGACGACCCAAGGTCCAAGGAGCACGTAAATCGATGCGGCACACAAATCGATGTGTGCACACAAATCAAAAAAGTGCAGAGTCCAATACGGCACACAACCGAGGCGGCACGCAAATCGGTGCGTGCACACAAACCGAGGCAACACAAGATATAATGTGACGCAAATTGATACGACATGCAAATCGGTGCATGTACGTAAATCGAGGCGGTACGGGTTACGAGGTAGGCACAAAGGCCGAGACACGAAAATCAAGACGGTGCACAAATCAAGATAGCACGGTACCCGAGGCAGCACGGGGCTCGAGACGTCCCGCTGTCCAAAGCAGCACGTGGATCGGGGTGCACAAAAACTGAGACAGCACACAAATCGAGGCACACATCCCGAAAAGCACAGGAAACAAAGGAACACGCAAGTCAAGCATGCACGCGGCCCGAGGAGAGTGCGACTCCCAAGGCTGCACACTGCTCGAGCAGCACGGGGCCCAAGGGCGACCCGCCACTCGAGGGCGTAGCCAGTGAGGCTCGACGGCGATGATGGTCGCCAGGAAAGAAAAAAGAGGGATGGCGGAGGAGCTCACCGGGGCTGGCCATGTCGCGGCGGCTCCGGCGGAGGGAGGACAGCATCAGGAGGAGCTCCAGCCTACGGTAGAGGAGCTGGTCGCGACGAAGCTGGCCGGGCGGAGGCCATGGGGGCCCGGCCAGGCGGAGGGGGTGGCTCGCGCGGCGATCCGTACCACAACGAGAGCAGGAAGGAGAAGGGGGAGATGGAGACGATGGTGGTGCTGGTGGTTGCGGGTGACGGGAAGTGGCCGGAGGGGCTGGCCGCGGCGGAGGCGGGCGCCAGGAACAGCGGGAGAGGGAGAGATGGAAGTGGTGATGGGAGCAGTAGTGGTGGCGGTGGCGATCACCGGAGGCCATGGGGGAAGTGGTGGTGGAGTGTCGGCTGATGGTGGTGGCAACTACGGTGGTGGGTGGTGGAGGAGATGGCGACGATGATGGCGGTGGTGAAGGCAGGCGGTGGTGCCGACGGAGAAAACCGAAAAAGAAAGAGTGAGCGAGAGAGATGAGTTAGAGAGGGAGAGCTCGGGAGTGTTCCAAAGAGATCGGGAGAGGGAGTTTGGGGGAGGAAGGGAGTGAGAGCTGAGAGAGAGAAGGAAGAGTAAGGATTGGGGGGTCGGCTGATCCAGTAAGGAGGGATGAGAGAGAGAAAGAGTGAAGAGAGGGGTGGGGGTTAGGTTTAGATATTTTGGAGAGGAGGGGTAGCTAGGTAATTTAACAACAACAATAATATTAATGATAATAAGGATGATAATTGATAATAATAAAAAACTTAATATAACTAGCCATGTTAACCCCTAATAATAATAATAAATAATATTAATAACAATTAAATAGAGACAATAATCAAATGTCAGGTCTAAACAATTAAGGCTAACAAAAGTCCAAAAAATAAATAAAATTTTAAGAATACCCAAAATTTAAAATCCTCCAAATAGAAATACAGTCATTTACGTATTTTGGAAAAAAATAGGGAGATGACACACGGTAATGATTGTAATGGAGTCAATATAAATGAAGTTTTATTATCAATGAAAAGTTTACTTTTATTTCAAATGTGTCAATCAATTTCTCTGCGTACTCTAACTTGATGTTATATTTCGGATAACCTTATGACTATGCCTTGTACGATCGCAACTTAGGTTTGTACGGCATCACGCCCGGGGGAAGACTATCGATTCTACGGAATCGGGGCGTGACAACGGCCGGGATGGTCGTAGAAAAGAAGAAAGACAAGATGGCGTTGGCGTACATTTTCCAAGCTGTCCCCGAGGAGATCCTACTCCAGCTGGCGAAGCACAAAACGGCTAAGGAAGCTTGGAAAAGTCTGAAGACAAGGTACTTAGGCGCTGATCCGATGAAGAAGGCACGGATTCAAATCTTGAAGAGTGAGTTTGAGGCTCTTCGTATGAAGGAGACAGACTCCATCGATGAGTTTGTGGGAAAATTAACGACCCTCGCAAACAAGATTCGTGGACTGGGAGACAAGATAGAGGACGTCATCATCGTCAAGAACCAGGAGCACAAGGTGTATAGACTGGGCTCTCTATGGTTTGCGATAAGCACCAAGGACCTGAAACATATGCCTGGACAGCTACTTAAAGGAGCTGGGATTCATTAGATGCACTCAAGAGCATGCGGTGTACACGAGGAACAATAAAGAAGGTGCACTCATTGTTGGAGTGTACGTTGATGACTTAATCGTCACAGGTGAAAAAGCAACTGTAGTAAAGACTTACAAGCAGCAGATGTCACGCCCCGATTCCGTTGAATTGATAGTCGTCACCCGGGCGTGATGCCATACGAACCTAACTTGCGATCGCACAAGGCATAGTCATAAGATAATCCGAGACATGAGATCTAAGAGAGTACGCAGACAAATTGAACCACACAATAAGTAAAGCAAACTTTGATCTTTATTGATAGTGAACATTATTTACAGACTCCAGTACAAGACTCGTGCCGTACGGGATACAACATGACTCAATTACAAAAGTGCCGATGAGATAGTCGTTCCATACATTGCACACATCCCTCGATATACAACAAAGTACTCTAGTGACCTGGAATGGAGGGACGCTGAGCCATCTTCCTTGGACAGCTGAGAGTCTTCAAAAGTGGAGTTGTGGGACAAGTCTTCGACGTGCGACCGAAGCTTCAAAATCACGAACGTCGCTGAGTTAGTTGGCACGTTCTCCCTGGTTCACGGGCCTGCAAAGAATGAGGATCAGTACGATCACATATACTGGCGAATGGTTAATTAAAATCCAAGCTCTGTATTTGATTCAAGCAATTTTATAACATGTTAGCTAGCTATTTATGTGATCTTTCTAACCATCCTGGTCGATTTACATGTTGACATATTTCGAGGCAAGCATATGCATTTGTAAACATTAAGCAGCTATCGTATTCATCCCGTGTCACGTGCATTAGTTAAGCAGTAAAAGGGTGTGAAGGCCACTGGCAATGTCAAGCCATCACGGACTATAGCTAGGTTAGACGGAACCCTTTCGTGGCGGGTAGCGACCCCTATGCGAAAGTTCCCGCATAACCACGCCAATGTAAGGTTGGCGCTTGCTATACTCGTTCCTCCCGGGCTGAATCGGTCCCTTGGCCTAGGCAATCGTTCGAGAAACTACACCTTGTCGACAAGTTGTCCAATGACCGTTTTACAGAGTCTTTGTTAAGAACTTAGTCGATTTACTCGCTTAGCCATATCGTTGCGATAAACGTTAATCTATTCATTCATTATTTTGCATAGGCTACGTGGAATTGCATAAGGAAGCATGTTTTCCATTTTCAATACCGATAGTTTGACAGCAAGTGTTTCATAACGAATCGTGCCACGATTTCTTTGATTCTACACTATTATGACAAGCATTCATTTACTTCATATTAATTTTGAATTAGAGGGACGAGGCGAAGGAGGTCAGCCACTCGCCTTAGACTTGCTTCAAGCGAGCGACCGGTTGGCTGCGCTGACGTCGCCTACGAGATCACCTGCAATCGTATATGCAAATGATTAGAACACTGTGCAATTCAAAGGATTTCGATGAATACGAGGCTCGAAAATGCAAGTCACAAAAACCTATCGAAAACATTCACGAAAAATATTTCACGAAAACCAAAGTCAAAGCCAAATCAAGTGCAGCATGAAAATCGAGCAACAGTGGGTCTTTCCCGACTCAGCGACAGAGCCAATCCTCGAGGCGCAACCCGCTGAATATGGGACTTGGTTTCGAAGAAGTTATTCCATAACGTGGAATGGATCTTAATTCAACTGTTCCCATTCGATCGACTCAGCCGATTCCGACCTATCGGTCCCGACCGAATCGATAGCGACAGTATTCCTTTCTCGTGCACCCCGTGGACGAAAACGGGGCACGATGTAGGGACGGGGCACTATAGCAGATGATGCAGAAATTTGAGATGAGTGACCTTGGGTTACTCTCCTACTACCTTGGTATAGAGGTAGATCAACAGGCTGATCGTATACACTGAAGCAATCGGCATATGCGAAGAGGGTATTACAACAGTTTGGAATAGGAGATTGGAATTCGACCAAGTATCCCATGGCTATACTGCAACTCAGCAAGGACCATGAGGAAACCAGTTGATCTGACACAATATAGGCGCATCATTGACTGTCGCAGGTACTTAACTCACACCTCCGGATATTTCTTGTTGTTGGAATGGTGAGTAGGTACATAGAGAAGCTAACAACCATGCATTACCAGGCTGTGAAACAGATCCTCAGATATGTGAAGGGAACACTTGAGTATGGACACATGTATGAAAGAGGACATGCTGAAGATGAACTGCATGGATTCACTGATAGCAACTTAGCTGGAGATATCGATGACAGAAGGAGCACTAGTGGAATGGCGTTCTACCTCAATAAGAACCTGGTCACTTGGGCGTCCCAGAAGTATAAAACTGTCGTGTTGTCCTCTTGTGAAGCTGAGTTCATGGCGGCAACAGGTGCAACATGTCAAGCTTTGTGGCTGAGGAATCTGCTTAGTGAGGTGACTGGCCACGAACCTAAGCCAGTTACGCTCTATGTCGACAACAAGTCTGCGATTGCGTTGATGAAGAACTCTGTGTTTCATGGACGCAGCAAGCACATTGATACTCGTTTTCATTTTATTCGTGAATGTGTTGCAAGAGGGCAGATAAAGCTGGAGTACGTGTGCACTGGAAAGCAACGTGCAGATATCCTAACAAAGGCTCTCGCCAAAGTGAAGTTCACGGAGATGCAGCAGGTGCTTGGAGTTATCAACCTTAATCAAATCTAAATTAAGGAGGAGAATATTAGTTTATTCTAGAGAATAAGTCTTTACTTACCTAGTCTTAATGTAGCTAGTCCTTAGCTAATGTGTGTCAGGAGTCCCTAGCTAATGTGTGTGGCCAGGAGTATATTATCCTCCTTGGTTTTGTTGCTGACCACATCTTCAATCTTTGTATAAGCCTATATAAAGGCACAAACTAATAATGAATGAAACAACAACTTCAATTTCAGCTTCAATTTCTTTCTCCCACGAATCCTTTCTATTTTCACCTCTGGTTCCTAGTTTCAATCTCAAGGCCAACAGGCGATTGTCGAGCCTTTGGAAGCTCTGTGTCCACATCATACCGTTGTGCGTGTCCGGTAGAAGATAGGATATCGTCGAAGAGTTGCTGCCAATGATGGCTTTCACCGTGTACAAGAAGTTCGCGTCAAGGTCGGCCGTATCTTCAAATCTTGTAATCGATGACTGACGATTGCAAATGACTGATCCTTCTCCCGAGCCAAAGGCTTCGGTACTCGGATAACACTTTCGAGATCCCTCTGTAGTCGTTCGATAGAGGTGAGGTTCCCAGGGTAGAGAGGCGAATCCACAGAATCGCAGTGAATGAGCTCTAGGCTGAAACCCCTGTTGTTGTTGCCGACGATCAAGGTGTTAGCTTGTAGGAATAAGAGCCAGGGAAGAAAAGAGGAAGAGCACGGTGATGGCGAGTTTGCGTGACTCTATTCTAATTCACTATGTGTTGGTGTTTTTGCCTTTGGACTAAAAAGATAGTCCCACATCGGCTACACCAAATGGTGAGTATCTCAATATAATGCATTGCTTGTGTTGAGGTATGCACATGAGGTATAGTGGGGCACAAGTTTGTGCCATGTGGGAGTATTTCCTAGAAGAAAAAAGGATTAAATCCAACAAGGATGCAAGTTGATTTTTGTTTTACGAACTCAGACTCGGACACGAACTCCAGGATGTCTCGTGCATGCATGGGAGTGTTCGGGGGGTAGGCATGGACTGGCACACTTCTATGCTGATTGTGGGATGATCTAAAATATCAAACTCTATTTTTGAGTATTAGTATTTTAGTCCCACATCGGATAGGAGAAGAGGTGAAGTCTCAACTCCACTCTATAAATAGAGCCCCTTGGCCTCCTTTGAAAGATGCACCAAGAAGAGAGTTAAGGGAGTGTGTAAAGTCCAGGAAGCCCGTTCAAGTCTCAAATATTGACTTACGAGCGTTCCAGAAGTTCTTCGTGAACTTGCTGGTTCCTGGGAGCAGATCGTGTTGGGGCAAATCTTCCTTTGAGCAACGGTGATCTTAATCACCCCAGCAAGAACCTTTTCTCTCTCTTCTTTTTCTTTCTTCTCCTTCATCTGAGTTGTAACTCAGTTTTGTCCGTCTGCAACTGCAATTGCAAGGAAGAACATGAGATTTATTTTTTGAACTCAGTTTTGTCCGTCAGCAACTGCGATTGCGAGAAAGAACATAAGATTTACTTTCTGATTATTGTTGCTTTCGTAATCAGATTATATTATAGTATTCCTCTGGATCTCGAGAATAATCAGAAGGTGAACGTTTGTTGAACCTCTGATCTCGACATCGAGTCTACCATCTTTGATCAAGCCCCGGGACTAATAATCTCAAAGCAAGATCCTTGTAGATAGAAAACTCTCGTGCTTCTCTCATCGATACCAGCTTTAATAAGTTGGACAAATTTGACGGAGACATTTCCAAATCTGGAAGAGAAAGGTCACCTTTAATTTTCAACTCGTGGACGTAGACTATGTGTTGATTGAGGATGAACCGACGATTCCAGAAGGAGGAACTGCCGATTCTATTACTGCTGGAGGAGAGAAAACAGCATCTGTAAACTGCTGATTCTCAATTCTATGGAAGACTCTCTGGCAGAGTCATATTCCAAGAAGATGAAGGCCAAAGAGATCTGGGATTCTTTTGGTAAGCTATATGAAGATGATGAGAACAGGTCCAAAATCTTCATCATCGAGAAGTACCACAAGTGGCTCTTCGAAGACGAGATAGCGATGCTACCTCAAGTAAAAGAATTCCTGAAGTTGCGCCAGAAGTTAGATGACGAAAAGATGCCCCTCTTCGACAAGTTTGTCATTGGAGGGATAGTCTCGAAACTTCCTGCTGGTTGGAGCAACTTCTATGATAGAATGCATCGAAAGAAGCTGGACATTAGCTTGGAAGATCTCCTACAAGAGATTCACGTTGAGGATGAAATGCAATCTCAACAGAAGATGGACTATCTGTCCAACAACTGGCTAAGGCCAACTTGGTACAGACAAGAGAGTTCAAGGGGAAGCAGGTGGCTTCTCATCACAAGAATAAGGACTCCACTAATCTAAAAGTGAACGGTCCTTCGTTCAAGCAACAGAAGTCCAAGTCCCACGTGACTTGCTTCAACTATGACAAGAATGGCCACTACATGAGTGAATGCAAATCCAAGCCCAAA
>JANAVB010041816.1:16167868-16280211 GCA_029216955.1 Iris pallida
CTTTGAATTTTTCGTTTAGTTCAACCATTGGGGATCTTTTTGAAACTATGACTTGATATATAGTTGGTTGCAACCTGCGAAATACATACCTCCAAAACCAATGGTGCAGTTGACTGGAGCATGCAACCAAGACATCTTTGATTGATTACTTTGAATTGACCTTACACACACTTTATGCAAATCCTATACCAAGATTATGCTTTTCACTTGAACTAATCTATCACCTATTAATTCTATTTTGTAGCCAGTAGCGGGTTTGCAAATGTTGATCCTAGTAGCGGTGGAAGATAAGCAGGATGATGCAAGATCGATTGGCACGTTGTGGATGCTCGTGTGATTAAACAAGTTCATGGACTGGTAAGTAATATCAAATCCTCCTACAAAATTGGGTTGGTCATCCATTAGTCTATAGTCTGGAAAGCTACTAATGGTAGGCATCGACAAATCATATCGAGGAGATCATGGCCATGGCGGAGAGGTTGATTTCAGGGGAATGGTCTAGAGCATGGCCACGCAGAAGAGGAAAAGTTCACTTTTTTGTTCAATATTTTTTTCTTTCTCCTAAAATTTAGCCGAAAGTCCTCTTCTTAATGAGAGATTTGTTGTGATTTCTCCCAAAATTTGTTCATCCTGATTATCAAATACGACATGGATTTCTCTAGTCCTTCTCACATTAATTTTTCTCTTATTAATTTTTTCTAAATAATCATGCTACTTAGAGAAATTGTTAGTTTCGATGTGATGGCAGGAGCCTTTTTTCTTGGCTAAACTTTCTTTTTGTAGCTATGTATTGTATTATGGTAATGATAATATTATTTGATTAGTGTCGATGGTGGTTGCTAGAGAACATACTTTGTTGCAGTTATTTTTGATTTGGTAATGGGTCGCAATGCCAATTCTGGGTGACACACGATCCCATTGGAACTCGACTCGATCCGTTGGCAATAAACTTGAACTTTATAGTTTGCATCTTATGGTATGGTGGAGAAAGTTGTTTTTCCTTTGTGCGAATGATTTTGTTTGAAGGAAAATGCCTTTACACGCTCGTTATATGTCATAAATACGAATGAGGCATGGATAATACACACATCTTGTAAGCTATTTACGAGGTACGCTCCTCACCTCTTATGAACTATGACCCTCTGTAATTTTATTTTTATTTATCGGACATTGAGTTCTGCACTCACTTTGCAGGTCAGTAACGACGAGTTTAAGATAGCATCAGTCAATGCAGTTTGTCATCTTGGCAGTAAAGATGTGCTTATGCTTCGTGCTTTGGAAGGTATACTTCTAATTCTATTGTCAGTTGTTTGTACCAGTAACTGATAAGTTTGTCATCAAATGGTAGTATGCTCTATAGAGATCTCAGGCATATATTATGCATCTATCTTTGTTTTAGTCTGTAACTTTACCTTCAATTTTTCGTGGATACATCACAAGGACTCAAAGATGTGGTTTAGTGTCGTAAGGTCTCTTTTTCTTGACATTATTTCTAATTGGTTTCCTTCATATTCATAACCATCTAAGTGCCTTTTAATCTATCCCTATTAGTGCAACAATGCGACATAGCCGACTTTTGCCATATGTTCTGGGCAATTGTATGTTTTTTGCGCTATTGCCCTTCAAATGTTGCTAGCATGACTCTGACCCCTGCCGTGCAGGATCTAGGAAGGTCAAGATACATGTGAACCAGACTATAACCTTCTTTTGACAACCAGACCTAATGTATCCATCAGACCTAACATATTTCTGTTTATTATACAGCAAAAGCAAGGGCTTGATCGCAGGGCCGGCCAAGAGGGTTGTGTTGTTCTATCTGGAGCTAGTTTTGGTTGACCCTGACCCTTATTCTGGTTGATCCTAGATAATCACCCGCAACCCTGACCTCTTGCGGGGTCACGTTGAGGCTGGGGTTTGTTCCAAGTAGAAGGGTTGCCCAAGTCCGAAGTCTTACCTTGGCTTACTCATGGACCGGCCCTGTTGATCGAATCCTTACATTTCGTAAGACTCGTTCTACTCAAATCTTTATATCAGATTGTAATGATATTTTTGTTCCTGGTAGAGAATTAGTAACTAAATTTTGCTTGTTTCAAAACGTTGAAGATAGAATTACTACAGCTTCTACTACTGTGCTGCTGCTGTTATATAGTACATAAACACATACATACTCATTCGTCTACTGGTACTACTTACTACACAGTAAATAACACCCATACCCATCCATCTATACATACATGAAACTTTCTATTACATACATACTCATTCATGATGAAAGGACGATCGATCGCTCAGGGCACAACTTTCTATTACACATACATACTCATTACTTTTTCTCTCCCAAATTTTTTCTATGTTAGTTTTAACCTTAGGTACTGCATATCAGTTTGGTACAGACTTATGTCATTGCCGATCAGCTTGAATAGCCATTCACAAGCACAACTTTGTACAAGTATAGAAGGAATTTTAGCCCCTTCCCTCCCAAATTCTTAACTACTGCAGACTATTCCCCACTACATGAAGGACGGTATCATTAACCCCTCAATTATATGTACCCTCACACACTCTAACCAATGCAACACTATCATTACTAACACACTCAAGTCTTCCCCAATTGCATATGACTGCAGTTTACCAATACTGGAACATTATTCCCCCCTCACTGCACCTGTAACTTCCAATTACTGCTGCTATTCTTACACGAAGTCTGAGCATCAATAACACACCCTCTTCACTACTATAGACCACAAACCTGGTACCTGAGCATGGTTGCTACTGCAACATAGTGCAACTGTTGTGCAAGTGCACAGCAGACCCAATGTTCCTCCCTCTCCAAACAGTAGTACATCCCTCAACTCTCAACCACAACAAGAACACAAGACACATCCTCTCCAAAATAGAAGAGAATATACTCGAGAAAACATGCCAATTAAGGTCATCCCCTACTTTACCATAATATTAATGCAACGGAGTCGATCGATGCCTTGTAAGGTGAGAAGACATACAACTTATTTGATAATGCATTTTTTTATGTCTTTATCTTCAGTGGATCTCAAACTTATCATCGTTGAACATCTGAATTTGACCAACTTAATTGTCTGCAGTCTTACAAGTTATGCATTTTTCTTACTGAAGACGGACATAAGTCTGTCTAAATTCTAAAACATGAAAATTTGGACTAGGGACGAACATATTTCCCAACATGCTGATGGCAGTGGCCATGGTAGACAATTCTCATGAGAATTGGGTGGCTTTTGGTATGAAGACATCAATATGTATCATACAAACCAGACCCTAATAATCAACAAATTCAAGTCGATAACAAAAGAGTAAGTTTAGAAAACAAACCAATATGTGGGTTAGGTACACCTGGCACTCTAAATTGTTTCAAATGATTGTTTGATTATCTTGTCTAGATATTGAACACAAATCAGCTCCTATCTAGTGCAATACCTAGTCTACTGATGACTTTACTGAGCCTGATAACTTAAGAGACGAACCTCGAGATGACTTTTGAGTTTCGTTGCCATCTGAGTTTAAGAGAAAAAAAAAAAATAGATTAAAACTAATAAAGAAGTTTTCTCATTTTGCTATGTTTCTCTATGGTTTCCTCTTATAGTAGAATGAAGCCTGTGGACGTTCCAAATGTCCCACTTCACTGTTTAATATACATTTGCTTGTACATTAAATTATTTAGTTTTTCATGCCAACATGTACGTATTATTTTTTGGTTTCAGATATTTATTGTATTGATCATTTTTCCTTTTTTCATTTTAAATTGATCTTACATTTTACGATTCCTTGGCGACTGGCTTTGTGTGATACAAGTGTCACTGAACTTATTTGACATTTACAACATCTGAGCTTTTATTCCTCGCATATCTTTGGGTTTGAACGTTTGATAAGTTGGTGAATTTTTCCAGTTACTATCCTTCTAATAATATATTTATTATTGTTTCATTTGCTCATGTTCATCACTTCAGTAGTTGATGGTACAAAGCTCGTAAGCAAGGTCAGTATCTTGAATTCAATTTGGATATTGAATTTAGCCTCATGTTGGTTTCCTATTTCCAGTTTTCTTCTTCATGCCTACCAGGTAGCTTATGAGCACCATCTTCATCTACTTTTAAACAATTGAGATACGAACATCTTTTATCATTCTAAAAGAAGTTTAGCTAGTGCTTGTATTTCTAATATGTCAATCATATTTCATCTAATAAATAAGTATATAAATAGTTTAAACTTTTGATTTTAACAGAAACTTGTTGTATGGGCTTGTGTTTCTCTATTCCCTTTCCGAATATCCATACTTTTGTTCATAAATGATATGCTGATAAGCTTTTGCCTAGGTACTTTGTTAATGATTGAGAACCCTGAATCTATTAACACCTTATAATCATCATGTAACGTCCAATTCTTATACTTATGATCTGTGTGGGGTTGATTCTGAACATGGTCACACTCTTTTAGCTCGTGATTACGATGGAGGCGAATGTTATTTTCAATAGTATTCCATACAAACAACTGTACCTTGAATTTACATTGCCAGGATATCCTCCAATTTAATATAAATTTGGACTTGCTCTAAAATGGATCCGATGATCTCATACCTAGATCTGGTTCCAGCATCATTGAGAGTTTAAACTGGATATCAACTAGACATGTGCCTTGTTAATTGCATAATGGATACAACAATTCCTAAATGTGTATGCTAACTTAGTTCCCTATCTAGTGACCATAATCCAATATTGGTTACCTTATTGAACCATTGTAATGTAACAAAGGAGTACCCATTCAGATATGCCAACCACTGGCATCTACTTCAGGGATATAAGACTTCATACTAGAGTGCTTGTCAGAAAGGTGTTCAGGTTCCCCAGTGTTCAGGTTACTATCCAAGCTTAAGGCAACCAAACTAAAACTGAAACAGTGAAACAAAAGTCTAGGGGAAGGCCATGGTGGTGAAGGCAACCGAGTCTGCTCATCCAGGTAATTTGCATGGTGTTTCTGTATTTTATCTCTCCAGTCCTACATGGTTTGAAACTCTAGTTGGTTCGAAACTCGGAATGAATTAATCCAAATTTTAATGAGATTAGTGCAGAGCTGAAGCAACTACCTACAATTGTCATGAATTTGACTGATGCTTAAGTACGGGTATTCTTTATTTTCATCTAGTGCACATATACATTATAAAGTACTAAAAATGTGTATATGCAAGTATGGACCTTGATTATTTGATTCCATAGATACGTCCTTCCAATAGCTAAATGTTACAGTCAATAGTCGACAAAGAAGAGGATGTAGCTATTTTCCCTGGTGTTTATAAGAAGATCAAGTTGGATTTATGTGAGAACATATGCATACTTGAGCAATCTTACAATAGACAATTGTTCTTTTTTCTTGATAAGGACATTTTTTCAATTATGGGTCTCGTCTCTTTTTATAGTCAAAATTCTCTAGATGTCTCATAACCCCATTATTCTGTAGATACTTTGAATATGTTTTTGAATTCATTTTGAATGTCATTTATGTTCTTCAAAAACTAGAACAATTTTTAGCCGTTCTACTGATTGGTGCAAAAAATAAAATAAAACTTTTGTTAGGAACATTTTCCTACTGTAGCGAAAATTTGATAGATGTCTCAATTATGGGTCTCGTCTCTTTTTAGGACTATATTGGAAATTTGAGTTTTTTTTCTTCTGTTACATTTTCTTCTTCTGTTACTTGATTTTTTTTTCTTCTGTTATAACATCACTTTGAATTATAACTTTTTGAGACAATGAAAAATGATCTTAAAGTTGAGCGTCTTGAGCAAGAGGCTCGACATAAGGAAGAGCTCGAGAGGATGAAGAGTGAGCTTAGCACTGAGCTCAAAGCACAAGTTGCAAGCATGTTCGTGGGTGCTTTCCGCCTTCCTGATATACTCAAGTAAGTCTCTATCGTAAATTACTTTTCCATGAGTCTGAGGTCCCAATTGCTTATAACTAACCATATTTCTGGCTTATTCATGTGTTTCCAGGTAGCCAATGTTGCTGGCAGCCATGGATGTGGATCGGTTTGTCAATGGATGTGGAAAATCAAATATATATGTTTTGGACTTGTGTAAAAAGTCGTAGATTTTATTTTGTAAATTAAGTGAATGCTTACTGATGTAAAACTTGATGGGAACACTCTTAAGTGATGTAAGACTTGGATTTTATTTTGTGAACAATGGAATACCTTTAAATATGTTTTATAGAAATTGTTTTGTTAATGTTGCGGCTACGCTTTGTTAATGTTGCGGCTATCATATGCATTTTTGATTAAATAAAATAGTTCTGTATGAATTTTTGTTGTATATAAAATTCAATTATATATTTTATATATAAACAGGAAATTAGTAATTCCATAATAATTTAAACAATTGTTAAGTTTTTTCGGATGATTATAGTACTGTAACAAAAAGTAAATTACTTTTTTTTGGGACTTTTTAAAATTTCGTCCCTTGTTTATTAGGACGAAATATATCTGTTACAAAAACTTATTTTTTGGGACAAATTAATAAACCGTCACACAAAAGCATAAATTTGAAAACTTTTGAGACATTTTGCCTAACCGTCCTTTAACAGCAATTAGGACGGCAATATCAGTCCCTAAAGTTTTTGCCACGCCACCCTAATGGGACCGTCCATTCCCGTCCAAAAGGCCGTCCCAAATATTTGTTGGGACGATAATTGCAGTTTTTAAGACGATTTTTTGTTGTCCCCAAAGGTCACTTTTTTTGTAGTGATATAGAAAGCACATATACTCATAAATGATGGAAAATTGTGAAACAAAGCCAAAAGTTGGTTCTCACATATTTGAAATATTATATAAGTCCCGTAAACTCAGAATTTAGAAGCTAAAAAGCTAGAAATAAAATATCACATATCAACTAAAACTCAAAATTAAAGAAAACGATCCAATTTCACCCAACGACCCAAAATCCAAAATACACCAAACGAACCCACGAAACTTGGCATACACGTTGGCCTCGACCCACGTGATGTGTTCGTATACTCTTGGGTTCAAAATCGTGTCCGTGTCGTATCCACAGAACGCGTATCGGAATTTCCCGATACCGTGCGGTACGCGTGCGTTCTCGCTCGTTTGAGCGCCGCACACGCAACGAAATGCCACGTGCTCGTGCACGTTGCTTGGGGGGTCCTGGGGTAGGTCTAGGACATGACGACATGGCAACATGCTGCCCGAAACAGCGCACGCAGACCCACGCACCTGCGCGGCCTGCTGTGCACGCCCGCGCGCCCATCGTGCGCGTGGTGCCGGCCTCGCTGCTCCCTCGTTGGGCCACGCCGTGACTTGGGGTTCATCCTACGGGTCATTTAGGTCTAGTTCAATATGTTTCGAGTCCTGGAATGGGTCTTCGCTGTGTCGTGTGCGCGCACGAAGTCCGTTTCCGCGACAAAACGAAGGTCTGAATGCACAGTGGCTGAGCGGTGCACGCGCGATATCTCCGCGCCTCGCTCAACGAACAGTCATGAAATTTTACGATCATGAGGGTAGAGGTGGCCCCACGTGATCACAAATTTTTACGCAAAAATATGCTCTTTGCATCGCGCAATCACACGCGGACAGCAGGGCACGCACGACCTCGTGCATGGGATCCGTACACGTGCGTCCGTTGCCCGAAACGCCGCTGAAACGATGTCAAACCCAAATCCGTCTTCACAAAAGATTATCAAAATCATATTATCTAAACATCTATGAAGTCGAAATCGAAAAACAATAACTTTCTATCCTAAGCAGTATTTCGTCGAACACGTGCCGTAAGGGACCGACACGGGCTCGATACCTCCATCAAACGGAGTCAAAATCCTACTAAATTTCATGGACAAGGCTAGGGCACCAATATGGTTTCAAAAATAAAGAAAAAACAAGATTAGCAATGGTTTATTAGGGTTTTACCTATTGAGTGTCAAAACTCAATGATCGGGGCTCCTCGGTTGTTGTGTCGGCCAATTTTCCTCCAGCAAAAGCCTCCGTCTCAACTCCAGAAATGCTCCAGCAGATCCTCCTCTCCTCGACGAGCGCAACGAAATTTATTTGGGAAGAAACGGACTCCGGATGAAGGAAATAGGTGTTTTGGAGAGATGGATCTTAGGGTTTCTTTGTGGAGGCTCACAATTTTCACAAATGATGAAAAGGGGAGGGGGTGCTGCTGTGTTGGACGGCCAAGGGGCGTCTCTAGGGGTTAGGGTTTCACTTGGTCCATCTCCTCTCAATTAGAAATGGGCCCAAGTCAAAAAGCTTAAAGGCCTACATGCAAAAAGGCTAAATTAAATCAATTAAAGCCTTAAAATAATCTAATGCACAAAATAAATTCTAAAAATGAAAATAACAATTCTAATGCGTGGTTAGGCCCCTATACAAGTCCACTAAGGTTAAACCAGTTGCTAGCACAATCAAGAGTCAACATATTCAGAAAATCACATAAAGGCCAAAATGGCTAAAAATCAATTAATCACTCTAAAAATTTACTAATAAAATCTAAATTAATTCTAATGATAATAAATCTAATTTCTAATATAGCATTAAGGTTCTAGGTCATGATTGGCTAAGGTCAAACTACCAAGTCATCAGTCTGCAACCAATCAAATCACACTGCAAGTAATCCAATTAATTAATAGATAAAAATTCAAACAAAATTCATAAAAATTCAAATAAATCACAATTACTAAAATACCCTTGAAATTAAAAAGTGAGTATGACAAATCTACCCTCCTTAAAATAATTTCGTCCTCGAAATTAAGATGATCCTACTCCTTCTAGGTCAAAATCTCCAACAACCATGGTCTTAAGAAAACTTATCTAAATCATGCAGTTGGAAAGATATCATACATGATTATGGCAGGTAATCAGTCTGGGGTCTCATCTAGCCACTATAGTCATACTAGATCAAAAGTAGTCATAAGATATCAAGCATACAAACAATATGGTAGGGTACGGTAATCAACAAGATAGGATAAGGTATAGGTCAAGAACTCACCTCTACCAGGTCTGGTAGCTGGAACTCTCTCCCGGAAGTAGGCCTCGTCTAGGGGCAGGTGTAGTAGGACAGTTTCGTATCTTGTGCGCAGCTGACCCATAAAATAGGCATAATCCTAGTCTCTTCCTACAGTCCTTCCATACGTGCCCAAGCTTGTTACAGAAGGCGCAGGTAGGCACTCGCTCAATTGGCCTCTGCTGGACAGGAATCTGAACTAGATAGGCTGGTCTGGGCTGGAAGTCTGGGTACTCCTGAGGCTCTAGGTATAAACTGCTCCTCGCTCTCTTTGGACTAGGCTCCTCCCTCGAATGCATGTAATCCCACAACAATTGAAAACTGAGACTCAGCTCTCTCATAAGCTCAGCCTGAAGTCTCTGTACCTCCTACACATCCTGAAGGAGTCTGTAAATATGAGCTCCATCAAGAATGGCATGGGGTACCACTCCAGGAGGCAAAGGAAGGCCCTCAATCTCCTGCTGAACTACAGTCCTCTCTTGAAGGATAGGAGATGGAGGGATATTCTCTGCTGAGGCTGCTAACACCTTCTGAGCAATAGAAGGGGGAAGTACAATCTCGGTCTCATCCGGAATTGCAGCTGTGCACTGGGGACAAACTCTGGTCATGGGTGCCATTCTGGAAAGATAAGAAAAAATAATAAATTATCAGGTTGTAAGGCAATCTATCATCCTATATAAAACTAGTGATTATAAAAAAACTAACTGAAATTAACTATAAAGCGTTACTATTCTAATGATGATCAAAATCGAAAGTTTAAAGCACGACTGTCAATAACACTGAAATCCAAGCACACTATATATATCTATAAGAAAATTTTAGTCTCGATATGATCTAAGTTGATCAAATCCAGGATGAATCAAGGTTTGGGCAAGATGGAGAACGAGGTCATTGAAGTCTGGGCACGAGTATCTAAGACTTGAAATCCATGTCACAATTGAATTAATTCAATTGAATAGGTTCCAATCATTGGATGATAAGGGAATGACCAAGTCGACTGGTCGCGACCAAGGGTTTAGAATTCAACACTATTGAAATCTTAAAGAATACTACGAGGATATAGAAATAAGCCACTATCCTCCTTGATAAGGAAGCTAAACGTGATACCTTTGGTTGACCTATTAAGTTTGGTGCCTTGTCTTTCTGAAATATGTGAAAGACAAAAGCAAAAAGAGTCCAAAAACGATGCTATTGAGTACAATACGTGGTTCATAGACGACGAAAATAATTCAAGAAGAATTGCCAAACTTTCGTGGATGAGACATATGCCCTAGAGTCTCATCCACGTAGAGTAATATATGAAAGGGAACCAAAGTGCACTAGGTTGATCAGACCATCATACACCGGTTCTGATTAGACAATATGTTAGTGGGTCGACCCAATAAAATATGTCATGATCAAGCTCGAAAAAGAGATAAGCTTGCAAAACTAAGGCTAAATTAGCAGCGTAAGGTAATCAAATATAAGTAAGGGAGGTAAGATGAAGAAGAAGAAGAAAAAATAGTCCAAGATCCTTAATTAAGCTGGTCAAGCAATCAAGATAAGGTACAAGGTTAAGCATTTAAGGAAACAAGAAGAACACCATCCCATGTCGGGTTGAAAGAATTGAGTCATGGTTGGATCTCGAATTTAAGTCAGAAAGTATTTTAGTATCATGGTAAGGAACGTCAAAGAATCTAAAAATAGAAGGTAAGGGTTCAAGAGGTGACAACTAATACAAGAATAAAGAAAATCAAGTTGAAGCATGAAATAAATTAAATTAAGAATCCAGTGAAATAATTTATGGACATAGTACTAAAGGCGAATACAGTTAAGGGATGATCAAATACAAACGGTTAGAAAGTCACAATAAAAGATCTAGGTTTGAGGAAAGGTTGAGTAAGTCAAGATTGAGATACAGTCCCATAGCTTGGCAGACGACTAACAACACTGGAGTATATACTACTACCATAGTCATGAGTGATATGGCAATTAGTGTGGAACACTTCTATCTCATTAAGGTTACCTTGGTGGCCTACCTTTACATTCTTTTAAAAAGAAATTTCAAAATAACTACCTCAATTGTATTCACTCTAAGCCATCCAATCTAATCATGACTAACATTTAAATCCTTTTCATAAACCTCATAATAACTTTTATCACATTGCTACTAACCTTTCCAAAATTTAACATTTCAATCCAACTTTAAACTCCAGAGTTAATGAATCATGAATCCATAAAATTCTATATCACTTCATAACTAAAAAAACTCCCTATTGTCTCAAATAATCCTCAAAATAGACACTTAGCTTATCACGGCAATCTAGCATTTACAGCTCAGTATTTTAACGCACTTATCAACCATAATTTCTCTTTCTAAGTTATTGAAACATAATCACTACTTCTTAAACCAAAATCTAAATAGATTTTAAATCTTCAATCAATTGACACGATTCCAAATTTGAGATTTTTTTTCTTCCAAAATAATCGTTTTCATATCTTCCCAATCTTTTAAACCAAATTTTAATATCATTGCTTCCACTTAAATTGAAATTCAATAAACATATACATCGTAACTTGCACTACTCAATTTAATAGTCCATACTGCCACCCCCTTTTTTTGATCATTATCTAACCAATCTATATACGTTCAAAGATGTATAATCATAATCCAATAATTCATGAATCACATCAATTCTTGAAATCGATTTATATAAATTCTAACTATTTTCCTCTAGTATCAAAATATAATTTTATAATCCTCTGGTGATTACTTCTTAGAATCTTCAAGATAAATTTCCTTGGTAATATCTCAACTTACAAACTACTAATCATTAAATCATCCTTTTAGAGAAAAAAACTCTTATAACTTAGTCAAAGTCTCCGTGTATTCCAATTCCTTAATGTAATCCTTCTAGCCATGTGTTTGACTAATAAGTATATAACAGTGTAGCCATCTTCCTAACCATTATTAAACACAAGAAAGTAAGAGTATTGGTGAAAAGAGTTCAAACAAGATACAAAAATCAAGGGAGGAAGGTGGACTAAAGTAAGGGAAAGGGAATCTAAATCGAAGCTCAAAATGAGATTCTCAAGGGTCATCCCCGGAATCTCTCAGGAAATTCTAATAGTAATTGAGTATCCTCTCATTCTAACACCTTACTTCCTATACTCTATAGCAAGCTCGTAGTAATACAACTAAATTGTCGTACTACCACGATATCGCATTAATGCGAATCTGGTCCTGCATGGACCGGAGAGATGAAATCGTGTCTCCTTAACTATCTTGAAGACAGATCAAACAAGGAATCAATTACTGAAAAAAAACAAAATCATCAAGGAGGACAGTTGTTTTCAAAAGGAGACAAGTAACAACAAGAATTTGATAAGAGTTTTTCTAATGTGATTGAGTACCTTAACTTATCTCCTATATCCTACTGCTGGCTGTAATGATACTCTAATTCGAGTACCTCTACGAATCACACTAGTTATGATTGGACAGACCTGCATGGGCCACCACTAAAAATGTGTCACGATCCGCACCCAGTGTAAGGGCACGAGAAGTGACGAACGCCTAGCCTACGTCGCAGTGTCGACGGTAGAACGCTGTCTTGAGTCACAATATCTAACACAGTCTAAAATAAGCTCCGAATGGAGAGTAAATAATAAGTAACTCAATCACAATACTAAGATGGAATAGAAGAATGAATCTCAAGAGAGTCACAGATAAAAAGAAGTCTAGGTGTAAACCACCAGAATAAATCTCAAGTGCAATAGTACAACTCATAAAGTCTCAAGTAAAAAGACAATAAAATACTAAGTCTCAGCTAGACTATAGGCAAGTCCTCAGCGACTGCTGGATCCTCTTGAGGGTCCACGTCGCTAGTGTCATCTAAGCCAATGCCATAATAAGCAGGGCAGTACTCCTCATCAATACCTGTAAAATTTTCAACATGTCCAGTCAGGATGGAACGAGCACATATCTCTCACAATAGTTCATATCAGGAATGGACATATAAGGCAAGCTATAGAAAACTATACATGAATCGCTGTAAAGAGAAATCAACAAGAGAGAATATAAACTGAGATATAATATGATAAATAGAGAAATGTAACCTTCTACGTGAATTAGAGCATGAATTGGATATGTAAACAGCTTGGGTTGCACATGGATACAGCTAAGGAGTGCACATGGATAACAACTACTGGGGATAATGATCACATAACCAACTACACTCTCTCTGTCCCAATCAATACACAAGGATCAATGCATGTTATGTTATTGCACATGGATAACAACTATTGTATATATGGAGCTCATATGGTCATGAGTGTACATGAATAACATATGAGTGCATATGGATAAATATGAATACATGGAGTACATGATGGCCATGATAAAGTACATGAACATGACATACTCGATGTATTCGAGAGGATAACATCGCATGAAAAGATCCAGAGGGTACTAATCCGTATGAATGTCGTGTCAGCATCAAGTATACTAGTCTATAACAAGAGAACATATCCAAAGAAGTATGAAAAGATCAGAGAATGTACTCGCCTGGCAAATCGAACTGCTGATGATGAGGTGTAACTAAACTGGGGTAATGTAAACCTATTTAAAATACACACAGGTCACAACCAAGTCCACAATATCAAGAAAAATAGCTACAATGCAAGACTACATGCTTCTAGGTCTATTTTGTTCAAAGTCAACCCTCAGTCAACTCTGGTCAAACCTGGTCAACGCTGGTCAAACCTGGTCAAACCTGGGTCAACTGGTCCGTCTACTAATTTCTAGGTCATACACAAAATTCTAGGTCATTTGGAGTTCGTTTGAGTTGAATTGGATCAAGTTTGATCCAAAGTTGACTTCGGTCAATTTGGTCAACTTGCCGGCCAATTCGACTAAACTAAGCTCGAAATGACAAACCAAATCTGTCCTAGGGCTCCTATAGTCATATACACAACTACAATCTAATCTAAGAGAATTGACAAGCATATATATATATATATATATATATATATATATATATATATATATATATATATATATATACATATATGTATATATATATATTTTTTTTATATACATATATATATATATATATATATATATATATATATATATATATATATATATATATATATATATATATAAAATATATATATATATATATATATATATATATATATATATATATATAAATATATATATATATATATATATATATATATATATATATATATATATATATATACATATAGGTATATACACACATATGTATATACAATACAAACAAAACCTATTTCTAACAAAGATGTGTGTGTGTGTGTGTGTGTGTGTGTGTGTGTGTGTGTGTACTGGTGCTTACTGAAATAGGGTAAAATCTGAGATTAAAACAGTACCACGCAACCATGGTATCACTCAAAATAGTATACTATTTATATACATATATACAAAGTGAGAACTATATATATATATATATATATATATATATATATATATATATATATATATATATATATATATATATATATATATACAAATGTTAAAAAAAAAAAAAAAAAAAAGATTGGCCAATGGTTTGAATAATTTGAAGAATCAAAATCTGAAATTAAACTCCTTCAACCCATTCTCAACGCATAAGAACATAGCAATGGGTTTCAACGGGATTATACATATATATATATATATATATATATATATATATATATATATATATATATATATATATATATATATATATATATATATATATAGTTAAATATATGCATAAAGTTATATATAGAAAGCACATATACTCATAAATGATGGAAAATTGTGAAACAAAGCCAAAAGTTGGTTCTCACATATTTGAAATATCATATAAGTCCTGTAAACTCAGAATTTAGAAGCTAAAATGCTGGAAATCAAAATATCACATATCAACTAAAACTCGAAATTAAAGAAAATGATCCAATTTCACCCAACGACCCAAAATCCAAAATACACCAAACGAACCCGCGAAACTTGGCATACACGTTGGCCTCGACCCACGTGATGCGTTCTTATACTCTCGGGTTCGAAATTGTGTCCGTGTCGTGTCCACAGAACGTGTATCAGAATTTCTCGATACCGCACGGTACACGTGCGTTCTCGCTCGTTTGAGCGTCGCACACGCAACGAAACGCCACGTGCTCATGCACGTAGCTGGGGGATCCTGGGGTAGGTCTAGGACACGACGACACGGCGACACGCTGCCTGAAACAGGGGTATTTTTATCATTTTGCATTTTGAATATTTTTAAAATTTATTTTATTATTTATGATATTATTTTGGGATTGAAATTTATTTTATTATTTATGATATTGTTTTGGGGTTATTTGAGTCGGGTTCGAATTTCAACTCAATCCGACTTGAAACGGGAACCTGGGGGGTAGTTTGACTCTAGTGGGACCCACACACTAGTTAGACATGGCCCACATGATATTAATTTTAGTCCATATGATTTTAATTTTAGTTAGTAGTTAGACTAATTGTTTATGGATAGGTTTAGTTTAATTAGAGACTTAAAACTAGACTAAATTGACCTCAACCTTTAACCCATTCCTAATTTAAATCAAATAGGACAAGTGGGGACATTTTGGTCATTAATAAATAGGGACAAACCACCCATACATGGCAGCCATAGGAGGAGGGATTGACTTATCCATTCATTTTATTTTTTCCCCAAAATTTCTCTCTCTTGTTCTTCCCCAAGGGGGGATAGCCACAGGAAACAGCTGCTGTAGTAGCAGTAATAGAGGGGTTTTAGCCCTTAAATTTCAGCTTTTAGTAGCCTACTTAGCAGCCTATAATCCTGTCCCCATAGCCTCCCAATTCAGCCTACATTGACAGCATCTAAGCTGTCCCAAACCAGCCTATTCAGCCCTCAAAATTAGCCCTTAACAGTCCACTAAAACCCCCACATTTCAGCCATTGACAGCCATATATTAGCCCACAAACCAGTCCACAAACCAACCCCAAAACAGTCCCAAATTCAGCCACCATTAGCAGTCCTAAACCAGCCATGTTTAATCCCAAAACAGCCCACAAAATCAGTCCATATCAGCCCCTATATTCACCTACACATTCAGTCCAAAATCAGCCCATATTCACCTACATATCAGCCCCTAAATCACCTACATTCTAGCCACATATAAGCCCCCTCATTCACACATTCTACCATTCATTTCCCCCACTTTTCCCTTCATTCTTTCATTCATTATATATCCATTCTTCCATTCTTTTACACATCATTCATCATCCACCCTTCTATTCAAAATCAGTCCTACCACATTACAATACAATCCATGTGTTCATTCATAAGTCCATATTTCACCACTCCACCTTTCCATCATTCATCCATACTTCATCCATTCCATTTCCATTTCCATTTCACCCACACAATTCAGTCCTTGTATGAATGTTTTGTGAGAGTAGGTTGAGTGTTAGTTTGTGGGTGTTGATAGGTTAGAAGGGTAAATGTTAGTATGGTGTTGTAGGCTAGTTAGAATTGGTGTTAGTAGTGAGTTAGTTAAGTTAGTTCCCTAGATAGGTTAGTATCCTATTGGACTAGTAGAGAGGACTAACCTGGACACTAGGAGAGTGTGGGAGAGTGAACTAGGAAGGTTGGTAGAGAGTAGGGTGTGGTATCTCAAGATACCATAGCGTATCATGATGATACCCTAAGGTAATGTTGGGATGACCAACATGGAAGATAAGATGGACTAGATGGGCTAGATACCTAGATTTCTTGGTTGGTAAACCCTAGATAGGATAGTATCTAGCTATCCTAAAAAGCCTAGGCTAGTATCATGAGATCTAGAGGGGTTTCCTTTGTAGTGGGTAAGGTATTGGTATTTACCTTGTGAAGGGTAAATGTAGGTAATAGGGTAATGATAAGATATTGAGTTTGACTTCTAAGATGGGATTAGAAATAAGTTGTCTTGGTAGGTAATGACTAGATGAGGGTAGTTTAGGCTAGTCTTGACCTCCGTTGACCAAGAGTTGACTTTTTGACCAAAAGTCAACTTCAAGTCAACACTTGACTTAGAATTGACCAAAACCAAACCAGAGTTAACCAGTTGACTGAAAATCAACTGTTAGTCAACATTTGACTGGTTTGACCTAGGATTGACCCAGGGTTGACTCAGCGTTGACCAGAGTTGACCAGAGTTGACTTTTTGACCAAAAGTTAACTGTAAGTCAACCTTTGACCCCGTTCGACCTAGTTTGACTTGGATTGACTTCCTGTGACCTTTTTTGACCTTGGTTGTCCTAGTGTGACCTAGTTTTGCTCAGTATGAACCAGTATGACTCAGTTTGACCTAGATTGACCTAGTTTTGACTTAGACTTGCATTTATGACTTAAATTAGTTTTCTTTACAGTATAAAAACCCTGTTTGACTCATAGTATCTTATTTTAGGTCTGTGATCACTCTGAGCGTCTGTTTACCTTATCAGCTTAGGACCACAGGCGAGTACATTCACTGATAGTTTTCATTGTCTTGATATCTACTATATCTGATTCAGTCGTAGTGTCTTACATGATTCCGACACGACGGTTCACGGTCTAGTATACGTCGGATCCTGTCATGAGATATTATTCTCGAATTCCCTTGGTATATTGGTGTGTCACACCCATGTTCATGTGCTTATATAGACATCGATTTGGGAGTAGGCTGGCCCCCTGCTTTTGAATCCCATGTCATGACTTGCCATGTCCGGATCCATGATACTATTCGGGGATGGGGGAATTATAGGAGTTATGTGATCAAAGCCCCATGTCACTATTTTGCTTGCGCCACCCTCACCTCACGTAGGGTGTAGCAGATACCCCACGTCTTTGTTATCCAGGTTGGCCGACATGACCCCTTTCAGATTTTTATGTGATTGTCGGGCCAAGTGGATAACCCTACCATGATTCCCTAGCCGATCACATAGCGTTCTAATAATTCAAGTCACGTTTTTATATTTATTTATCTGTGGAGGCTAGGTTCTGTTCGGGAGAAGGGTTACAACCCCGGTCCTTGTTTGGTTAGGGGTTGTAACTCAATTTTCGAATAGTTCCTAAGTCGCCCTATATACATCTTGTCGTCCTATTCAGTATTCACATCTATTATACATTTCTTACTAATTTTACCATGTATTTCATATATCTTCGTCTTATATTTTATTACACTGTCTCTTATAGTATTTGTCAATTCATATGGAACTGCTGTTGGTGTTTGTACTTGCTCATTTTTCTGACAGGATACCGTTGACAAATTTTACAGATGATTCAGAGGCTGATTGCCCGACCTACTATAGGGTTGAGTCTGATGGATTAGATTTAGACCGTGGCTTGTTGGTAGAGCCACTAGACTTTGCTCACCCTGAGTAGCATAGTTAGTTAGGTTTGCCTGGCCTGCGAGCCAGCTAGTACATTTTTAGTTTGTAGTATCTATTATATATACTTTCTGAGACTCTGGATGTTTGTGTATAGCTCTGACTTGTGGATCTTGGACTCATTTCCTGTTTTATCTATCATATCTCTTTTCCATGATATCTACCTTAGTTTTATATTTGTGATTGAGACTGTATTGCTATGTCACCTCCATTCGGAGTGTATATATTGTACAGGTACATTTATCTGTTTTAGTCGTAGTATTTACAGACCCTATATACAGCGTTCTACCGCCGATACTGCGGCGTAGGCTGGACGTAACCACGTGCTCGTGCCCCTCTTCAGGGTGCGGGTCGTGACACCAATGGACCAACAATCTTCCCCATTTTGATAATTGACAAACTATGAATGATGTAACATCTAAGCATGGAATACTTTGAAATAAAATAAATAGTTAAATAAAAATTGTTCATTTCCTGTATTTCACAAAAAGATGTTAGATCCTTTTATTTCTCCCCCGTTGTCACTTAGCAAAATAATTGCAAAAGAGAATGCTCCCCCGCAATCAATGCATAAGTAACAAACAGTGAAGAAACACAAAAAAAATAATTATCTTCAGTAAGAAAATAAAATAACATCACAGGCATGTATTTGTCGTAGGCAGTTTATAATAGAGAAGCAGATAAAGATGCTGTAAAAGAATAAATAAAAAGTGCTACTGAAATAAATAAGAGTGCTGAATAAGATAGAATAAAATACCAAAAACTGAGGCATAATCAAAACACAATCATGTCCAAGAATAATCTGAAAAAGTACTGATAAAGGCGAAAAAGTACTAATAAAATCTGATAAAATCTTGGAATGTCGGAGCATTTCCAAGTATACAATAGACAATGACTAAGTCTCTAAATCAGCTAATGAACATCACATCTCATCATCATCATCCTCATCATCATCATCAGCATGACCGGCAAGTCCAGAAGGACCAGCTCCAGAAGTACCAGCGCCAGAAGGGTGAGTAGGGGCGCCAGCATAAAAATCACCGACATGATCTCGAGGAGGGACAGGAGTAGTACGGTACCAGTCATATGCGTTACCGGGCTGAAAGTAGACATGAACAGCCTCATCCTCACAGCGGTAACCAGAAAAGGTTGGATCTCTAGGAATAGAACCGGCAGAATGTCCAGTCTGAGCAAAACGGAGATCAGCTAGAGAATTTGCTATCGCCTGATAACGAGTGACGTCGCGAAACTCACGTTCGTGAGCCATATCAGTCATCGAGACGTGCAAATCTGAAAGATGCTGGTGTATGCCCTCAAAGGTCATAGCATACTGCTGAGTAGGTGGAGGAGGTGGAGCAGTAGGAGGAACAGTAGGAGGAGCAGCAGCAGTCATACTACGACGAGATAATTTAAGAAACTTGGGCTCAGGGTCTTGAGTACAAGTTGACAAATCAATATCAAATCGCTGGAAGATGCGTGGAAGAATCATCGCATAAGAGAGATTTCTATCTCTTGCACGACAACGTCCCATCATCTGGATAATGGTCTTAGGGGCAGAAAATGGTATCCCCTTAAGAATGTAATACATAGTGGATAACTCAAGAGATGTGACATCATCCTTCGAAGTAGACTTCGGAAGGAGAGTGGAGTAAATAATACGATGCAACTCATAACTAAACAAGTTCAAGTTGTTTGCCTTGAACTTTCCAGAGCGAACTCGATCAGGGGCACAGAGTTCAGCTTTGAAACTAGCAAGTGTCGTGCCATTGGGGAAATCAAATTCAGTGATATCAACAAGCGGTTCACCTTCGTTAGGAAGACCAAGGATTTCCGCTAAGAGGACATCATTGAACTCGATGTCTAATCCGCCAACACGAGTACTTACGTCAAACATGTTCAGTATGATATTGCAATAGAATAGTCTAATGGCATTAGTTGCTACTGGGAAACAAAGTTTAGCAAAAAGATGTAACCCTAATGCCTCAAAATAAGGGCGTTGATCAGGAAACAGTCCATTTGATAGGAGCTCCTGTGCATATGGATCGTATAGAAAAGTCACCATACCACAGTAGGGCTTGATCTAGGGTTTGAAAATAAAATCCGACGAACGCACCATCGCTCGATTTAACTGATGAAAAGAGGGAATCCGTGTGTGGATGTGAAGATGACCCTTCCTCACTAGGATTGGTCGACTTCTTCCTCTTGTAGGGGTTAAATCCCTTAGGTGCCATTGTACAAATAGATAAATATGTACAAAATTAAAAGAGGAGAAATATGGAGTTATACCTCCCGAGATTCAGGTATGTTGTAGAGAACGACGAACTCCGCACGAATCCAAAGTTTGGATGGATTTCACCACGTGGATAGGGAGTAATGGAGTGGTGAAGAACTAGGGTTTGTAGGGCTTTTCGCGCGGCTGCTGTTGCTGTGGAAAAGTTTAGAAGCAATGAAAAAGAAAGTCTCTCGGGTTCTGGTTATATAACCAGATACCACTAACCGAACTCGGACCGAATTCTGGCCAAATTCGCCTAGAGGTGGTTTGGTGCACTTTCTTTTTCATTTCACTCATTTCAAGGATTTAATTCAAAGATTAGTAATTTCAACCTTCAATTAATATAATTAATAGTATTTTATGGATTAAATTTCGTTACACAGTGACTGTCTCAGATTAGCTGTAGGAGTACTGTCCCAGCTGGCGGAGGTTCATCAGGGAACTCTTAAGTACCGCTTCGCTTCAACTGTAGTTGTGGTGACAGACAGACTCTTTATTGGCTTGTCTCTAACACAGTTTTTGCGTATTGAAATATAATCATAAAACAAAATTAATTAACATTATTGACGTCTAAAATTCTTAATTCTTGACGTAAATAATTGAAACGATCTTCTGCTAGAGGTTTTGTGAAGATGTCAGCTAATTGATTCTCAGTATCTATGTACACAAGGTCAATATCTCCATTCTGATGATGATCTCTAAGAAAATGATGTCTGATCTCGATATGTTTAGTACGAGAGTAACATACTGGATTCTTAGTCAAATTAATCGTGCTCGTGTTATCACAGAAAATGGAAATGTGTGTGTAAAATAAATCATAGTCTTCCAAGGTTTGTTTCATCTATAAAATCTGAGAACAACAATGTCCTGCGGTGATATACTCAGTCTCTGTTGTTGATAGGGCTACAGAATTTTGCTTTTTACTAAACCATGAGACTAAAGCCTTGCCTAAGAAATGACATATGCCGCTGGTACTTTTTCTATCAACTTTGCATCCAGCAAAATCAGCATCCGAGTAACCAATAAGGTCAAAGGACTTGGTTTTGGGATACCATAAGCCAACAGAAGAAGTGCCCTTAAGGTATCGAAAGATACGCTTAACTGCGCACAGTGATTCCTTTGGATTAGCTTGAAAACGTGCACACAGGCAAACACTAAACATAATATCTGGACGAATAGCAGTTAAATAAAGTAAACTACCAATCATACCTCGATACTTACGTGTGTCGACAGGCTTGCCTTGTTCATCAATATCAAGCTTTGTTGAAGTTGCCATCGGAGTGCCAATAGGTTTGACATTGTCCAGATCAAACTTCTTTAGCAAATTTTTTGTGTACTTGGCTTGATTTATGAATGTCCCATTGTTGGTTTGTTTGATTTGTAGTCCGAAAAAGAATTTCAGCTCTCCCATCATGCTCATCTCAAACTCATTCTGCATACACTTAGAGAATTCTTGACAAAGAGATTCATCAGTAGATCCAAAGATAATATCGTCTACATAAACTTGAATCAAAAGAATATTATTATTCAAAGACTTTATAAACAAAATAGTGTCAACCTTTCCCTTTGAAAAACTGTTATCAAGTAGAAAAGAGCTTAGACGATCATACCAAGCACGAGGGGCTTGTTTCAAACCGTATAAAGCTTTCTTCAACTTGAAAACATGTTCAGGAAATTTGAAATCAGTAAAACCGGGTGGTTGAGCTACATAAACCTCTTCTTTTATAAAACTAATTAAAAATGCACTCTTAACATCCATTTGAAATAATTTGAAATTATGAAAACATGCAAATGCACATAACATGCGAATGGATTCTAATCTCGCAACTGGGGCATAAGTCTCATCGTAGTCGATACCTTCTTCCTGATTGTATCCTTGAGCTACGAGTCGAGCCTTATTGCAAGTCACTAAACCATTCTCGTTCAATTTATTTCAGAATATCCATCGGGTGCCAATGATCGGATGATCAATAGGCTTGGGAACAAGTTCCCAAACTTGATTCCGTTCAAATTGGTTTAATTCCTCTTGCATAGCATCCATCCAAAAATTATCACTATATGCTTCATCAATATTTTTGGGTTCAAACTGAGAAATGAATGCAATACTAGAAACAATATCTCTACTGGATGTACGAGTACTTACACCTTTGGTAATATCACCAATTACCAAATCCTTTGGATGATCAGCCGTAAATTTTAATCTTTTTGGCAGACTCTGAAGGTAGCTGGTTCTTGGTTCTTCTCTTGGAGACTCAGCTGGTGTTGAGCTTGGTACAGATAAATCTTCGTCATTGTCATCGATAGTCATTTGATTTAGTTCATCAAATGTGACGTTGATTGATTCTTCGATGATCATAGTTCGTTTGTTGAAGACTCTGTATCATTTGCTCTTGGCCGCAAAACCTAAAAATATACCTTCATCGGCCTTTTCGTCAAACTTTCCTAAATTATCTTTTGTATTAAGAATAAAGCATTTACAACTAAATATTCTAAAATATAAAACTGATGGAATTCTATCAAACCATAGCTCAAATGGAGTCTTCTTCGATTTGGGTCGAATTAGAACTCTATTGAGAACAAAACAAGCTGTATTGACAGCTTCAGCCCAGAAATATTTGGGTAGACTAAACTGGTTTAACATTACTCTGGCCATTTTGGATAGAGTTCTGTTCTTACGTTCTACAACTCCATTTTGTTGTGGAGTCCTAGGGCAGGAGAACACATGTACAAAATCGTGTGTGTCACAAAATTGCTCAAACTCTGCATTCTCGAATTCGCCACCATGATCGCTTCTAATACGAGTGATCATGTAACCTTTTTATTCTGTACTTTCTTGCAAAAGGCGACAAATTCGGATAATGTATCATTCTTGCATGTCAAGAAGTATACCCACGTGTATCTAGAATAATCATCTACAATTACAAAAGCATATAATTTACCTCCGAGGCTAGCAACTCTGCTAGGACCAAATAAGTCCATATGTAGCAATTGTAGAGGTCTAGTAGTACATACTGCGTTTACTGACTTGAATGTGGATCTGGTAGCTTTGTTCTTTTCACATTGGCTGCATACTGAATCCTTTTTGAATGTTATGTCCGGTAAACCGCGTTCTAGCTTCTTTGTGGATAATCTTGAGATTGTGTCCATATTTGCATGACCGAGTCTCATATGCCACAGATGACTCTCATCACTTTTAGCCATTAAGTATCTACCTGAAATGTTAGTTTCTTCCAACAAATAGAAAATATATATGTTGTCTTCCCTGATACCTTCAAAGATAGTACTACCAGTTGAGCTATCAACTATAGTACATTTGTCTTTGCCAAAGTTGATGCCATAACCATGATCAGCTAAATGACTTATGCTGAGTAGATTATATTTCAACTCGGTAACCAGACAGACATCTTTAATCACAGGATAGGAAGATTTACCAACATCACCGATACCAATGATATACCCTTTCAAGTTATTGCCGAAGGAGACGTATCCTTCTTTATTCCTCTTCGACAGTGTTGCAAATAATGAAGCATCACCGGTCATGTGCCGTGAGCAACCGCTGTCGAGGATCTATTTGCTTCTAGCATGTGAAGGGTGTTCCACCTACAAAACAATTTACAGATGAAACTTTTGGTACCCATTTCTTGTAGGGTCCTGACTGGTTAGCTTTTGGTATCCATGCATAAATATTTAAGTCTACTAGCTTTCTGATTCTATATGCAGGAGAAATATGACCAATGAGGCCACAATAATGACATTGTGCATGTTGAGTGTTGAAAGCTGAGTGGTGTGCATGGTTGGTAGGTTTAGGTTTTCTAGTATAGAAGAAAGCATGCCTATAATCCTGTTTGGGCTTAACCTTTTGGGGTAAAGGTTTGATATGGTTAGGTCTGATAATGTTTGGTTTGGGAATGTTCCGATTTTTCGGTAAGTGACACGTGTTAGGGTAGGAAGCAGCAGTCTCAGGCTGTTTTCCTAACCTAATTTCCAATCTTTTGGAAGTGTCATATAACTTAGTATAATCAGAAGTGAGTGTTTCCATTCTGATTTGTGCACTTTGAAGACTTTTCTTCTCTTTAGAAAGTTCTTCTTTCAGTTGGTCAATAACCTTGTCTTTTTCTTCGGACGACTTGGTAGTCTCGTGTAATAAGAGCTTAATAGAAGAAAGCTCACCAGACTCACTAACATTATTTCTAACCTCAGCTAGTAGGTCGGTAAGTCTTCCTATTTCACCTTTGTACTCTTTGAGTACCTTCTTAGAGGTTTCATATTTGCTACGCAGTTTCCTGTAATCACTTAACAGTTCAATGAAGGCATCTCCTAATTGCTCAAAGATGAAATCATCATATCTATCAACTATAGGTTCAGAGAGTACCTGATCGGATGCCATAAAGCATACATTTGCAGCGTCTTCTGATTGTTCATCTTCTGAGTCGCTGGCTTCACTTTCATGCCATATGCTAGTATTGGCATACTTTCTGGATGTTGATCTCTTCAGGTTCCCTTTCTCGTATCTGTTGCTCTTCTTGCTTATGTTTGTAGGACAGTCCTTCTTTATGTGTCCTTTCTTCTTGCAGCCATAGCAGACAGCGTCATCTTGATACCAGTTGTTGCTGCCATTGTTCTCTTTTGTCTTCTTTTCATATCTCAAGAACCTTTTGAATTTTCTTGCAAGGAGTGCTTGATCTTCAGCATCAGAATCACTGTTGTCTGAATCATCTTCAGCAGCTTTTCTGTGCTGAGCCTTGAAAGCAATCGACTTCTCCTTTGGTGCAGGCTCTTCAAAATCTTGTAGCTCCAGTTCATGAGTGAGTAGCTTACCCATGAGTACTTCAAGTGTCATGGTAGTGAGGTCGTTTCCATCAATGATTGCAGTAGCCTTCGGAATCCAGTTCTTTGTAAGTGCTCGCAGGAGTTTGCGAATCTTATTATGGTCACTGTAATCTTTGCCTAGGGAGGACAAAGGATTTACAATATCCAAGAATCTTTCGAACATCTGAGTAACTGTTTCGTTGGGCTTCATTTTGAACACCTCATATTCTTGAGTAAGTCTGCTGACCTTTGATTCTTTGACTTGAGTTGTGCTTTCATGTGTGACTTCAAGAAGTTTCCACACTTTATTTGCAGTTGTGCAGATAGACACCCTGTTAAATTCAGTTCTGTCTAAAGCACAAAATAAAGCGTTAATAGCACGTGCGTCAAGACTGGCCTTTTTTTTTCTTCTTTTGTATATCTGTTATGGGATTTTTTAACTAAAACTCCTTCAACATTTATACGATGTGGTTTTTGATAACCATCAATAACAATAGACCATAAATCAAAGTCAAGAGATTTCAAGAAGAAACTCATCCGTGTTTTCCAATAGGTATAATTAGTACCATCAAACAGTGGAGGTCTGTTTGTGGCCTGGCCTTCACTTGTGAATATCACAGTTGCCATGTGTTGTGATGTGATCTATATAACAATTAGTTAAATGAATAAATAATTGCAATGTTACCTTGCTTTACCTGTAACACCCGCTTTGATACCAATTGTAGGAACGAAATCGTAAAGCGCAATACTCTAGAGGGAGGGTGAATAGAGTTGACAGCGGAATAATGCTAATTAAAATTGTTAGCAGCAAGATCACAAAATAATAATCACAACTAAGTAATGTAAAGACAGAGATAAGGAAGCAAACGCAAAGACGGCGATGTATAATGGTTTCCCTCTGTTGAGGACTAATCCAGTCGGTAGAACTCTTGCTACCAGTTGAATCCACTATTGGCAAAACCGCAAGTTTTCTTACGAAGTCCTTACAACTTCTACAATGCGAGCTTTGATACGAAGAACTCGTCCAACTTTAATTATGAAGAGGTATTCTTCTATCAAGCCTTCTGATTATAATCTCTCTGAAATTTTTAGACCGTACCGCACTGGCAAATTGACTAGAGGATTGTAACTGGCTTGGGATCTGAAAATTAAAGCTCGAGAAAAACTCTTTGGAAGATAGTAAGCTTTAGATAGAGAGAATATTGAAAGTGAATGAGTGAGTTAAAATGATCGAAATCCTTCTCTATTTATTGGAGTTCCAAAGACAGAAGTCTGGCAGAATTCGGGCAGAATTCGGGCAGAACTCGATGAGGAAATCTCGGTCAAATCCGTAACTACAGGAGGACCAAGTTCCAAGGATTCAAAATCAAAACGGCCACTAACCGAACTCTGGCCGAACTCTGGCCGAGTTCTGTCAGGGTTAGGTTAGGGTTTTAAAAATAGTTTTTGGGGAATTTTGAAAACCTTTTCGAAAACCTTTTTGAAGCTTTTGTAAATACGAATGTTTTTCAAAACTAAGGTCATTTTAAAAATATTTTGAAATTATTTTAGAATAGCCTATTTGCTAGTACGACTCGGTGTACACAGTATTTTTA
Organism: Iris pallida; assembly: GCA_029216955.1. Classification (NCBI taxonomy): domain Eukaryota; kingdom Viridiplantae; phylum Streptophyta; class Magnoliopsida; order Asparagales; family Iridaceae; genus Iris; species Iris pallida. The sequence goes on from JANAVB010041816.1 coordinate 16,194,976, forward strand.
GACTCAATAAAATAGAAAATTACATTGATCAAAGAAATACAGACTCGAACAGGCAAACAATGTTTCGTTCTTGAACTGAGTAGATAGCCGTTCTTGATCATGTCCAAGATTCCGAGATATCCAGACTAGCTTCATATATCGAGACAGAGTTTGATCAATTATTAAAATCAGGTTGACCATATGACCAATGGGCCAACAGGTGATACATCTGATGGATGTGAAAATGGCATTCCTGAATGGAGAGCTGACCGAAGAGATCTACATGCAACAGCCAAAAGGGTTTGTCGTCAAAGGTCTTGAAGACAAAGTCTGCAAGTTGTTGAAATATTCGTACAGTTTAAAGCTAGTTCCCAAAATATGGCATGAGAAGTTTGACAAAGTCATAAGGTCAAATGGCTACAGGGTCAGTAAAACAGACAAGTGTGTCTATACAAAGTTTGCTGACGGAAGAGGAGTCATCGTTTGTCTATACGTGGACGACATGCTAATCCTAGGTACGAATATAAGCTGTGTCACAGAGACAAAGAAGTTCCTCTCGACGAAGTTCAGTATGAAGGACTTGGGGGATGCTGATGTTATCTTGGGACTCAAGATCATCTGGACAGACACTGGACTAGCGTTGTCACAGTCTCACTATGTTGAAAAGATGATCACTCATTACGGGTATCAGGATCTTCTAGGGATCGATACGCCGTACTGGTGTGATCTGAAGCTGAAGCCTAATTCAGGAGAAAGCGTCAGGCGGCTGGAGTATGCAAGCATAATCGGGAGTTTGATGTATGCTACTACTGCCACAAGGCCTGACATAGCTTTCGCCGTGGGAATGTTGAGTCATTGCACGAGCAATCCAGGCATTGAGCACTGGAAAGCTGTAAAACGGGTTATGAGATATCTCAAGAAGACTCAGACATATGCACTGCACTACAGCAGAGATCCACCGGTAGTGGAAGGCTTCAGTGATGCCAGTTGGTGCTCAGAAGTGGAGAGCGAGAGGTCCACAGGTGGATACATTTTCATGATGGATGGATCTGCTATATCATGGAAATCGAAGAAGCAGACTATGCTCTCGCGGTCATCCATAGAATCTGAGTTCTTTGCACTTGATACCGCAGCGGAGGAAGTAGAATGGCTTCGGGAGCTCATGTATGATCTTCCAGTGGTTGGGGCGCAAATACCGGGGATACCGATATACTGCGACAACCAGGCGACTGCAGCGGTGGCATCAAATAACCTCTTCAACGAGAAGAAAAGGACTGTGCGGTTGAAGCACAGGGCAGTACACGATCTCATCAAGAGGGTGTTATTGCCGTGATTGATGTTCGAAGTCAGGAGAACCTGGCGTATCCGTTCACCAAGGTCCTCGAGCGCCAGCTGGTCGATGACACAGTTTGTAAAATAGGCTTGAAGGCATTATGATATTGTGTTATTACAATCCTACCATAAAGTTTTATGCTATTAGTTCAAAGAAAAATCTACTAGGCATCTAGCTTTTGGTTCAAGGGAGGACTATTAACCAGAAGAATATCAGGAACGGTGGGTACTTGTCCTCTGTGACATGGAGAGGTTACGGACCTACAACCACTGTTGTCTACTGTTGTTTTCTGCGGAAAACGGATCCTGTGGGAAGGTTAGCTTAAATGCCTTAATGAGTTCTCAGGCAGAGTGAATGCCTGGAGTGCTTTACAGGAAGCACGGTAGCGCAGCACTACAAGGAGTGTAACTCCATGCTACAGTGGGGTGACTCTACCATGAGGTTTTCAGGTAGGGGTAATGCCTCGGCTTTGCAAGCCAAGTCACAGCGGAGTAGCACCGCAAATAGGCAGGTAGCCTAATGTTGTATGATAATCGTAAAGAGAGGTAGACAGCACTACAAAGAGGATGATGTCCTCATGTTACAGTGGCATGACACCACAAAGAGGTACAAGGTAGGTAAAGCCTCGACTTTGCGAGCCATGTTATAGCGGCGTAACAACGCACGGAAGCGCAAGGCTTCATGCTGGGTAGTTTGGCACTACAAAGAGACCTGTGACCTCATGCTACAGTAGTATGACACTACGATGAGGTACCCAGGTGGGGTAAAGCCTCGACTTTAAGCCATGTCATAGCGACGTAGCACCGCAAATAAGCGCAATGCTTCATGCCATGACTCTTTATAAAGAACTCACCTATAGTGTATGGATAAAGATATCAGGCCGTCTCTTGAGGGTAAACTTGTAGACGCCCAAAAATTATACACTAAAACCAGGCTGGCACAAGGCCTTCAATGTGCAGCCAGAAGCACAGTTGATGTCATTATGTGAGTAGGAAGAATTGCAGTTATGGTACAGAATTCAAGGCTTAGTCAATTCTTGTATCATGCTGTTATTTAACCTATGCGGAAAGATTCAAGTCGTAGCGATATCTCTCCTAATGCATGATGGACAGTCACTGTGGGGAATGCTCAACCCATATATTGAGATATGTGGGGGATTGTTGGTGTTTTTTGCCTTTGGACTAAAAAAGATAGTCCCACATCGGCTACACCAAATGGTGAGTATCTCAATATAATGCATTGCTTGTGTTGAGGTGTGCACATGAGGTGTAGTGGGGCACAAGTTTGTGCCATGTGGGAGTATTTTCCTAGAAGGAAAAAGGATTAAATCCAACAAGGATACAAGTTGATTTTTGTTGTGCGGACTCGGACTCGGACACGGACTCCAGGATGTCTCGTGCATGCACGGAAGTGTTCGGGGGGTAGGCGTGGACTGACACACTTCTATGCTGATTATGGGATAATCTAAAATATCAAACTCTATTTTTGAGTATTGGTATTTTTGTCCCACATCGGATAGGAGAAGAGGCGAAGTCTCAACTCTACTCTATAAATAGAGCCCCTTGGCCTCCTTTGAAAGATGCACCAAGAAGAGAGTTAAGGGAGTCTGTAAAGTCCAGGAAGCCCGTTCAAGTCTCAAATATTGACTTACGAGCGTTCCAGAAGTTCTTCGTGAACTTGCTGGTTCCTGGGAGCAGATCGTGTTGGGGCGAATCTTGCTTGGAGCAACGGTGATCTTAATCATCCTAGCAAGAACCTTTCATCTTCTTCTTTCTTCTTTCTTCTCCTTCATCTGAGTTGTAACTCAGTTCTGTCCGTCTGCAACTGCGATTGCAAGGAAGAACGTGAGATTTATTTTCTGAACTCAGTTCTGTCCGTCAGCAACTGCGATTGCGAGGAAGAACGTGAGATTTACTTTCTGATTATTGTTGCTTTCATAATCAGATTTATATTATAGTGTTTCTCTTGGATCTCGAGAATAATCAGAAGGTGTGTATTTGTTGAACCACTGATCTCGACATCGAGTCTACCATCTTTGATCAAGCCCCGGGACTAACACTATGCATGGCCATTCAAGAAGATGGTACAATTATTTATATAGCATATTGCATGATCAATTAAGTCTTTGGTTAATGTGAATGTATTATTATCATTTCTTAAGCTAATTATCTAGCTAGACAGTACAATGATTGTAGCAGACACTACAAGGGTCGATCGATGGTGACTTGTAACAAAAAGAAAACACTGCTTATGGAAGCTGATGATGTGCAATTAGAACTCATCAAACATATATAGAACTAATTGATCACTCTTATTAACATACGTAAAGCCACTTTTGAAAACCTTTTTCCAAAAATTCAGTATCCTTCCTTCAAATAATCATTTCCTTGCATAACTGCTAATTCTTATTTAGAATATATATAGGAAATAATGCATGTCACTCTATAAACTGGTCAAGCAGCAGGTAATACTATGCTACTTTATGATATTCTTGCTCATTTTGGATAATAAATTACAATTTCAAGTATGATTTATACAAAATTTTCCTTATATATATAAGATACTTTAAAATCATATAATTTTATTTAGTCCTTCAAGTTTTTTCTCTAGTCCTTTCTGTGTGCTACTCACTCATCTGATAAGAAATGATTAAGGTCTATTATATATTCAGGTGTTAGGAGTAAATATATTCATGGCCAATATTTGAAAGCAGCTTTACCAGATTAAAAATATATATAAATATTGAAGAATTTTGATATTTGGGAGTTGCATTTCTATAATTTAGTTCAATTGCTTAGTTGGTATTAGTTTCTGCATATTATAATCATGGAGAGACCTATATATAGTAACAGTTCCACAACATTAACTCAAAATAATAACTTATAGATATGACACGTGAATTTCAGTAATATTAAAAATGTTCATAGTATTTTTATTTTTTAGCCCCTGAAAAAAATCAAGAAATCTGATGATGCATATAATCCGACGATGGTAAATGGTCGAGTTTTAAAAATTAAGAACTCATGAGTTCCTCTAGAATGCAATTGGAGCATGCGGTGATAATTAATTATTTTTCTGGATAGTTGGATTTCTATGTTGATGTACTAGTTAATTAAATTGTATACATGAACTGAAGTTACTAATGAATTTGGTTGCCTAATCAGTTATATAGGAAATAATAATGCCTCTATCTTCTCATTGCTAGGGTTTGATACAATATATATAGTGTCTACATTTGGGCTTATGGGTATGGGCCATATTTACATTACAAATATAATCTAACACCCCCCCAAGTTGGAGCATGCAAGTCACAAATGCCCAACTTGGGAAGGAAAGAATCAAACACTTGCTTTCCAAGGGGCTTGGTAAAGATGTCAGCCAGTTGAGAAGAAGTAGGAACATGCGAGGCTATTACGGTGCCATCTCTAATAGCATCGCGAACAAAATACAAATCTACCTCAATATGCTTACTGCGCTCATGAAATACTGGGTTCTAACCCAGGTGCAGTGCTGACTGACTGTCACAATACACCAACATAGCAGACTCCTGACGAATGCCCAAACACACCAATAACTCCTTCAACCATTTCAACTCACAAACAAGCGCAGCAAGAGATCGGTATTCAGCTTCAGCGGAAGATCGAGAAACAGTTGATTGCTTTTTGGTCTTCCAAGAAATAGGAGATCCTCCCAGAAACACCAACCAGCCTGTAACAGAATGGCGAGTCAAGGGACAACTTGTCCAGTCGGAGTCACACCAACCAGAAAGACGGAGATCATAATCAGCTTTCAAAAGAATACCCTGTCATGGTGCATTTTTGAGATATCTGACAACTCTCAAAGCAGCATGCCAATGATCTTGTCGAGGCTTCTGTAAGAATTGAGACAAGATATGCACAGCATAGGCCAAGTCAGGACGAGTAAAGAATAGATAAATTAACCTCCCAACCAGCCTCCGATAAGTCTCTGCATCCGCCATCCTTGGACTAGTCGATTCTGCCAGCTTGTGATTGGGCTCCATGGGAAAACCAGCAGGACAAGACCCCAACAAACCGCATTCTGAAATAATGTCCAAAGCATACGTTCTTTGACACAAGAAAATTCCTTCCGTACTCCGAGCAACCTCTATGCCAAGAAAGTACTTCAATACACCAAGATCCTTCATGTGAAAGCAAGAACTAAGGTACTTTTTGAAAGCATCTAAAGCACCTGTGTCATTACCAGACACAATCATATCATCCACATAGATCAAAACATGCAACTCTACCTTCCCCTTAAAACAAGAGAAAAGATAATAATCGGAATGTGATTGAACAAAACCATAGGATATCAGAGAAGCAGTAAGCTTAGCGAACCAACAACGTGGTGCATGTTTCAATCCATATAGAGACTTACGCAAGCGACACACTTTGTTGGGTTTACTATGCAAAAAACCTGGCGGCAACTTCATATATACTTCTTCTGTCAGATCTCCATGAAGAAAAGCATTGTGCACATCCATCTGGTGCAAAGTCCAGCCTTTCACAGCTGCAACAGCCAAGAACGCCCGACTACTACTATCAGGAAAGGCATCACGAGTCTGTTTAGCTTGATGACAAATATCACAAGCCGTATGAGAAAACACACTACTACCAGAGAGAAAAGGTAAAGTCTGCATTACTTTATCTGAAGGATGCCCTAGTCTACTATGCCAAACCTCAGAATCACTCTCTTTGCATGCCAGGATCACCGAAGCCAAAGAAGCTGGAACCTCTCCCAAGAAGTAAAGTCCACCCCTTTGTTCACCTGCTCCAATCACCATCTTCGTACTTCGGTCCTGAACAAAACACAAATCAAGAGTAAATAACATATCACAATTTCTGGCACTAATCAATTGTGAGACAGAGATCAAATTGCAAGTCAATGTCGGAACGTAAAGAACATCCGTCAACACCAATGAAGCAGTCAAAAGTACCTTGCCTCTCAGAACAGCCTCAATAGTGCTCCCATCAGGCAAAATTACAGGACATACAGGGCCCTCAAAGCAATCAACTAAACAGTCACGAGAGCCTGTCGCATGAAGAGTAGCCCCAGTATCGAATATCCAAGGAACAGAAGAATTCTTACCCATCAGACGGACAGAGTTTAAGGAACTAGGTTTGGAAGGATAGTTTGAGGAACCAGGTTTGGAAGGATTGTCGTTACCCAGCAAGCTCATCAGTTTCTGCCATTGTTCACCTGAGAGTGGCGAAGGATACCCTCTATGCATCATATCCGCCGAACTCCCAACAAGACCAGCAGGGACACCATGACCAGCAGCGGCGACATGATGAACAGCCCCTGCGCCACCAGCACCACGTCCGCTCTCACGCCGAGGACGAGTCTTCCACCACTCTGGATAGCCAATCTTGGCAAAGCAAGTTGCAATATCATGACCTATTTTCTTGCAATAAGTACAGATTATACCTGATTTGTCCCTGGAATCTGAGGTTCTAATATTAGAAGTAGTAGAAATACGAGGTGAAGACTTGCTAGCCAGCGCTATCACCTCCTCAGTAGTGGATTGGACCTAAGATTTGTGCATATCTTCCTCCTCACGGACTGCCTGGTATGCCCGATCTAAACTTGGCTGAGGATCCTAAGCCAGAAGATTAGATCGGGTATGACCATACAACTCAACATTCAACCCATACATAAAGTCCTGAAAGTGGTCTTCATCCCTCATAGCCTGTAGCTTTGCAGCAAGTTCACCACAGGTACAAGTAGGCAATGGAAAATAAGCAGCTTGTTCATCCCACAAAGACTGCAAATTTCCAAAATAGGTTTCCACAGACATCGACGTTGTTTGTTTGCACTCGGCCAAATCCACTTTAATTTGTTGCTTCCGAGTGCCGTTGCTAACAACAAATCTTTTCTCCAACAAGTTCCACAATGGATAAACCTCCTCAAAGTACGGCAAAGATTTCTTCAGAGACGGATCAATGGTATTAAGAACCCATTGAACCAATAGTGCTTGCACGCATCTCCAATCAAGCAATTTACTAGCATCATTAACATGTTTGACTTCAGTACCTTCTAGAAAAGTGATCTTTTGCCTAGAGATCAGTGAGAGACGTATCGACCGAGACCAGTCAGCATAGTTAGGTCCACGAAAAAAAATAGAAGTAATGATATTTCCTGGTTGATCAGCAGGACTCAGAAAATATGGATCCTTCGGATTAGGATAATTTGGGTTATGTGCACCGCCACTGCCAGTCGCGACGGAGAAGCTGGATGTATCATCATCTGCCATCGCGGATGTCGGGTGTACAAAAATTTTGTACAACTCCGACGAATCGGCCGCTGATGGATAGGGTCGGTGGCGAATCGACCGCGATCAGGGGCGCCGGATCTGGCGTGTAGGGGCAAGCGGATGTCAGGTATACAAAAATTTGTACAACTCTGACGAATCTGTCGATGATGGACGGAGTCAACGGAAAACAAATCGGGTGTACTCCGACGTATCGCCGAACAAGCGGCGATTCGGAGTCCGCTGATGGACAGGGTCGGCGGTCGGGCGCTGACGGGCGTTGACGGTGAGACCACTATGCAGGATCTTGCTGTAAAGGTCTTGCGTCAAAGATTCAACCATCGCCAATAAGGAAGTGCACGAGAGATTCACCAAATCCTGTAATCGCAGGCGTGGTTGGGTGTAAGAAAAAACTTCATGTGAAAAAGATTACAAAAGCAGCCTTCCAATGCCTCATCACCAGTAGCAAGACGACAAAAGTAGAAGGGGAAAGAATTCTTCACGTGATATTTGCTATGGAAGGGAAAGAATTCTTCACGTCAGGGAAGAATTCTTCACGTCACTTGCAAGTTCGCGTCAGTTGCAAGTTCACGCCACCAGTTGCAAGTTCACGTCAGATTCATGAAGGAGTTTGGGAAGGAGGGCTGATCGGGTACGCGGGAGCGATCGTCAGGCGTGGTCGGCACGGGAGCGGGCGTCGGCTGCGGTCGGCGCGGGAGCGGGCTAGGGTTTTTTGGGAGATGGCAGCTAGGGTTTTTCGGGTGGCTCTGATACCATATAGGAAATAATAATGCCTCTCTCTTCTCATTGCTAGGGTTTGATACAATATATATAGTGTCTACATTTTGGCTTATGGGTATGGGCCATATTTACATTACAAATATAATCTAACAAGTTAACATTAGTTTGTACCCAAAAGAAAAAAGAAACGATTAACATGTAATCCTACCATGACAAATAACTTATGCCTTTACTTAAAAGGAGTATAGTAGGAAATCAAAAGAAAAAAAGAAATCTATTTATGGAATTTGTTTGTGTGTAAAGATCAACTTCCACTCACTTAAATATCATAAAGTTTGGCTTTCACTGTGTACAAGAAGTCGGCATGGGTCAAGGTCGGACGTATGTAAAAATCTCGTAATCGATGACCGACGGTTACGGATGATTGATCCTCGAGCCAAAGGCTTCGGGACTCGGATAACATGCCCTTTCCAGTCGTCCGACAAAGGTGAGGTTCCCAGGGTAGGGAGGTGAATCCACTGAATCGTGGTAAATGAGCTCTAGGCGGAAACCCTTGTTGTTGTTGTCGACGGTCAAGGTGTTGGCTTGTGGGAATAAAAGGACCGCCAGGGCAGAAAAAAGGAAGAATAAGAAAAGAGGAAGAGTATTGTGAGATATTGGTGTGACTGATCCATTGTGTGTGGTAAATTTACCTATTACGATTCAAGATGGTGCATATATTTTTAGAATGGAGAGGTTGTAAACCTGATTTTGATTACTGCCATATATTACTGGTTTTTATTACTGCATATCTTGCTATTTGTGTATATATACAACGGTCAAGGTGTTAAACCAAAAGTCTGTTGGCCCATTGGTAATCCTAAAAATAATCAGGACTACTACGATTTTAGCATTCGTACGTCATTTCCAATGGGCCTTTGTCTATTTCTGAAGTTCGAAATCCTTAAAATTTGATTTGAAACATTAACTTATATACCTGTTAGGTAATCAATAACCTAAAATCCACTAAATAAATTTTAGAGTTATATGAAATAAGCATAAAATCGAAGAATAACCCCTAGATTTGGGAGAAAACATAAAAGAAGAAGAGAAAGAGGAAGTGTGTGCCATCTCAAATTGTTTTAAGAGCAAAAGGAAGAAGGGAGAAGAACAATGGAAGAGGAAGAGAGTGTTGTTTGTTATATTAGTCCCTAACAAATTTCTAACTTATGTGTGTTGTCACATATTCTATGATGTTCCCTAACAAAGGTTGTTGCGCTTTCAATAAGGGTATTCTTTCATGTTTTTTTACTCCGCTTCACTTGTTTGCAACTAAACACATCCTTAGATTACATAATCGATGAGAGGACATTTTATATATAAAAAGAAAAATGTTGTGAAAATAAGAAAGAAGGAGAAGGAATTGATAGCCAGAAAATTGTACGTAGCTTTCTCATTGATAACATAGATAGAGGGAATGAGATAGAGAGGTTGCTGTGGATATGGATAAGGGCATCCATATTTGGATTTATCCAAATCACAACACTCGATGCCCACTTAATTATTGCCTCATTAAAAACGTTTCTAGAAAAAACCCTTTGGAAAAATCCATAGAAAAGAAAAGAGTACAATAATATTCTTCAGGAATCTAAGTGGGTGCGACTTACACTGCCTCGTTAAAAACCTTTCGAAGGGAAAATCCAGTGAAAAAAAAACCTCAACGAAGGAAAAGAGTACAACGCGCAAAGACATGCTTCAAGATGTCTCCATTAGCATCTTCAGGATACTTGCATCTACAGGATGCTCTTCCTCAAAAATATTACATTATTGTTCTTACATCAATTCAAAATGAAAAATCAACCCCCAATGCAATTTAAATATTACATATCACCCCAACACTTTATTTATCTATACATTATACTCGTATCCTTATGAAGAGGTTGCAGGCTTTATTTGATTCTTGAAAGCTCGCAACTCCCTCTGATATGTCGAACTGTTGAAAACATAGCGATGCACATTCCCTGTTTGCTTTGGCAAAATTACCGCAGTGATTTGATTTATTCTCTCTACCTGCAACATTATTTATAATAACATACCTTGTTTGTGGTATCCGCTTAATGGAGTATCAGATAAATATCATTCATCTGCATATCTCATTAGATCATAATATTCATCAAGAATAATTTATGTGCCTAATATTATTCTAAATATTGTGCTGAGTAAATGACAATAAAAAAATTTATATTCTTTAAACATGGTACTTCAGGACCAAGAACATGTTCTTTTGGTTGTAAAAGATCCTATTGATCTGACCATTATAGGCATATCATTCATATTAAATCTCTGTAGGAGATTTATCTCTACAGGAGATTTATAGTAGATCTCTTCTAGAGATTCATCTTTTCATGAAATTACATAAGATCTCTTTTGAATATTTATCTTTATCTCTTCTGGAGATTCCTCACTCTCTCTTCAGGAGATTTTGATCTCTACGTGAGATTCTGATCTCTTAAGAAGATTCCAATCTCTTCAGAAGATTCCAATCTCTACTGGAGATTCCAATCTCTACTGGAGATTCCAATCTCTTCGGAAGATATTTCAAATCTCTTCAGGAGATTTTCTCTTCATCAGGTACTCTTAATCTCTTCATGAGATCTTCTCTTCAGAAGTGACTATTTTGATGAATCCGTTCAGGGATTTCTCCATAAACTCAATGAGCCTATCACACTCTTCTGGATGGTTTAATCCATATGTAGATTCTTCGGGGATAACATGATAATAACAAATCCATCAAGGATTTACCTGAGAATTTTAAATCCATGACCTTCGATAATATATCTTATCATCTAGGTTATCAGGATCGAAGAATATATTTATTCATATTCTATTCATGATCATTTCATGAATCCTTGAGCTCTTATATATTTGGATCTCTATTTGTTACAGATACTCATTCAAAACCTACCGGGTTTATTTTCTTTGGGTTTTGTACTGTAGGACCGAACACTCCACATCTTGCGAGAGATATCGCATCTATTCATTACATTATTCGTGGTTTTAGTGTTATCATTTCATTTTATCACCATTTTTATTCTCATTCGATAATGTCATCTATGAAAATTTTTCTTGATTCTAAATTTCCCTTAACAATGTATAAAGCATAGGTTTTATGGGTACCGGTACATCTTTCTCAGTCTCTTCTGGAATCTGAGGTATATCCTCTGCCGGAGCGATATACTTTGAGAAAATTGGATCTTTGGTTCATGACATCTTCCGGATCGTCATGAACTTTCTCTTCAGGAGATGCTACTTCAGGAGCAGCTTCTTTAAGAGAATTATGGTGTGTTATATTATTCAGCCTCTTTTTCTAGAGAGATGAAACTTATCTTTAGTATTATTCGGCCGCTTCTTCTGGAGAGTTAAATATTTAGAGCCTTTAGGTCTTACGCGTTCTTACAAAAGAACTTATCCATGTGTTGTCTTTATTTGGTTCTTTTGGTACTTCTATTAGAAAATAAATTTATAGATGGTTAGCTATTTATGCAGCATAATTAAAAATGTAAGCAAGCAAGGGATAATTTCTCCTAATTTAGTCAAGATTAATAAATTAGAAATATGCCATGACACGTTCTTCTGGAATGATACTTTAGAACGTTCTTTGAGAACGATAATGCAATACGTTCTTCTAGAATGATACTTTATGACGTTCTTCTAGAACGATAATTCACGATGTTCTTCTAGAACGATAATTTATCTTCTTCATATCTTCCCCTAACGGCGGAAATTATGTCTTATTAACGTGACAGATCACAGAAATATTCTATCACAAAAATATTTTATGTCAAAAAGATTTAATAATCTGATGAGATAAACATAATAATTCACAAAGCATAGATGCTAATATTATAATTTCAAATAATACCAACATAAACCATCTAAAAAAAATACAATTTGAAACTAAAACTATGTTACTAGTTACTCAAATACAATCTTCGGGATTGATGGTTTCGAAACAAACTTATCCTTGAGATCAAGGGTGCATGTTGAAATTTAGTAAGAGATGATGGCACGAATTAGTTTGATAATTATTATCGTCACTAATTTGGGATGTCTTGTCGATCGTGTCACAATTTAAAAATTATGTGATTATTCGTCTTCTGGTTCACAATGGACTAAGGATTAAGCTTCTGGCTCAATATAGTATGTGAATTGACAAAGTGAATAGTTGGATAATCTCTCTAGGATGAACTTCTGGTTGTCTAGGATGAAATTCTGGTTCTCTAGGATGAACTTCTGGTTATCTAAACTAGTGGTTACACACAAAAAATATTTCACTTGCTCAGCGTTTTAATATGAGACCCATTTTTACTCCCAAAAAGAATCTTCTAGAATTATGAGAGTATAAAACAATTTTTATAAGTGAGTAGGCCTATTGGGTAAAATCAAGTGGGCTCTGCCGAAGCCTTCAATAATATGATCCTGTCCAGCTATTATGGATAGTATTTCCATACTAATATTCTTGTTGGAGGAAAAATTACATTCTTAAGGATGATGTTGGTAGGAGCACTATCATTCATGCATAAGATGTCTCTTTGAAATGGATTATAGTTTCTAGATATGGCAATATCTTATTAATAGTTGCAAACGTAGATATTATTAATCAATAATAATAATTCTAAACATAGAACTTTAGGTCTATGATAGTAGGACAATAATGCATCTGTAGTATCCCTACAGATGTACCAACCTTGTGGCACCAACTTTGAAACTTTATAGTTTAGTATCACCATCATTCATGAAATACCAACAATCAGGTTGGTACTTTCACTTTTGACCTTTCGAGGCTAACAATCTGCTGCGACCTACAAAAGTGAGTGTGCGGACGACTGGTTTCTTCTGGACATGTAACGTAACATATGTCATGCATGAACCCGTTTGGTAGTGGTAAAAAATCAAACAAGTAATTTGTATCTTTGTACAAATAAAACCGCACAAAAAGTGAAATGACATGAAGCCATTTATATAAGTGGTTTTGTCTCATTGTTGGCAAGAAATATCGAAGCATATCAAATAATACGAAATATGCTAGTAAATGCAACTCTTCTTAAAAGAAATATGATTTAATGCTTTGTCTCAATTTACTGACCAACTTAGATATTTATGTCGCATTATTTCAATACTTAGTTTTCAAACTTTTCACATGATCATTTAAAGCAAGACTGTAAAGCAACATAATTCTTAATAAAGCAAGATTGTCAGTCACATGTCAACCCAAAACAAAATTACATATATATTCTGGCGTTTCCATAATAAATCTGAGTTCAATTCAAATTCTAATACCACTTACAATTAAATTCGAAATTAATTTATTAAACAAAATAGTGTATAACTTTCTCTATGGAGAAACGTCAAATAACACCAAATTTTTATAACTTAACGTTTAAGAAAACACAGTGTGTCCTCTAATTTTGGACGCCAATAAATCCATGGCTATAAATTAATATTTAGATCGTCGTTCTTTTCCAAAAGATCAAATCAAGTACAATCTATTGTTGGAACGAACTGTGATTCTTCAGGACAGGAAATAATTAGAAGCAGAGTATCATGGAGGACCAACAAAATGCCACAACTTAGAGAAGAATTTTTTTCATGAGAAGTTACTATCTCATCTGCCGATAAATATTTTCATATTACATTTAGATATGCATGAAAATAATAAACGACATGCATGTGTTTATCATATTCATCCATCCAGTTGACCAACTAAAAGCCATCCAGTTGCTACATGCTAACACATTACTAGATCTTTAATAAATTACTTAAGCAACATAGATTGTCATCAACTACAAAGCTATAAGAACCATACCTTAATTAATCAAGATTTTTACCATATTTAGCATTCTATAGTTTGGTTTCATCGTTCATATTATGCCATTAAAAATACAAAATTCTTGGGTCCGGCCAAGACAATATAATGTACAGTTCAATGTGCTAACCTAGTGACGATGATCTACCATTAGTTGCCAACATCACATGACCATATTTAGGGAACATCATAAATTAGTGGCAAACATATGTAAATAGATTGGTCAAAATGTTTCAGAAAAGTTTTTCTAAATGATAGTGTAAAGTTCATCGGTAATTGTAAAGTTCATCGATGCTATCATCTTGACCACAGACCACTCAACCCAGAAAAATTAAATTTTAGCAATCCAAGCACTAGAATAATCTAGGCACTAGAATGTCCAAGACAAGATGCTAACCTTCATATTTGTGAAGGACGTCCTCTTTTTCAACAAAGACAATATATGGCAAAATTCCTAAAAAAAAAATAGTGTTTCTTTGTAGCTGGCTGGATTTGCATCGCAAATCCAACTACATCCAATCAAATAGTCTGTGTTTCAAAAGCCAGGGTTGATAAAGTTGCCAAGTCATCTTTCTATTGACAAAGTTGCCAAGTCATTGAACAATTAATTAGACCATCAAATACCAAATACAAAGGACTAGTAAAAGTTGAATACATGGCATAGTTGATTTCTAAATGACTTGGTGCTTCGTTTGGATATGGACAAATAAAAATGAAAGATGAACATAAGAAAAAAAATGATCACACAAAAAATTATAATTTTCCGTCCAAACTCTAAATTCAGATCCTAAAATCTAATAACATTAACATATGGGCTAATCAATGCCATCTCATAATCTAATACATAAGAATAAAATTTGAACAAATTATCCAATTATAATCAAAGTAACATTAAAGAATCCTGGAATTAACCATTAGTCAAAAGGAGGCTCTCTTTTCTGCATGCATGACATAAACATAATTTTTCACGTTACCTTTTTTTTCATACTAGATCATGATTTTTTTTTCGTAAAGAACATAATAAAAAGTATGAGTAGATCTGACCTTCGGGAGATCAACGGAAAAAATATTCGCATCTGACCTTATTCGCATATGTCCTTTTCTTTTCATGTCCGACCTTGTTGTTCTAACTCTCCATGTTAGCTTTTCTCATTGATAACATATATCGAAGGAATGAGATAGAGAGGTTGTTGTGGGTATGGATAAGGGCATCCATATTTGGATTTATCCAAATCACAACAGAAAAAAAATATTGAGATGTATCTGATCTTGATAATGATTTTCCTATTGTTTTAGAATTGGGATATTGAATTATGATGTTGTTGGTAAGCAACAAGAGAAAAATAGTGAATTGATGTTAATTTTCTCTCATGCACACACAAAACTAAAGAAATCTATGCTGGATTTTCCCAAAATTCAGAGGAGTTTATGTGGAGACCGTTCTTTCTGGAAATGGAACAGGAAGTGCGAGAGCGATTCACGAGACAGTTGAATATAGAATGAAATCACTATATGACAATTTTTTTCAATGTTAACTCATTTTTATGAGCGAGTTTAAAATGGTACCGTAAGAAATATTTGCTCAAGTAGTCTATAAGAGAGGGAGAGAGAGAGAAATTCTCACATAATCATACGATCCGGCCAGATTTGTTCATTGTCAAGATTTTAGTACGCATTTTGTAAACGGTTCACAATTTTTATTTGCTATGATGCGAGGAGATGTAAACACTTGATCATTAAAACATTATTGGTTAACCTTTCCTTCCTTCGTTGGGGCCGGAGAAATAATAATTCTAGAGGCCGCCACAGCTCTTTCTCCGAGCGAAATGGAGTTGTCTTTCCGAAACATCATACACAAAGTGAGTGTTGCGCTGTGTATGAGCGCCTATCAGCGTGTACTGACGTGTCGACCGAATCATGAACAAACAGAATATTCCTTCCTCCTCATTTACGTAGAATAACTGAATCCTCCCAAGACGCAGAGTGGCACCACCGTGGAAGTGAAACTCCACTCGAGGAAAAGAAAAAGTATCCGCCGAGTCTCCCGGCTGCATGTCATAGCAAAGACCGAGGTTGTACGGACCGTCACTCCTCCTCTGCAGTTGCATTCCCCCGAAGTACTCCACAAGCGAATGCTCGATGGCATCGTAAGCTGATGCGATGACCGAGGTTGCCGGCGCCCCCGAGTCGATTATGCACCGTTCGAAAGCGTCCGGTTGCAGGTTGAGAGCTTGGCCGTTGACGCTGATGCCCGCCAATGGCAGGTAGTACTTGTTGGAGCCATCTCTCATGACGAATGGTATTCTTTGATAGGCGGCGCCACGCGGCATGACAATGTCGGTGCCAAACCTCAAGTGGCTGTTCACTCCGTGGCCAGGGAACAAGCAGTAGGAGAAGCGGCGGCTAGCCATCTGCATCACGAACGAGTACTCGGCCATGTTCATCCCAAGAATCCCGACTACTTTTCTTCTGTTGGAGAACATGTTCCTACTGTTGTTGTAGGAGGTACCGAAAATAACATCGTGGATGATGGTCTTCCGAGTAGGACCGTTCTTCGATCCAAATGAGAATTGCTCAAGCCCAAGAGCGCCTCTAGTGTAGCGTCGACCTCCGCCGTACCTATGATATATAAGAAGATGATTAAACTAATATTAGTTAGTTAGTACTGTTATATGTATGTAATTAGGAAGCAAGGATATTGTCGAGGGAGAGCCTTTGAAGAAAAATAATAACATATATGTATATACTATAAGTAGTATACGTTATCTCGTATGTGCACTGCCTATGGGAACCCTTGTGAAATGGTGGTGATTTGCAAATAGCGTGGCGATTGTCGAGCCTTCGGAAGCTCTGGGATAGACTGTAGCTGGGTCCATCGTGCTGGAAGCAAGTGTTGCACGGTTCAGTCTGTGTCCACACTAGGCCGCTGCCCGTGTCCAGTAGAAGATGGGATGCAGTCGAAGGGTTCCTGCCTATGATGGCTTTCACCGTGTACAAGAAGTTCGCATGGGTCAAGGTCGGCCGTATGTTCAAATCTCGTAATCGCCGACCGACGGTTGCGGATGACTGATCCTCCTCCTCGAGCCAAAGGCTTCGGGACTCGGATAACACGAGATCCCTCTGCAGTCGTTCGACAAAGGTGAGGTTCCCTCCAGAGTAGAGAGGCGAATCCACAGAATCGCGGTGAATGAGCTCTAGGCTGAAACCCCTGCTGTTGTTGCCGACGACAGTCAAGGTGTTGGCTTGTGGGAATAAGAGGATCGCCAGGGAAGAAAAGAGGAAGAGCATGGTCATGGTGAGTTTGCGTGACTCCATTCTTTCACTATGCATGGCCATTCATTCAAGAAGATGGTGCATTTATTTATATAGCATGTTGCATGCATGATCAATTGAGTACTCTGGTTAATGTGAATGTATTATTATCGTTTCTTAAGCTAATTGGCTAGCTAGACAGTACAATGATGGTAGCAGACATTACAAGGGTCGATCGATGGTGACTTGTAACAAAAAGAACACACTGCTTATGGAAGCTGAACTACAATTAGAACTCATCTAACATAGAACAAACTGAACACTCTTATCAACGTAAAGCCTTTTCGTTTGAAAAGCGCGCTTTTTCCAAAACTTCAGTACCCTTCCTTCAAATAATCTTTTCCTTCCATAACTGCTAGGTTGAAAGCTACGTGAAACAATTTAAAAGCAAGGAACTAATTCTTATTTAGAATATATATAGGAAATAATGCATGTCACTCTACAAACTGGTCAAGCTGGAGTAGGTAATATTATGCTACTTTATAATATTCTTGCTCATTTTGGATAATAAATTACAAGTTCAAATATGATTTATACAAAACTTTCCTAGCTTATATATATAAGATTCTTTAAAATCTTGTAATTTTATTTAGTCCTTCAAGTTTTTTTTCTCTTGTCCTTTCTGTGTGCTACTCACTCATCTGATAAGAAATGATTAAGGTCTATTATATAGTCAGGTGTTAGGAGTAAATATATTCATGATCAATATTTGAAAGAAGCTTTTACCAGATTAAAAATATATATAAATATTGAAGAATTTTGATATTTGGGAGTTGCATTTCTATAATTTAGTTCAATTGCTTAGTTCTGCATATTATAATCTTGGAGAGGCATATATATAGTAACAACTCCACTTCATAAACTCGAAATAATAACTTACAGATATGACACGTGAATTTCAGTAATATTAAAAATGTTCATATTATTTTTATTTTTTAGTCCCTGAAAAAATAAATAAAGAAATCTGACGATGCATATAATCCGAAGATAGTAAATGGTCGAGTTTTAAAAATTAAGAACTCATGAGTTCGTCGAGAATGCAATTGGAGCATGTGGTGATAATTAATTATTTTTCTGGATAGTTAGATTTCTATTTGATGTACTAGTTAATTAAATTGTATTCATGAACTGAAGTTACTTAAGAATTTGGTTGGCTGGCCCATTTACATTGGTTTATACCCAACGGAAAAAAAAAGAAACGTTTAACGTTAAATCCCACCATGACAAATAACTCGTGCCTTTACTTAAAAGGAGTATATTAGGGGGAAAAAATCAATTTATGAAATTTTTTTGTGTGTGAATATCAACTTCTACCCACACTACACCAAAACACCTATATTCCAACGGTCTAAACATGTTACAAAAATTAATTCTAACGGTAAATTCCGTGAGTATATAGGCGTGGGTAATATTACTAACTACCCTTCTAACGGACATGTCCGTTAGTATTTCAAACTTTCTAACGGCTGTAGCCGTTAGTAATTATTTTTCTAACAGGCATATAAATATATGTAGATATGAATACTAACGGGGGCGGAGCCAGGATTTAAATTCTGGGGAGGCCGCGCTAATACATATAGAAATCTTTAAAATTATTCTGTTAATTAAAATCTAATAGCAAAAAAATATTAAAATAAAAACAAAAATGAGGAAACAAGAAAAATCAATATTTTCAAAATGTTATAAAAGAGGAAGGAAAAACTTGTACATAAAAAGTCTGAAAAGTATTCAACATATGTAAAATATTAACATTTAGCAAAGGTGGGTTTTGAACTCCCAATCTATCATTTAGATACATATAGTACTTGTTGGCCCATTGGTCATATGGTCAACCTGATTTTAATAATTGATCAAACTCTGTCTGGATATACGAAGCTAGTCGGGACATCTCGGAATCTTGGACATGATCAAGAATGGCTATCCACTGAATTCAAGACCGAAGATCTGTTTGCCTACTCGAGTCTGTAATTCCTTATGCAATGCATTTTTTATTTTATTTGAGTCTAGGAATATGTTGTACACCGAGTCGTACTGACAAATAGGCTACCCTTAATGAGTTCAAAATGTTTTTAAAATGACCTCTCAAAAAGGTTTACAAAAAGATTTTCAAAAAGGTTTTCAAAAATTACCAAAAAGTTTTTTAAAAACCCTAACTAAACCCTGACAGAACTCTGGCCGAGTTCGGCCAGAGTTCGGCCAGAGTTCAGTTGGTGGCCGTTGTGATTTTGAATCCTTGTTACTTGGTCCTCCTGCAGTTGCGGATTTGACCGAGATTTGCTCATAGTTCTGTCCGAATTCTGCCCGAATTCTGTCAGAAGTCTGCCTTTGGAACTCCTATAAATAGAGAAGGATTTCGATCATTTCAACTCACTCATTCACTTTCAATCTTCTCTTTATCTAAAGCTTTCTGTCTTCCAAAGAGTTTTCTAGAGCTTTCAATTTCAGATCCCAAGCCAGTTACAATCCTCTAGTCGATTTGCCAGTACGGTACGGTCTAGAAGTTTCTGAGAGATTGTAATCAGAAGGCTTGATTGAAGAATACCTCTTCACATTTGAAGTTGGACGAGTTCTTCGTATCAAAGCTCGCGTTGTAGAAGTTGCAAGGACTTCGTAAGAAAACTTGCGGTTTTTCCAATAGTGGATTCAACTGGTAGCAAGAGTTCTACCGACTGGATTAATCCTCAACAGAGGGATACCAGTATACATCGCTGTCTTTGCGTTTTTCTCTCTTAACTCTGCCTTTACTTTATTTTAGTTGTGATTAATATTCTGTGATTGTGCTGCTAACATTTTTAATTAGCATTATTCCGCTGCCAACTCTATTCACCCCCCCCCCCTCTAGAGTATTACGCTTTACTATTTCGTTCCTACAATTGGTATCAGAGCGGGTGTTACAGGTAAAGCAAAGGTAACAGTGCAATTATTTATTCATTTTTAATTAACTGTTATATAGATCGCAGCACAACACATGACAACTGTGAAATTCACAAGTGAAGGCCAGGCCACAAACAGACCCCCACTGTTTGATGGTACGAATTATACATATTGGAAAACACGGATGAGTTTCTTCTTGAAATCTCTTGACTTTGATTTATGGTCCATTGTTCTTGATGGCTATCAAAAGCCACCTCGTATAAATGTTGATGGAGTTTTAGTTGAAAAACCCCATAGCAGATATACAGAGGAAGAAAAGAAAAGGGCCAGTCTTGACGCACGTACTATTAACGCTCTATTTTATGCTTTAGACAGAACTGAATTTAACAGGGTGTCTATCTGCACAACGGCTAATGAAGTATGGAAGCTACTTGAAGTTACACATGAAGGCACGACTCAAGTCAAAGAATCTAAAGTCAGCAGACTTACTCAAAAGTATGAGGTGTTCAAGATGAAGCCCAACGAAACAGTTACTCAAATGTTCGAGAGATTCTTGGATATTGTAAATCCTTTGTCCTCCTTAGGCAAAGATTACAGTAACCATGAAAAGATTCGCAAACTCCTGCGAGCTCTCACCAAGAACTGGATTCCAAAGGCTACTGCAATCATTGAAGGGAACGACCTCACAACTATGTCCCTCGAAGTACTCATGGGTAAGCTACTCACTCATGAACTGGAGCTACAAGATTTTAAAGAGCCTACACCAAAGGAGAAGACGATCGCTTTCAAGGCTCAGCACAGAAAAGCTGCTGTGACTCAAACAGCAGTGAATCTGATGTTGAAGATCAAGTACTCCTGGCAAGGAAATTCAAAAGATTTATGAGACATGAGAAGAGAGCCAAAGAAAACAACAGCAACAATTGGTATCAAGATGATGTTGTCTGCTATGGCTGTAAAAAGAAGGGACACATGAAGAAAGATTGTCCTACAAACTCATCATCAAGCAAGAAGAGCAATAGGTATAAAAAAGGGAACCTGAAAAGATCAACATCACGGAAGTATGCCAACACCAGCATATGGCATGAAAGTGAAGCCAGCGACTCAGAAGACGAACAATAAGAAGACGCTGCAAACGTATGCTTTATGGCATCTGATCAGGTACCTACTGAACCTGTAGTTGATACTTATGATGACTTCACCTTTGAGCAATTAGGAGATGCCTTCAGTGAACTGATGACTGATTACAGGAAACTGCGTAGCAAGTATCAGACCTCTAAGAAGGTACTCAAAGAGTACAAAGGTGAAATAGGTAGACTTACCGACCTACTAGCTGAGATTAGAAATAATGTTAGTGAGTCTGGTGAGCTTTCTTCTATAAAGCTCTTATTACACGAGACTACCAAGTCATCTGAAGAGAAAGACAAAGTTATTGACCAACTCAAGGAAGAACTTTCTATAGAGAAGAAAAGTCTTCGATGTGCACAAATCAGAATGGAAACACTTACTTCTGATTATACTAAGTTGTATGACACTTCCAAAAGATTGGAAATTAGGTTAGGAAAACAGCCTGAGCCTGCTGCTTCCTACCCTAACACGTGTCACTTACCGAAAAATCGGAACATTCCCAAGCCAAACACTGTCAGACCTAACCCTATCAAACCTTTACCCCAAAAGGTTAAGCCCAAACAGGATTATAGGCATGCTT
Source organism: Iris pallida (assembly GCA_029216955.1). Taxonomy (NCBI): domain Eukaryota; kingdom Viridiplantae; phylum Streptophyta; class Magnoliopsida; order Asparagales; family Iridaceae; genus Iris; species Iris pallida. The sequence continues at coordinate 16,217,033 of JANAVB010041816.1, forward strand.
TCTTTTATACTAGAAAACCCAAACCTACCAACCATGCACACCACTCAGCTTTCAACACTCGACATGCACAATGTCATTATTGTGGCCTCATTGGTCATATTTCATCTACATGTAGAGTCAGAAAGCTTGTTGATTTAAATATTTATGCTTGGATACCAAAGGCTAATATTTCAGGACCCTACAAGAAATGGGTACCAAAAATTTTATCTGCAAACTGTTTTGTAGGTGGGACACCCTTCACATGCTAGAAGCAAATAGATCCTCGACAACGGTTGTTCACGGCATATGACCGGTGACGCTACATTATTTGCAATACTGTCGAAGAAAAAGAAGGAAGGCTATGTCTCCTTCGGTAATAACTTGAAAGGGTATATTATTGGTATCGGTGATGTTGGTAAGTCTCCCTATCCTGTTATTAAAGATGTCTGTCTGGTTACCGAGTTGAAGCATAATCTACTCAGCATAAGTCATTTGGCTGATCATGGTTATGGCATCAACTTTGGCAAAGACAAATGTATTATAGTTGATAGCTCAACTGGTAATACTATCTTTGAAGGTATCAGGGAAGACAATATATATGTTTTCTATTTGTTAGAAGAAACTAACATTTCAAGCAGATGCTTAATGGCCAAGAGTGATGAGAGTCATCTGTGGCATATGAGACTCGGTCACGCTAATATGGATACAATATCAAGATTATCTACGAAGAAGCTAGTACGCGGTTTACCGGAAATAACATTCAAGAAGGATTCGGTATGCAGCCAATGTGAAAAGAACAAAGCTACCAGATCCACATTCAAATCAGTAAACGCAGTATGTACTACTAGACCTCTACAATTGCTTCATATGGACTTATTTGGTCCTAGCAGAGTTGCTAGCCTCGGAGGTAAACTTTATGCTTTTGTAATTGTAGATGATTTATCTAGATACACGTGGGTATACTTCTTGACACGCAAGAATGACGCATTATCCGAATTTGTCGCCTTTTGCAAGAAAGTTCAGAATGAAAAAGGTTATATGATCACTCGTATAAGAAGCGAACATGGAGGCGAATTCGAGAATGCTGATTTTGAGCAATTTTGTGACACACACGGTTTCATACACGAGTTCTCCTGTCCTAGGACTCCACAACAAAATGGAGTTGTGGAACGTAAGAACAGAACTCTATCTGAAATGGCCAGAGTAATGTTAAACCAGTTTAGTCTATCCAAATATTTCTGGGCTGAAGCTGTCAATACAGCTTGCTTTGTTCTCAATAGAGTTCTAATTCGACCCAAATCGAAAAAGACTCCATTTGAGTTATGGTTTGATAGAACTCCCTCAGTTTCTTATTTTAGAATATTTGGCTGTAAATGTTTTATTCTTAATACAAAAGACAACTTGGGAAAATTTGATGAAAAGGCCGATGAAGGTATATTTTTAGGTTATGCGGCCAAGAGCAAAGGATACAGAGTCTTGAACAAACGAACAATGATCATCGAAGAGTCAATCAACGTCACTTTTGATGAACTAAATCAGATGACTATCGATGACAATGACGAAGATCCTACTGTACCAAGCTCAACAATAGCTGATTCTCAACCAAGCTCGGCACTAGCTGAACCTCCTAGAGAAGATCCAGGAACCAGCTACCTTTAGAGTATTACGCTTTACTATTTCGTTCCTACAATTGGTATCAGAGCTTCTGACATCTCGGAAAAGGTTGAAATTTACAGCTGATCATCCAAAAGATTTGGTAATTTATGATATTACCAAAGGAGTAAGTACTCGTACATCCAGTAGAGATATTGTTTCTAGTGTTGTATTTATTTCACAGCTAGAACCCAAAACTATTGATGAAGCATGTAGTGATAGTTTTTGGATAGATGCTATGCAAGAGGAATTAAACCAATTTGAACGGAATCAAGTTTGGGAACTTGTTCCCAGGCCTATTGATCATCCGATCATTGGCACCCGTTGGGTATTCCGAAATAAACTAAATGAGAATGGTTTAGTTACTCGTAATAAGGCTCGACTCGTAGCTCAAGGATACAATCAAGAAGAAGGTATCGACTACGATGAGACTTATGCCCCAGTTGCGAGATTAGAATCCATTCGCATGTTATGTGCATTTGCATGTTTTCATAATTTTAAACTATTTCAAATGGATGTCAAGAGTGCATTTTTAAATAGTTTTATAAAAGAAGAAGTTTTTGTAGCACAACCTCCAGGTTTTACGGATTTCAAAGACCCTGATCATGTTTTCAAGTTAAGAAAGCCTTATACGGTTTAAAACAAGCCCCTCGTGCTTGGTATGATCGTCTAAGCTCTTTTCTACTTGACAACGGTTTTTCAAAAGGCAAGGTTGACACTACACTGTTTATTAAATCTTTTAATGGCAAACTTCTTTTAATTCAAATTTATGTTGATGATATTATATTTGGATCTACTGATGAATCTCTGTGTCAAGAATTTTGTAAGTGTATGCAGAATGAGTTTGAGATGAGCATGATGGGAGAGCTAAAATTCTTTCTCGGATTGCAAATCAAACAAACTGATAATGGGACATTTATAAATTAAGCCAAGTACACAAAAGACTTGCTAAAGAAGTTTGATCTGGACAATGTCAAACCTATTGGCACTCCAATGGCAACTTCAACAAAGCTTGATTCAGATGAACAAGGCAATCCAGTCGACACACGTAAGTATCGAGGTATGATTGGTAGTTTACTTTATTTAACTGCTAGTCGTCCAGATATAATGTTTAGTGTTTGCCTGTATGCACGTTTTCAAGCTAACCCAAAGAAATCACATTTGTCCGCAGTTAAGCGTATCTTCCGATACCTTAAGGGCACTTCTTCTGTTAGCTTGTGGTATCCCAAAACTAAGTCCTTTGACCTTACTGGTTATTCGGATACAGATTTTGCTGGATGCAAAGTTGATAAAAAAGTACAAGTGGCACATGTCATTTCTTAGGCAAGGCTTTAGTCTCATGGTTTAGTAAAAAGCAAAATTCTGTAGTCCTATCAATAACAGAGGCTGAGTATATCGCCGCAGGACGTTGTTGTGCTCAGATTTTGTGGATGAAACAAACCTTGGAAGACTATGATTTATTTTATACACATATTCCCATTTTCTGTGATAACACGAGCACTATTACTTTGACTAAGAATCCAGTATGTCACTCTCGTACTAAACATATCGAGATTCGACATCACTTTCTTAGAGATCATCATCAAAATGGAGATATAAACCTTGTGTACATAGATACTGAAAATCATCTAGCTGACATCTTCACTAAACCTCTAGCGGAAGATCGTTTCAATTATTTACGTCAAGAATTAGGAATTTTTGACGTCAATAATATTAATTAATTTTGTTTTATGATTATATATCATTACGCAAAAACTGTGTTAGAGACAAGCCAATAAAGAGTCTGTCTGTCACCATAACTACGGTTGAAGCGAAGCGGTACTTAAGAGTTCCCCGGTGAACCTCCGCCAGCTGGGACAGTACTCCTACAGCTAATCTGAAACAGTCGCTGTGTAACGACATTTAATGTATAAAATAATATTAATTATGTTAATTGAAGTTGAAATGACTAATCTTTAAATTAAATATTTGAAATGAGACAATGAAAAAGAATGGCAAAAATCAACTATAAAGAACCCTAGGCGAATTCGGCCAGAGCTCTAACCGAATTCGGCCCGAGTTCGGTTGAGGGTTTCAGGTTATAAAGCCAGAGCCCAAGAGCCCTTCTTCTTCATTGATTCCAAACTACATCATAACAGCAGCAGCAGCCGCGAAGGAGCCCCGAACCCTAGTTCTTCACCAACCTCTTTCTTCCAATCCAAGTGGTAAAATCAATCCAAAATTTGGATTCGTGCGGAGTTCGTCGTTCTCTTCGACATACTTTGATTTCGGAAGGTATAACCCTATATTTCTCCACTTTTCAATTAGTGCATTTTTACTTCAATTTGCACAAATGGCACCCAAATTCAATCCTTCAAAGAGGAAGAAGACGACCCCCAGTAAGGAAGGGTCATCTTCACATCCGCATACGGATTCTCTCTTCTCGCCGGTCCAAACGAACGACGGTACGTTCGACGGGTTTTTCTTTTAAACCCTAGACCAAGCCCTACTGTGGTATGGAGACTTCTCCATGAGATCCATATGCACAGGCGCTCCAGTCAAATGGACTGTATTTTCTGATCATAGTCATTTCTTTGAGGCATTAGGGTTACATCTTTTTGTTAAACTCTACTTCCCTATAGCAACTAATGTCATTAGATTATTTTATTGCAATCTCATATTAGACACTTTTGATGTGAGCACTCGTGTTGGAGGTATTGATATCAATTTCAATGATGACCTCTTAGCGGAGATCCTTGGTATCCCTAACGAAGGTGAACCGCTAGTTGACATCACTGAATTTGATTTCCTCGAAGGCACGACACTCGCCAGTTTCAAAGCGAAACTCTGTGCACCTGATAGATTACGCTCTGGAAAGTTCAAGGCTAACAACCTGAACTTGTTTAACTATGAATTGTATCGCATCATCTATTCCACTCTACTTCCAAAATCTACTTCAAAGGATGATGTGACTTCTCTTGAGCTGTCCGCCATGTACCACATTCTTAAGGGGATTCCATTCTCTGCCCCTAAGACCATGATTCAGATGATGGGTTGTTGTCGTACAAGAGATAGAAATCTCTCTTACGCGATGATTCTCCCACGCATCTTTCAGCACTTCGATATCGATCTGTCGACTTGTACTCAGGATCCTGAGCCCAAGTTTCTTCAGTTATCTCGTCGTAGCAGGACTGTTTCAGCTCCTCCTCTTGCTCCTCCTACTGCACCTCCTCCACCACCTCATCAGTATGCCATGACATTTGAGGGCATACATCAGCATTTATCTGCTTTGCACGTCTCGATGACGGACATGGCTCGCGAGCGTGAGTTTCACGACGTCACCCGTTATCAGGCGATGGCAAACTCCTTAGTTGATATTCGTTTTGCCCAGACTGGTTATTCAGCCGGTTCCATCCCTAGAGATCCAGCTTTCTCTGGTTACCGCTGTGAGGATGAGGCTGTTCATGTCTACTTCCAGCCCGGTAACGCCTATGATTGGTACCGTCCTGATCCTGCTCCACCTCGTGACTTTGTTGGTGAGTTCTATGCTGGCGCCCCACCTCATCCTTCTGGCGCTGGTACCTCTGGAGCTGGTACTTCAGGACATGCTGGTCGAGCTTATGATGATGATGATGATGAGGATGATGATGAGGAGATATGACTATCTGATTTTGAGTGATATTTTATTATACACTTGGAAATGCTCCGACATTCCAAGTTATTATCAGTACCTTTTGATTATTATTAGCACTTTTTAGTTTGCTTCAGTACTCTGTTATCTTCATGGACATGTTTATTATGCCTCAGTTTATGGCATTCCAGTTTATTTCAGCACTATCTTTTTTCAGTTTCAGTTGATGATAGCACTATCTCTTTATAATGCTTAATTCTGTATAACTGCCTGTGAAATTACATGCCTGTGATGATTTTATTTCTGCCTTATTTCTTTTATATGTGTTTTCTTACTATTTGTTACTTATGCATTGATTACGGGGGAGCTTTATCTTTTGCAATTTTGCTAAGTGACAAAGGGGGAGAAAATTAAAAGATCTAACATTTTTTTTTGAGATAATACAGGATATGAACAATTCTTCTTTTGATATTTTGAACAAGCTTAATGTTATATCATTCATAGTTTGTCAATTATCAAAATGGGGGAGATTGTTGGTCCATTGGTCATATGGTCAACCTGAATTTAATAATTGATCAAACTCTGTCTGGATATACGAAGCTAGTCGGGACATCTCAGAATCTTGGACATGATCAAGAATGGCTATCCACTGAATTCAAGACCGAAGATCTGTTTCCCTACTCGAGTCTGTTATTCCTTATGCAATGTATTTTTCATTTTATTTGAGTCTAGGAATATGTTGTACACCGAGTCGTACTGGCAAATAGGCTACCCTTAATGAGTTCAAAATGTTTTTAAAATGACCTCTCAAAAAGGTTTACAAAAAGGTTTTCAAAAAGGTTTTCAAAAATCACCAAAAAGCTTTTTAAAAACCCTAACTAAACCCTGACAGAACTCGGGCCGAGTTCGGCCAGAGTTCGGTTGGTGGCCGTTGTGATTTTGAATCCTTGTTACTTGATCCTCCTGTAGTTGCGGATTTGACCGAGATTTGCTCATAGAGTTCTGTCCGAATTCTGCCCGAATTCTGTCAGAAGTCTGCCTTTGGAACTCCTATAAATAGAGAAGGATTTCGATCATTTCAACTCACTCATTCACTTTCAATCTTCTCTCTATCTAAAGCTCTCTGTCTTCCAAAGAGTTTTCTAGAGCTTTCAATTTCAGATCCCAAGCCAGTTACAATCCTCTAGTCGATTTGCCAGTGCGGTACGGTCTAGAAGTTTCTGAGAGATTGTAATCAGAAGGCTTGATTGAAGAATACCTCTTCACATTTGAAGTTGGACGAGTTCTTCGTATCAAAGCTCGCGTTGTAGAAGTTGCAAGGACTTCGTAAGAAAACTTGCAGTTTTTTCAATAGTGGATTCAACTGGTAGCAAGAGTTCTACCGACTGGATTACTCCTCAACAGAGGGATACCAGTATACATCGTTGTCTTTGCGTTTGCTCTCTTAACTCTGCCTTTACTTTATTTTAGTTGTGATTAATATTCTGTGATTGTGCTGCTAATATTTTTAATTAGCATTATTCCGCTGCCAACTCTATTCACCCCCCTCTAGAGTATTACGCTTTACTATTTCGTTCCTACAGTACTACCACTAGAGCTACCTTACTACTTGTATATAACAAGGGCTGCTATATATATTTACAAATTACAGAACCTTTCTATATAGTAACGGACATTTTTTTTAATAATTGCGGGGGCCATGGCCCCCCTTGGACCCTCTATAAATCCGCCCCTGCTAACGGGCTATGGCCGTTAGAATATTTTAAAAATATAAAAAAAATTAGAATTTAATACTAACGGGTCTGGGTCGTTAGTATATTTTAAAAAAAATAGAAAATTAATTAATTTTAGAATTAGTAACAAGAGAGTAATTCAAATTATTTGTTTTTCCTATATTTCAATAAAAATGTGCACCTGCCTCACAACTTGCACCTGCAGGTTGCTCCAGTATATTAAGGTTGTTCCACCTCACAAAAACTTCCATGCATGCTAAGGGTTTAGAAGAAATTTATATATGACTCGACATACATTTTCATATATACAGCTGCAAACTAACATGCATGGATGCATACAAGAGAGAACTAAGATATTAGAGTGCTCAATATTTCTAATGTGCTCTAAACGTTCCAAATTGGCATAAAAGGGTACTTGATAATGATACTACAAACCTTCAAGTCCCGCAGTGAAGATACGATGACACGATTCACATTTTGTCTTCCTTCAACCTCCTGCAACCCACACAATTTAATTTAAATAAGTTATAAGGTTCTATATAATAAGCAACAGCTCAAAGAGAACTAACCTTGTCAAAGACATGAAAACATTTTAGACCTGTTTTAATTGCCTGAGTGCGAACATATAAGCAAACTGGATGTCTCATATGCACATACTAAAGTTTTATCAAAGTCCAACACCACCTGCAGAATTAGTCAAGTTAGATCGAGAGGGGAGGTAATCTTGTTGACATTATAATCTAGGAAAACTTACACTCGTCAATTGAACTAATATATAACGAGGCAACAACAATATCTAGAAAAACTTCCACTCGTCAATTGATGAGAACTCCAGTATTCCAAGTCAAAAAATATTGACCTCTTATACCATGCCTCTTTAGCTTCAACTATATCATCAGTCTTCCGCTTTTGACCTGGAGCTTTCGAAATTTTTCCTGGTATATACTTAATATTACTCAACTTTTCTACAAGTGCATTTCCATTTAAACGAGAAGGAGGAATTGTATATTCTGAGGAGCTAAGCCCCAAATATCCACCACTTCTAAAGGGATGATTCATGCTAAGGAACATGCGGTAGTTTGTGTAAACTTGTTTATTACTACATTCAAGATGGATGGATGGAGTCTTGTCTCCACAAACAGGACAAGCTTTGAATCAATATGTTACGCACCCAGATAAATCCCGTATGCTGGAAAATCATGAATACCCCACATCAATATAGCTTTCAAAGTAAAATGTTGACCTTTGTAACTGTCATAAGCTGGGACTCCTTCTTCCCACAGTTGCTTCATCTCCTCCACTAGTGGTTGAAAGAAAACATCAATATCTTGACCAGGTGCCTTTGGCCCAGGTATCAACAAAGACAACAGCCGAAACTCACGTTTCATACAGAATGAAGGTGAAAGATTATAAGGCACCACCATGACAGGCCAACAACTATAACTAGAGGATTGGATACCACGTGGATTAAAACCATCAGTTGCAATTGCAAGTCAAACATTATGCTCTTCTTCAGAAAAATTTGACCACTTATTTCAAAACATTTTCCATTGAGGCGAATCAGATGGATGTCGTAAATAATCCCATGAAGAGGTCGCTCGGTGGTGCCAAGTCATTTCACGTGATATCCAAGGTATGGTATACAGTCTAACAAGTCTTTGAATCAAAGAAAAATGTCTCAATATTTTTTTTGGGTTCTTTACGAAAGCTTCCTCCTTTTTTCTTGGTCACTATGTATCTCGGTTCTCCGCATTGAGGACATTCCTCTTTATCTTCATTATCTTTCCAATATAAAACACAATTATTGACACATGCATGAATGAATATGGCTTTCATACCCAAGTCCTTCATCTTACTCTTCATAACTGGATACTTTTCTGGCAATGTATTTCCACTAGGGAGCCACCTTTTCAACATTAATAAAAGTGTCGTCATACTATTTCCCGACCAACCAAACTGCTTCTTTAAGTTGTGCAGCTCCACGATTGCAGAAAGAGTTGTCTCAGAACCTTCACATGATGGGTACAGCTTCTCAGTTGATAATCTCTTATATTAATTGTACTTCTCATTAGTGACGTAAGGTTCTTCTTGAACTCCTGCACCACCACCATCCTCATTATTTAAATGATGCGCTTCATTAATACCATATAAATCATTGACAAAGTCTCCAATTCCTACTCCTCCCTCACCCTCCATATTTTTGTCTGGTTTCCTCTTCAACTTGTTGCAATGGTGGATCTTGACAAATATTAGGAGATGGTTGTTCACCATGTAAAGCCCATAAAGTATATGACTTTTTAATGCCACTCTTGACTAAATGGCTTTCAATAATTTTTTCTTGAAATCTTAATTTATTTCGACACTTAACACACGGGCAAGGTAATGTTGTCAACCCCACAGCACGATTTTTAATGGCAAATTCAAGAAAATCTTTAAATAATTCTCTTTGTTAATTGGTTCCGACATACTGCACCATAAAACAAAACCTAAAAAAAATTAGAATACAAGATTTATTGAGATAAATATTAAGCATGAGTTAAAATTTTGTAATTATAGGTAAGAGAGCTATGATCGAATCATCGAACAAAAAAGGATAATAGTTATTAGGAAACACTATATCTGAATCATTTTTCAGATGTTAGTGTTTTAAAATGACTACCTCATGCTTTGCATTGTAAAATGAGAAGTTATTAAGCTTTATGCTGGTATCAGTATTAAAAAAATATGTAGTTGTTATTAAGCTTTATGATATCAATGATATCAGTAGGCAATCTTTTCGAGGAGTTGTTTTTGTGAGATGGATGTCGCCCATTTTGTCACATTTGGTTAAGAAAATTTTCAGATTGAAGATCTTCATAGCTACAAGAATAGAAGAATGCTATGGCCCGATATTTAGTAAAATTTCAAAGTTGGTCACATGGAGGCAACGCCAAATGCTTATGCTCTCAAGTCTCGGTTAGTTTACATGGTATGGGATCCAGGTATCATGCATCCTCTTCAGTGTTGAGTATCAGAATTAGCAGTAGCTAAGGATTTAAGCAGGGTTGGGGCACCTCGGCCTCTATTCTTTTCTAGTCTTCAAAACATCAAGCAAAAGGTTTTGAATCCCAATGCTGTAATGGAATGACGGGTCATCACTATCCAAGCCTCTCATTGTGACAGATGGTGAAAAGTTCATAATTTTGGGGTTGGGCAACAGGTTCTGGTGTTCAAGTTGGAGAGCAATGTTGTGGTTTGAGTTTCTTGTTCTCTTCCTCGGCGTTATTTGGCATCCTGAGTTAGTTACCTATGTACTTTTTTTCAAACTCTGGTGCTCAAATTCATAGTTTTTCTACACAAGTCTTGTTCGTAGTTAGTAATTGTAGGAAATAATAATGCCTTGTTCTCATTACTAGGGTTTGTTACAATATATATAGTGTCTACATTTGGGCTTATGGGTTATGGGTCATATTTACATTACAAATATAATCTAACAATCTAACACCCCCCTCAAGTTGGAGCATGCAAGTCACAAATGCCCAACTTGGGAAGGAAAGAATCAAACACATGCTTTCTAAGGGGCTTAGTGAAGATGTCAGCCAGTTGAGTAGAAGTAGGAACATGCGAGGCTATTACGGTGCCATCTCTAATTGTATCGCGAACAAAATGCAAATCCACCTCAATATGCTTACTGCGCTCATGAAATACCGGGTTCTGAGCCAGGTGCAGGGCTGACTGACTGTCACAATACACCGACATAGCAGACTCCTGGCGAATGCCCAAACACACCAATAACTCCTTCAACCATTTCACTCACAAACAAGCGCAGCAATAGATCGGTATTCAGCTTCAGCGGAAGATTGGAAAACAGTTAGTTGCTTCTTGGTCTTCCAAGAAATAGGAGACCCCCCAGAAACACTAACCAGCCCGTAACAGAGCGGCGAGTCAAGGGACAACTTGCCCAGTCGGAATCACACCAACCAGAAAGACGGAGATCACAATCAGCTTTCAAAAGAATACCCTGTCCCGGTACATGTTTGAGATATCTGACAACTCTCAAAGCAGCATGCCAATGATCTTATCGAGGCTCCTGTAAGAATTGAGACAAGATATGTACAGCATACACTAAATCAGGGCGAGTAAATGATAGATAAATTAACCTCCCAACCAGCCTCCGATAAGGCTCTGCATTTGCCATCTTTGGACTAGTCGAATCTGCCAGCTTGTGATTGGGCTCCATGGGAAAGCCAGCAGGTCGAGACCCCATCAAGCCGCATTCTGAAATGATGTCCAAAGCATACTTTCTTTGACACAAGGAAATGCCTTCTGCACTCCGAGCTACCTCAATGCCAAGAAAGTACTTCAACACACCAAGGTCCTTCATGTGAAAGCAAGAACTCAGGTACTTTTTGAAAGCATCTAAAGCACCTGAGTCATTACCAGACACAATCATATCATCCACGTAGATCAAAACATGCAACTCTACCTTCCCTTTAAAAAGAGAGAAAAGGGAATAATCGAAATGAGATTGAATAAACCCATATGATATCAGAGAAGCAGTAAGCTTAGCAAACCAACAACGTGGTGCCTATTTCAATCCATATAGAGACTTACGCAGGCGACACACTTTGTTAGGTTTACTATACGAAAAACCTGGCGGCAACTTCATATACACTTCTTCTGTCAGATCGCCATGAAGAAAAGTATTGTGCACATCCATCTGGTGTAAAGTCCAGCCTCTTACAGCTGCAACAGCCAAAAATGCCCGAACTGTAGGCATCTTAGCTACGGAGGAAAATGTCTCTGAATAGTCGATCCCCTCGACCTGATGATTACCGAACACAACCAGCCGTGCCTTTAAGCGTTCAACACTCCCGTAGGATTTGTACTTTATTTTTTACACCCATCTACTTCCCAATGCTTTCTTCCCAGGAGGCAAATCGACAAGACTCCATGTTCCATTATCTTCCAGAGCCTGTATTTCAGTTTGCATAGCCGCACGCCAGCCCGAATCTCACGAGGCCTGGCGATATGAAGTAGGCTCAACACCTACAGTGATAGCTGCAAGAAAATCTCTGTGTCCAGCAGTAAATATATCATAACTTAGAAATTGTGTTAGAGGATACGAAGTACCTGAGGAAGTGACGAGAACAGATGAACTATGGTGAAGGGGGGACTTTTACTTCGAACAGCATTCGTCATAAAATCCTGTAATCGCACTGGCTGTGATTTCTTTCTCATTCCTCTTCCCAATACTATCTCGTCGGGCACCTCTGGCAACACTGTATCTCCTGTATCATCAGTAGTATCCGCATCACCCCCAGCGGACTCTCCTATCAATACTTCTGCATCTACCTGTGCATCCTCGCCACTCGGTGCCGAGCCACCTTCAACCCCTCCGGCCTCAGCAACCGTAGCCGGCACCATCCCAAAAATCTCTATATCGTCTCCCGGCACCTCAACAGATGTATGGCATGTCGCAGAAGACATCTCGCTAGCAGAGCCACACCCAGGAAATTCTTTTTCATAAAAAGTAACATCACGGGACATAAAAATTCACCAGTCTCCAAATCATACAGTTTCTAGCCCTTTTTATCAAGTGGATACCCAACAAAGATACATTTTCTGCTCCTGCTAGCAAATTTATCATGGCAGGATTTCAAATCATACGCATAGCACAGACAACCAAAAATACGTAGATGATCATACGAAGGAGCCGAACCATATAAAACTTCATAAGGAGACTTAAAATGTAAGATACTAGAAGGGGTTCTATTTATCAAATAGCATGCAGCCAGAACACATTCCTTCCAAAAATTCATGAAAAGAGAACCCTGAAATCTCAATGCCCTGGCTACATTTAAAATATGTCGATATTTTCTTTCCACCCTTCCATTCTGCTGAGGTGTCCCAACACAGGATGTTTGGAACAATATACCTTGAGATGAAAAATAATCTCGTAAACAATTAAATTCAGTGCCATTGTCACTCCGCACATGACGTATATCAGCCCTAAACTGACACTTCACCATAGCAATAAATTTAAGAAACATAGAATAAACAGCACACTTATCCGTCAATAAAATAACCCAAACAGCTCTAAAAAAATTATCCACCAAAGTCAAAAAATATCGTGCCCCATTAGATGACGGAACACGATATGGTCCCCACATATCACAGTGTATAAGTTCAAAGTATCTCAAAGCACGACTACTACTATCAGGAAAGGCATCACGAGTCTGTTTAGCTTGATGACAAATATCACAAGCCTTATGAGAAAACACACTACTACCAGAGAGAAAAGGTAAAGTCTGCATTACTTTATCTGAAGGATGCCCCAGTCTACTATGCCACACCTCAGAATCACTCTCTTTGCATGCCAGGATCACAGAAGCCAAAGAAGCTGGAACCTCCCCCAAGAAGTAAAGTCCATCCCTTTGTTCACCTGCTCCAATCACCATCCTCGTACGTCGGCCCTGAACAAAACACAAATCAGGAGTAAATAACATATCACAATTTCTGGCACCAATCAATTGGGAGACAGAGATCAAATTGTAAGTCAATGTCGGAATATAGAGAACATCCGTCAACACCAACGAAACAGTCAAAAATACTTTGCCTCTTAGAACAGCCTCAATAGTACTTCCATCAGATAAAATCATAGGACAGACAGGGCCCTCAAAGCAATCAACTAAACAGTCACGAGAGCCTGTCGCATGAAGAGTAGCCCTAGTATCAGATATCCAAGGGACAGGAGGATTCTTACCCATCAGACGATCCATTTTTGAAGAACCAGGGTTGGAAGAATTGTCGTTACCCAGCAAGCTCATCAGTTTCTGCCATTGTTCACCTGAGAGTGGTGAAGGATACCCTCCAAGCATCATATTCGTCGAACTTCCAGTAAGACCAACAGGGACACCATGACCAGCAGCGACGACATGATGAACAACCCCTGCGCCACCAGCACCACGTCCCCCATCACGTCTCTACGGTGGTGTCGGGCCTCTGTCACCACCAGCACCACGTCCGTCCTCACACCGAGGATGAGTCTTCCACCACTCTGGATAGCCAATCTTGGCAAAGCAAGTTGCAATATCATGACCTGTTTTCTTGTAATGAGTACAGATCATACCTGATTTGTCCCTGGAATCTGAGGTTCTACTATTAGAAGTAGTAGAAATGCGAGGTGAAGACTTGATAGCCAGCGCCATCACCTCCTCAGTAGCGGATTGGACCTGAGATTTTTGCATATCTTCCTCCTCACGGACTGTCTGGTATGCCCGATCTAAACTTGGCTGAGGATCCTGAGCCAGAAGATTAGATCGGGTATGACCATACAACTCAGCATTCAACCCATACATAAATTCCTGAAAGTGGTCTTCATCCCTCATAGCATGTAGCTTGGCAGCAAGTTCACCACAGGTACAAGTAGGCAATGGAAAATAAGCAGCTTGTACATCCCACAAAGACTGTAAATTTCTAAAATAGGTTTCCACAGACATCGACGTCGTTTGTTTGCACTCGGCCAAAGCCACCTTAATTTGTTGCTTCCGTGTGCCGTTGCTAACAACAAATCTTTTCTCCAACAAGTTCTACAATGGATAAACCTCCTCAAAGTACGGCAAAGATTTCTTCAGAGACGGATCAATGGTATTAAGAACCCATTGAACCAATAGCGCTTGCACGTATCTCCAATCAATCAATTTACTAGCATCAATAACAGGTTTGACTTCAGTACCTTCCAGAAAAGTGATCTTTCGCCTAGAGATCAGGGAGAGACGTATCGACCGAGACCACTCAGCATAGTTCGGTCCACGGAAAATAATAGCAGTAATAATATTTTCTGGTTGATCAGCAGAACTCAGAAAATATAGATCCTTCGGATTAGGATAATTTGGGTTGTGTGCACCGCCATTGCCAGTCGCGATGGAGTAGCTGGATGCAGCATCATCTGCCATTGCGGATGTCGGATGTACAAAAAATTTTGGACAACTCCGACGAATCAGCCGCTGATGGACGGGGTCGACGGCGAATCGGCCGCGATTAGGGGCGCCGGATCTGGCGCGTAGGAGCGAGCGGATGTCGGGTGTACAAAATTTTGTACAACTCCGACGAATCTGCTGCTGATGGACGGGGTCGGCGACGAATCGACCGCGATCAGGAGCGCCGAATATATATATATATATATATATATATATATATATATATATATATATATATATATATATATATATATATATAAAATTGTTTTTTATATAACAGGTCTAAAGAACAGAGGATAAAAAAACCAAAATAAAGAAAACAAGAATTCTACTCTTCTTTCTTTCTTCTCTCCCACAGGCTGGTCGGCCGGATCAGTCGGATCAGTCGGCGCCGGATCAGTCAGATCAGTCGGTGCTCGGCGCGGGCGCGGTTGGTCGGCGCTCGGCACGAGCGCGGTTGGTCGGCGCTCGGCACGAGCGCGGTTGGTCGGCGCTCGGCACGGGCGCACGGATGTCGGGATCGGCGCTTGGCTGTCGCGGGCGGTCGACGCTCGGCTGGCGCGGTCGGTGCTAGGCTGGCGCGGTCGGTCGGCGCTCGGCGCAGGCGCAGTTGGTCGGCACGGGCGCGGTTGGTCGGCGCTCGACGCGGGCGCGCGGATGTCGGGGTCGGTATGGTTTTTCGGGAGATGGCGGCTAGGGTTTTTCGGGAGGCTCTGATACCATGTAGGAAATAATAATGCCTTGTTCTCATTGCTAGGGTTTGTTACAATATATATAGTGTCTACATTTGGGATTATGGGTTATGGGCCATATTTACATTACAAATATAATCTAACAATCTAACAGTAACCTATGTACTTTTTTTCGATCTCCAATTTTAATGAACAAACCCTAGTCACATGTTCTTTACCATTTATTGTTCTTGATCAATCTTCTCTACACAAATCTATGACAAATTCTACTAGATCTTCCCCAATTCCAAGTCCGACATTTTATGTGACAGATTAAAGGAGTAAATGACTGACATCACATACCAAAATTTAGGGTTTCTTACTCACATCACATATCAAAGAAAAACCAAAACCTACGGTTTCTTACTCATGTCACATATCATAATTAGTAAAAGAATTAAGAAACCATCCTGACATTTCCAAAAACTTGTGAATCTAAATAACCATATGAGAATATATAAAAAAGAGTAGATGACTCACGCCGCGGGTGGACGACTACGAATTGAGAACGTCGGATAGCCGACGACTACGAATTGAGACCTTCGTGCAGCCTTGCCGAAGATGGTGTCGCCGCGCCGGAGATGGACGATGTACCGCCGCGTCTGATATGGACGACGTGCCTCCGTGCCGGAGATGGATGACTCGCCGTAGGTGGACGACAAGCCAGGTGGGATCCGTTGAATTTGTGAAAGAGAGAGAGAGGGAAACTAATGGTTTAGAGAATTTGTGAATGAGAGAGAGAGAGGAGAACTTGTATATGTGTCGAACTGGAGGGGATTCTGCCGCCAAGAATTTGGTTGTGGCGCCAAATTTGGGTTGTGCCGCCAAGAATTTGTCTGTGGGGGAATCGGAGATCCTACAAATTGGGGAAGAAAATACCTAGCTAGAATATTTATTATATGGGTAGGGAAGAAAATATTATATTTGTTATATTTGTAACAGACTAAGCCAATACTAACGGGTCTAACTTGTTACAATTTTCTGACGGATGAAGTCCGTTAGAAATTAAAACAATGACCCGTTAGAAATTGGACGATTTGGTGTAGTGCCACTTAAATATCATAAAGTTCTAATATATGTAGCGTCCCGCTTTCGATAGGCGACGGACTTCATAATATGCTTGCGCCGAGTCGGATCGGCCGAAAACTTAGATGGCCATCTGACTCGATCGCTAAGCTTGGTAAACGATAACACCTTGCGGCATCGATCAAATCGATTTGGACGAACGGTACAAGAATCGATCCAACTAATGGAACGACTTCTGTTGGAATAAGTCCTAGATGCAGCGGGCTGCGTCTCGGCGAGTGAGCTCTATGAAAGAGTCCCTTCGACGGAACCGGACCGCTGTATGGTTTTCTTGGAGCTTTTGCCGCTGGGTTTTGATGAAGTGCTTTCGCGTCATTTTCATGGATGCAATTTACAAATTTCGAAGCAAGGGAAAAAGAAGAAATTCTAACAAAGTGTTGGTGCCAATGCAGGAGCTCGCGTAACTAAAGCTTGACGTTGCGAAGCGCTTCGACGATCGGCACGAGCAAAGTAATCGGTGGGTGATTCGGACCTTCCTTCTACTCTGTCCCACAAACAAATTCCTTGTCTCGAATTCATTCAAATCGAACGATGCCAAGTTAATTGCATGCCAATCCACTAAGGTCAAGAACTCGGGAAAAATGTATCGATTTAAGAGTAATCTACTCTGAAAAGTACAAGTTTCTCACATAGTCGAAAAAGTTTAAGGTTCTCGTAAAAAGATAGACTATTTCACGTGCTGTAAAATAATATGAAACGTTGATCATGGGTTATGATGCCTCGGACAATTTGGTGCCCACGGGACGCTAAATGGGGAGTACGACTTTGGGGAAAATGAATCGTTGCATGAGTTGCGAGAAATGATAATGTCGTTCGATACTGTCCGCGCTATACAAAACTGTTTGCATATATTAAACTGTTCACGTATAGACATGGTCATGGACAGCTTGTGCACAAGTTTGTTTTCCTCGAAACGGTATCCGGGGCATCGGAACCGATTCGTCCTAGGGGGAATAAATTATCGTGCTTCGGCGTGAGGCATGCGGGACCTTCAGTAAGGCTTGCAACCTAGGCTGAAAGGGTAGCGTCGCATGCCAATTTTGATTAAGTTCCTAGTGGTGCGTAACACCAATGACCACATGTAAGATAGTAGCATGCTCACCTATTGTCTTATGCAGGTGTAAATATCATCTTTGTTTTTATGCAGGGACGAGCACGGCCGTGGTAAGAAATATGATAAACTGCTATGCTAAATTGTATGCTTTATTACTCAAAGATGGCTATCTAATATGAACTGAATTCATTTAGTTTTAATAGAAAGACAACTATAAAGCATGCCTACCCTAACAATCAGAGTCGGTTTAGGCGAGTAGGTTCGTCTCGTCCACTTAGCAAGTGTGCTAATCCCCTCCCCCAATTTCTCCAGGTGCGACGGGCGCTCTAAACTAAACCGAAGCTGAAGTGCGGAGAGGCATTTTGAAGCTCTTCCTTTGCTGAAGTATTTTGAAGCCAATTCAGTCGACGACTTATGTATATATAAAGGGGCGAATGTATGGGACGGCAAGCGTTAGTTCAGGCAACTTGTCGAGTGTATTTTTTTCTGTTTTCAATCGATGTAGCCGCAACGGCATCCAATGTAATTACGACTTGCACTTCGTTGTAAGCTATGAATGAAAAGCATTTTTATCTTCCTATATTGCGTCTTATATTCTGATGTGATTTGTGAAGTTTCAACTTGGCATATTAATATGTAATTCAACGTAAAGTTCTTGCCTTGTACGAGTGCAACTCCAGACTCGTACGGCATCACGCCTTAGCGAGGACGATCGAAGCGGCAAAATAACATCGGGGACGAATGTTTGCTGACTCGGGGCGTGACAATATATACCAAAAAAAGAAAAAGAAGTTTATCTTACAAGAAAAACTGCTATTATAGGCAGTTAAAGTGTCCCCGCTATTGTTGATACATTCTATAGCGGGGACATTTGAACGCTATAGAAAAATTGCTATTGTAGGTCCCATTTGTTGTAGTGGTAGTACATTAGGTACGGTAGAGGCAACTGGTACAGCAGAGAAATCCTCACACTCTCACAGTCGGGTCAGTAGAAAAACTAGCTAGCAAAAATTGTGATTGAGAAAAATGACTCATATACACGTACTCTCTTTATAATTCTTTGTTGGATCCCAACATTTACATGTTTGCGAGAAAATTAGAACTCACTAGGAATTTGTTGCGGTGAGTTAACTTGGCGTGAGTTAACTTGGCCGGACACGGGAGAAGTCGGCGGCCAAGGTGGCTGAGCTGTAGAGACTAGGAATTTGTTGTAATAAAATAATGGATAGTCCCCATTATTTTATTAGGGAAAAGTGTGGAGTGCTCCACAAGCCACAATGGCAAAGATGTAAATTATAGTAGATCTAGGGGTATATAGTGGAGACTACTAACTAACTACTAACACTAACAACTAATTGCTAACTAATCTAGTAATTAGTAACTAATTACCAAGTATTAACTAATCTAGTAATTAGTAACTGTCTATTAACAAGGATAACAAGTAACTCTGGGAATTATTTTTTTTGTTTAGTTACAAATAAATAAGACCTGAATCTCACTTTTATACTTGACAAAGTGGATTTTCTCTGCTTCAAATTTTCGATTAATATTTTTAAGCTTTTAGTGGAGTGAAAGGGAAATTGTAATATATATTTTTATTATTTTTTCACTTTTCATCATATGACAAGTGTATAAATCTATATTTTAAGTCATTTTACTTGCTTGCTACAAAATAGAAAGTGATAGAAGTGTCACTTTCAAGAAGATGTATAAAAAGTTTGCAACTAAAGAAAAATTCTCAAGTGCTCACTTTAAAAAGATGGGCTTCTTTAAGGCCTTTATTAAGGGCACAACAACATTTTAGCGGGCATCACAATTTTATAAATGATGGTCATATTTTAATACCAAAAATATTTTTCTGATTCCATGCCGCAGGACTCCCATGCGGCAGTACTCCCATGCGGCAGCATTACTGTGGCAAGAAGGCTCGGCGCATTAAAGTCATCCCAGATAAGACAAAACGTTTCAAAGTGTGGATTGACAACAAATGTCAGCACTTACGTCAATGCAATGATAACCCTTGCTGACAACAAACATCGGCACTTATGTCATCGCAATAATAACCTTTGGTGACAGCAAATGTCGTCACTTACGTCATCACAATGATACCTTTTGTCGACTACAGCTGTGCAGTGCCACATGGCTGAAGTTGACGAACCCCCACATGCGACAATACACCTATTCGATAACGTTCCCATGCGGCAAGTACTCCCACGGCTTCTAATCTATAGATTCAGTCCATCATTTTTGGACCAAAAGTCAAGGTTCGGATTTAGTTTTTTTTTTTTTTTTAAAGCCCCAAATTATAGAGGACTTACATACACTAAAGATTTTGTATGTACCCTCTAAAAATTACATACGCTATAAAAAAAAATTGGTGTCCTCTAAATTTTGGACCTAAGGCAAGTGTCTCATAGGCCTCACATTAAGTCCGGTCTTGTGCTCTCCTCATTTGGGTCCTTTTTCCTTCAAGGACATCTATGAGGAGGTGCGGGTGAAGTCTCCATTAGTTGAAAAAACCGACTTTATTGGATCCCACATCTTGCAACAAAGTTTCAACTACATATATAGCAGGTGACGAGGGAGAGATTGCTCACAGTAGACCGGTTGAAAAAATTTGGTTGCCACCTCCAACGGCAACTCTGTGTCCTCTGTGGTAAGTATAGCAAGTAGGTGTGGGACTTGCAGAGGCAAAGGTTAGGGTGTGATTTTAGTCTTGGTTACTCACTTTCTGTGGTTGTTGAGACTGTTCAGAGGAAAAGAAGCAAAGGGGAAGGCTGGATTCGTGACTCGTGAGGCCAAAATCAAACTATCATGTACGGTTTGCACATCTGGCAGTAGGGGGTGAGCATCAGGTCGGTTCGGTTCAAGCCGAACCGAAAAAGACAAAACCGAAAAAAACCGACATTCAATTTTTGGTGAACCGTTAACCGAACCGAATAAAGGGGAACCGACCAAAGCCGAACCGAAAAAATATTTCAGTTTACGGTTCGGTTCGGTTTCATGGGCCCTAATGGACCGGTCCAATAAAGATAAATCCTGGATTAATTTAAGCCCAATCAAATACCAAAAACAATATTTAACTTTTAAAAACAGCATTATAGAACCATCCATGTACTAAAATTTTCAAGTGTCTATGCATCCATTATACAACCAGTTAAAAACAGCATTACAAGTACAACCAGTTAAAAACAACCATTATACAACCAGTTAATACAAAAATATTACAAAATTATCTCCAACTAAATACAAAAGATGGAACAATAGCTGCACAGCATGCTTCCATCATCATCATCATCAAACAGCATGCTTCCATCAACAACAAATACATAAGTTCACATATTACAAGTTCAAGTGAAGGAACAATTGAACAAGTAACAACATGCTTCCATCATCATCATCATCAAACACAAACAACATGCTTCCATCAAACAGCCGTTACAGCCCTAGCCATTAGCCGATCTTCCAACAGTCCAAGTATCACTGCCTAAAAATTGGGGGACAAAGAAGGCTCAGAATGGCTGCTAGTTGTCACCCTCATTTTTCGTATTTCCTGTATTTCGTATTTATACTCGTATCTGAATTTTGGCATGTATTTTTATTTTTTTCAACTTGTGGAATTTCGGTATTTCTCGTATATTGGTTTTGTCATGGCTCGGTTTTAATTGGTTTGGGTTGGTTTGGTTTGGTTTAATGAGTATTGGATCACCTTAGCCTATGCTTCACCCTCAACACACCACATCTCACCCTCTTTATAATCCCCACCTACCACTCTCTCTCTTCATTATCACCACCATTAATTTTCTTCTTCTTCTTCTTCTCCTTCCTCTACACAACATCCACCCCTAGGCAAGTGCATCTTGCCACTACATGAGAACCCTCTTTTATTTGTCTATTTGCTAGATTAGGACATGGTGATCAACATTAGTTCTTGACTTTTTGTGATTTGGTGTCTCCATTGCTCTAGATCTAAGTTTTCCTATTTTCGGATTTTGCATGTTTTGATCCATTTTGGTTGGAGTTCTGTGGGTTTTTGATGTTTCCATGTGGAAGAGCATTCAGTTTCACTCCAGTTGGAGCCTTGGAAATTCGGATTTGGAGTTCGGATGGCCAAGTTGTGATGCTTGAAGCTTTGGGTTCATCCATGGTGTTCTTGCTGTTTGGAGAAGACAGTGAGCAGTGTGCAGAGCTTCTTAGCTTACGCCACTGAGCCTTGGATACGCTTCCTGTTGGAAGCGTGTCTCCTGCGTGCGTGCTTTTGTGCGTACGCAGACTTGAGTACGCTTCCTGTTGGAAGCGTGTCTCCTGCGTGCGTGACTTTTCATGTACGCTGCTTCCTTGAGCGTGCGTGACTTTTCATGTACGCTGCTCCCTTGAGCGTGCGTGACTTTTCATGTACGCTGCTCCCCTTGAGCGTGCGTGACTTTTCACGTACGCTGCACCCTTGAGCGTGCGTGACTTTTCACGTACGCTGCTCCCTTGAGCGTGCGTGACTTTTCATGTACGCTGCTCCCTTGAGCGTGCGTGACTTTTCATGTACGCTGCTCCTCTTGAGCGTGCGTGACTTTTCATGTACGCTGTTTCCCTGAGCGTGCATGACTTTTCACGTACGCTGCTCCCCTTGAGTGTGCCTTGGTACGCAGACTTGAGCGTGCCTTGCGTGCGTGACTTTTACGTACGCTGCCTTGCGTGCGTGACTTTTACGTACGCTGCCCCCTGACCCCTTGCTTAACCCATTGGCTTTTGGAGGATTGGTTTTATTTCTCGAATTGGTTTCTCTTTGTGAATTGGATTTTCCTGAGATATGTTCAACACAGCACGACTATCTTGACCCGACACGGCCTAACACGATTTTTAAGTAATTGTTTATGACTAGTATGGTTTTCGAGATTTGTCTGTAAATTATGATCCTGTAAGTGATGCACTCCTGACATGACCAACCTGACTAGATAGTGGCCCATCGTGGCGCACTCTTGACAAGTACCCTGACATGATTTATCTTGATAACTAGATAGTGGCCCGTGGTGGTGCACTCTTGACTTGACTTGACTTGTAACTTGACTTGACTTGATGCTGTTGCGACGACTAACACGACTTGACAAGAATAAATGGCCTGGACACCGTGGGCGATTGTGTTTGTACCAATGAACCCGTCTTGTCTTGCATCATGACTAGGACAGGGACCCCTGAGTACCACGGTCAGGGGTACCCCAATAAAATTTACTAAGGCTAATAACTAGAATAATTCAGTAGTCATGAGAGATTTTCCCAGTTACAGGCAATCCCGTTATCCCGGCCGTAATTGTTTTGGACTTGTAGCCTGCCGTCGAGTAGGGCACATTTCCAGCTCACCGTCGTGTGGGGCACATAATTATTGATAACTGCTTAATGAATCCAAATCGCCTGGATAACCTGGATTAGCTGCAGGGCTTGTGGCTGGAGGAACATCTCATTGCATCTTGTTAGTAATTAGGTTTGTGATAACCCTAGTTAGTTAAAGTATCAAGCCGTACTTATTGCTTGGCCGTGAATGTTGGATGAAGTTCAATCAGTCTAGCCTTGTCTTGATCATGTACAAGATTGTTACTTGACCTGATTTCTTATATTTATCTTGCCGATAAATGGTGAGAGAAACCAAGTTTCGTTCAGACGAAGGGTTACAACCCCGGTCCTTGTTTGGTTTACGGGTTGTAACCTGGATATCTGAATAGTCCCATGGTTATCTCATCGTATATCATCCTGTCATGCTTTTCCATATGTTGTCTTTTATCGATTCTGTACAAGATAGTCTTTTATATCTACCTATCATGCCTTTTTCTTAAATTACTGTCTCTTATTATGTAATTATATTATTGTGCTAATTTGCTGGCTTTTGTTCTTATTTTGTGGCCTCCTTTGTGGCACTTGCTCTTTCTGGGGTCTGACCCAGCTGATTTTGTATGGCCAGATACCAGAGCAGCTCCAGAGGATCTACCTGTCTTCCAGCCCGATGGTGACCACCAGACGTAACCAGGACAACGAGTGGGTTATTTTTGGCTCTCCCACTTTATTGTAAAAATTATTCTTTTGAGGCGTTTAGCCGACGAGCACTTGTTAGCTCGATGCACTTTACTTCTGTCTGCCTACGGGCTGTAACATGATTGGCAACTCGAGGTTGATCATGTATGACTTAACTCTTGCTAGTCCTTACATTTTGTACGACTAGCTTCATGATCATCTAGATATGTAATATTTGGGACGCCTTACAATTGTATATTTGGTGATCTGACATCTTGTAATTATTATTAGTTGGTTGAGATTGAGACAATAGGATAATTTATGACCTTAAGAGACTGATGGCTTGTAGATAAACCCTCACATATCTAGACAGCCGTGACCGTATGGTGAGATGGATTCCATTTCATTATATGTAGCTGGCTATGTCTGTCCCCGCTCTCCAGTATTCTGGTTCTGGGGCGTGACACTATTCATGCATCATAACGATACAGTACATGCCTCGCCAATTGGCTGGAAATAAATGTCGCGTCAATGGCTGCAGTTAAAGCCAAATCATCATCGCCAAAGCTTAACAAATAAATTAGTACAATTTTGTAATACTGAACGAATGTATCCACTTCAGATCAGAAGCCAAGCAAACCAGTCCAGACAGCAGCAGCGGGCAGCAGCACTGCAGCAGTAATAGAGCATAAACTGAAAGTATATAGCACTGTCCAAAAATCAGCAGTAGAGTAAAGTAAACAATGTCCAAAATCCATACATGAGCAGTAAATGAGTAAAGAGGCACTCGGGCAACAACACTACAGCAGTAATATTAATATAGCGGGAAATATCAAGGCTGCAGCAGTAATATGCAGCAATAAACCATACCAAAAGCCAAAACAGAGGAGTAAATGAGCATTAAAGGTCCCAAGTCCAAAATAAATGAGTAAAATTCAGGCTCCAACATTAAATAAGTAAAGCTCCATATCCAAAAGCCAAAACAGAGGAGTAAAGCAGCAGTAAACCATATTCAGCAGTAAATGAGTAAAATCCAGGCTCCAACATTAAATGAGTAAAGCTCCCAAGTCCCAGAAAGCCAAAACAGAGGAGTAAATGTAACAGTACAGCCAAAACAGAGGAGTAAATTTAACAGAGCAGTAAATGAGTAAAACTCCCAAGTCCCAAAAACCAAACCAGAGAAGTAAATATAACAGTACAGTCACTCAAAGTAGCAGTAGACACTAGACTGCAGTCTCCCAAAACAGAGCAGTAGCAGTAGACAGCAGTATAGCACATCACAAATATTTTGTGCTACAAAAATATTACAAAATTATCTCCGACTAAAAGTTTGTGTTCCCATTGCCCAATATTACTCCCATGTTGAAGAGCATAAGTAATCAAACCTCGCTTGTTGACATTGATTCCATCGTCAACTTACCCAAATCTAGATGAAAAAATGAATCAACAAGTTCAAACACACACAAAAATATACTAAAGTAATGCAAGCAATAAACAAATTGAAAATTACCCATCTCAACTTTATACACGTCTTCAACTAACCCTAACACTAACCCAATCTACATAACTAACCCGTAAAAGCTAGAAAGTTCGGAGTGCAGTAAGTGTGCCAAATAGCCAGAGTAAGTGTGCCAAACAGCCGGTCCCATAATTGTGTGTCAAACTAGAAATTTATAATTCCCATTCTCATAATTGTGCCAAAAATTTCAGAGTTCAGAGTAAAATCCATTTCCAGTAAACTAGAGTATAATTCCCATGCCCAGACTCCCAGATTCGAAATATCAGCAAACCAAAATTTTAAACCGAATTCCCAGATTCGAAATGTCAGATTATCAGAGTAAATACGCATGCATGATGCAACTCTAACATAAACAAAAATTTAAACCACCAACAAATATTCATGAAACTATAAAGGAAATGGGTCCAGGAAGAACAAACAATTACTTACAGTGAGTGACTCTAGAGTCTGGTAGTCTGTGAGTAACAACAATCAACAATGTTAGGGTTTCTCGAGATAGCAGCACAACAAGTGAGCAAGGGGCCAGATTACAAATGGCCCAGATCTATGTTAGATTTTTAGGCAGTGATTCTCTGAGATCTTCTCCGTAGTAAATGAATCATGCAAGAAAGAAAGAGAGAGAAATAGCACGAGAGAGATAGAGAGATAGAGAGAGAGAGAGAGAGAGATTGGCCCTTAGCTTAGGGTTTCTCCAGGATTAGGAGAGCAGCAGCCTTCGAGAGAGTGAGACGAGACTTCGAGAGAGTGAGACGAGAGAGAGAGAGAGAAGAGGGTTTTTCGACTCCTCTTCTCTCCAGGACCAGGAGAGCAGCAGCCTTCGAGAGAGTGAGACGAGACTTCGAAAGAGTGAGACGAGAGAGAGAGAGAGAGAGAGAGAGAGAGAGAGAGAGAGATTTTAGGGCACCACAGAAATAAAACCCTTATATAGATTAAGGGGCATTATAGTAATTTCAGATTTAGAAAAAAATTGGTTTTCGGTTCAGTTGGGTAACCGAACCCAAAATCCGTTACCCGACCCGAAACCCGAACCTTTGAATTCCTGGACCCGAAATCCGACCCGTAAGTTTAAAAACCGAACCGAATGGGAAGTTCGGTTCGGTTGACGGTTCAAAAATTGTATTTTGCTCAGCCCTATATGGCAGCAACGCAACTTACGCATCTTTGAAGACGAGGGCTCGACAGAGGTGGATGTTGTCCGTAGAATAGATGTGGATGTCATGGTGCATCTGAGGTGTACCAATTATGTTGCCCGTTAGATTTTTTGGGTTAGGGGAGGGGTGTGGGGGTGCGGATTTTTGTCTGATGTTCCACAAGTTATAATGTTGCAATCCTGTTGAAAATTATAACTTTTTTTTATGTGTGTGGCATATGACATGGCTGATGACATGACAGCTGACATAACAAAATTATTTATTAAAATTAATATTAACATTAAATTAAAATTAGCATTAACATTAATTGTAAAATTAAAATTAAAATTAAAATTAAAATTAATATCAAATTAACATGGATATTAATATTAACATTAACATTAACATTAACAGTAAAATTAAAATTAAAATTAAAATTAAAATTAATATCAAATTAACATGGATATTAATATTAACATTAACATTAACATTAATTTTAACTTTAACATTAAAATTAAAATTAATATTAAATTAAAATTAGCATTAGCATTAACATCAACAATAAAAAAAAAAAATGGATAATTAATTTTTTGGGTTAAAACATGACATGTCAGCTGCCATGTCAGTTGTCATGTCGGATACCACATAATGGAAGATAGTATCATCCACAAAATTTGGGAGCCAAATAGCATAATTACTACTAAATAGGTGTGCCTTGTCTTGCCAAACACATCGCCCAAAGGAAGATACATAATTAGTTTCATGTAAATATGTAATCTTCCTTTATATTAGTTCAAATACCATGCATTTATTCATAAAGCATCTTTTATGAGTATGCTTACTGATCCACCAAATAACTATTTTAGTGTGCAATTTATCAATATTCAAAACGCTCTCATTTGCATGCCGACAGTGGTGCTCCGCAGAGACATTTGTTGTGGGCAAAGCCGGAACCATCGACAAGCGCGTCGCTCCCAAAACTCGGTATCTGTCCACAAAGCATGTTGTAGCTCACGTTCAAATTCTCCCAGCTGACACTAGCGAACGACTGCGGAATGGTGCCCGTTAATTTATTGTGCGACAGGTAGAGGGACGCTGGTTCACCGGATTTAAGCTTACTGAACAAAGTCCCCGGGATCGTACCAGTCAGATTATTGTTCGAGAGGTTGATGAACCAAAGGGTAGCTATGTCCCCGAGGGAAGCAGGGATGGTGCCAATGTGCATGCAGAAGTTGATTTCGATCACCTGGAGGTTGGTGTACTGAGAAATGAAGGAAGGGATGGGCCCGGAGATGCTGGTATTGTAGATGGAGAAGTAGATTATGCTCTTCAGGTTCGCCCAATTGTTTGGGATGGGCCCGGTGAGGTTGGGTTGATGTCTGATGATTATGTACTTGAGCGCGGAGAGGTCTCCGATGGAAGCTGGGAGAGAGCCGCTGAGGACGATGGGGTGAGTGCCGGTTTCTTTCTGATTGCTAGTGAACATGAGGGAAGTGACGCGGCTATTGGTGCAGACGACGCCATCATAGAAGCAGCAGTCGTCCGAACCGTCCCATGAGCTGGGGAAGGTGTTGGGAGGGAATGAGTTCTTGATGGCGTTGAGGGCCGTCACGTCCGCTTTAGTGCAGACGGCCGAGGAGAGGGAGAAGGTGAGGAAGAGGAGACTAAGGGAAAAGAGGACAGTAGTAGCCATTGTTTGAATAGATGATTAGTGCTGATATCAAAATTAGATTGCCGATGCATCCCTATATATATATATATATATATATATATATATATATATATATATATATATATATTCAGCGACTGCAATTAACTATGCTTAGCTTAGCTTAGGGAAGTTTGGTACTTAGGAATATTATATACCGGAATTCTATATTCTCATCAAAAAATTCTCAACTCAATTATTTTTTCGAATTTGTTTCATTATCACGTTTGGGGTGTGTGTGTGTATATATATATATATATATATATATATATATATATATATATATATATATATATATATATATATATATATATATATATAACAAAAGTCGCTAGATGTCCACTGACTCTTGTGCTCCGATTCAGAGGATCGTAAAGTCGTCACTGGACATGATGTCGTACAAGTTTCAGTTGTGCTTATACACACTACAACAGATATGGGATATGATAGCGTGCGCTGAACGCTGTAGAATGCATATTATAGCATATTTCGTCCGCTATATATGCCCCCGATATAATAATCCCATGTACAAAAACGCTATAAAGTTAAAGCGTTCACGAACGCTATTCATGGATTATAGCGTTCATTGACGCTATAGACAATGTATAGCGTTTTGAAACGCTATATGATAGTTATAGCAATTAAGAACGCTATAAAACTTTAATAGCATTCATGAACGCTATTAATATATTGTAGCGTTCATGAACGCTATAGACATGTTATAGCACTTACAAACGCTATATAGTTTATATAGCCTTTGTGAACGCTATAGTTCATTAATAACATTTGTTAACGCTATAAATGTTTTATGGCATTCCTGAACGCTGTTTATTTTTAATTGCGTTCCTGTATGTTATTGTTTGTTAATAGCGTTTCGATATATATCTGCTTTTTATAGCATTTCTTTTCTGCTATTATATGTGCAACAATAGCATGTCAGAATGCTATTGCAGAGTCAAAATTCTGTATTCGAAAATTTGCAGAATGCAGCACATCAGAATACTATTGCAGATAATGCCACAGTTACACAAAATGCAGGTATTCAAAAATTTAAATGCGAATCAATCACAGAATGAATTCCGAACATAAGTAAATTCATTAATTTCACTGTCTAATATATGTAGAACAACGAAGTAGTACCAAATATTCAAAATCCTTAATTTCTCCATGTAGAACAACGAAGTAGTACCAAACATATGTCCAAAAATTAAACATTAACAATGTAGTCAGCTACATTTATCCCAAAATGTTGACTATCTAACATTTAGCTCCCTTCGAGCCTATCCACAACCAAAATTCCTCAGAAAGCATCCTCTTCCTTCATCCAACCTACACAAAAATAGGGGATAAATCATTAGTGTAAAGAAAAAGCCATCTCGAGCCGATCCAGACAATTGACGAAAAATAAATTATAGGAATAGGAAAAGTGATGCCTTACCAGTGCACTAATTGAGTCTTATGTGTTTATATATTCTGTTGTAATTGTAAGTGTTCTCAACTCTTCTTCTCGTTTTTTGACTGAAAGCTTGAAAGGATTAATAAGTTCCAACTGAGTGCGTGCATTTTTTCCTTATCTATATAGCTTTTATCTCCCCACCAATCACCTCAAAATTCTATCACCAAAAAAATTCATATAATACTACATTGAAACTGCAATGATGGATTTAACTTCTCAATACCACATATTATAGAGTCAGTGAAGTACAAGAGTTCATACATCGCGATCATTTTAGAATACTAAAAGTAACCGTGATATTCATGTTAAATAATCTGACCTTTAGAGCTTCGATGTCTGTTCGGACAGGAAATGCAGCACACATATCATCCCACCATGTGAAATGATCAAACAACTCTCCATTAACCTACAGAAGTCAACATTCTCATATTTCAGGTCAGAGAGAATTTTGCATCAAGTTTTGAGGAACTGTAAAATGTTGTAACTCTTATAGGATTTCTGGTTGGTGCCACTTCCCTATTTTAATGATGAACAATAAAGAAATGAGAAACATAAACTTTATGTAAAAGCTGTAGTTATTTTGAAGATACCACAACAAATGGTGCCAAGTATTAAATTAACTTTTAAAGCATGGAGATTCACTATAGATACCAAGTAGACCAATTTACTTGTATACATTTGCAATTGGCTTACTGGTATGCAACTCTACATTCATTTACCTAGAAATTAATACTTTCAAGAGTAACTTAATCAAACATTTCTCCAATTTATAAATCCATTTTATGGAAGGAATAGATAAGAGCCTAACCGTGGAGATGATATGCATCACATGTGAATCTGTCTCTATTTTCATAAGTCTCTCAACCTTCACAGAACCAGGCTTTGAGACCTGTGCAATACCACATTTGAAACATGAGAGCAGAAAGACAAACTACACAAGTATCACTATGCCAAAACATACATTTTTTTACAGACGAAAACCGTCGTAAATCATGATATACGACAGTTTTTATCCGTCAAAGCATCTGTCGTTAATAGCGCGTCCCAAAATATAAACGACAGTTTTGGACTATCGTTTCCTAGCTAGAACAATGACAATTATTGTCTGTCAAATAAAAATAACAGACTCAAACTGTCAAATAATCTGTGAATTGGTCGGACATTGTCTTTTTCTTTTCCATAGATAAGGTCAGTCATTTAAACGTACATTTTTGGATACTGATTTAAACGTGCATTTTTGGTGTACAACGCTATGAGATCATAGTTTAAGGACTTTACCCAAAAAATGATGCAATATATAGATGGGTATGAATCAAAAAGCTTGTTAACGTCAGCCTATTGTAATCCTCTTAGCCTATTGCGAGGCAGAGAGATGTTTGAACTATTTCTTTATTGTAGCATAAAAATACACGACAGACCCATCAGGCAACAAGAGCTTCAAAGCGCAGCATAATGTGTTGTCTCAGGCTAAAAACCACTCCTTCAAGGACGATGCCTAACCTTCTCATGATCAAGATTCTTTATGCGAACAGTTGGTAAGCTGTACTGAAAAAAGGGGCATAGAAAGTTGAATGAGCCTAGTTCAAATCTTTGATTGCAAATCATTTGACTAGCTCCAAATGCTGAAAAGACCATTCAACAGAACTATTTGTCCGCGCAGACCATGATATCCGGTTTAGAGGGAAGAGGGGACGGAACTAGACATAATAATATCAACTGAGGTATCAAATTCAGTATTCAAGTGAAATTTTACATGATAGGCCTGGTCTGACAATCAAACCATCATAAAAACATGAAAAATAATAACTACAACTGATATCATTCACAGGCTTAGTATGGCAAAGTTATGATATTGAGACTTATCATAACCCTCTAAAATTACATGTTTGGCAAACAAACAAATTGGTCTGACAATCAAACCATCATAAAAACATGAAAAATAATAACTACAACCAATATCATTCACAGGCTTAGCTAGTATGGCAAAGTTATGATATTGAGACTTTATCATAACCCTCTCAAATTACATGTTTGGCAAACAAACAAATTGGTCTGACAATCTACCATCATAAAAACATGAAAGATAATAACTACAACTGATATCATTCACAGGCTTAGTTAGTATGGCAAAGTTATGATATTGAGACTTATCATAACCCTCTAAAATTACATGTTTGGCAAACAAACAAATTGGTTCAGAGATCTCCTTAGTTACATGATGGGTAAAGTGGACAAGTGGACTCCAAACTCCTAAAAGTTTGTCGAGTGAATTCTTTCAGAACAGTGACTATTCAATGTTCAGCGTGTGAGTACACCATACTCGTGGAATTGGAACTTTAGTTTGCCAATGAACAAATTCGAGCTCCTTTGATTTTATGGATGAAGTTCTTGAATAGTCTTTAATTCCCAAATATTTGTTACCCAACATAAATGCACTGATAAAAATCATAAAAATAACAGTACATGATACAAATCATGTGATAAAAATAAATTACGAGTTGAGTATGCAATATTCTAACCAGAAACGTGTGTTAGTTGAGTTAGTTCTGTAACAGGAGTTGATCAATGCTCGGAGAATAGCAACTCAGGTTGATCAGTGAGCCTTGTGTAGAAACTTCTCTTCCTATATCATTGATCACTTATGGCAGATGATATATCGTTCAACAGTACTGCAATAACCCTGAAAGTATTTATCAGCTGGAGCAGAGAGAAAACGGATATTCCAGTGTCAAAAATGAGCCCCTTAAACACAGATTATTCAGCAATGATGATGTAATCCCTTAAAACATACAAGTATTCATTGGCAGGTAAAAAATACTTTGAAGGTTTGCATGGTGGTGATGATGATATTATTGTTCCTCTTCTGGTATATCTCAAAAATATATGCAAATGCTACATTCCGACAAGAATGGTGGATGGTGAAATTTCCCTAGTTCAGATGATTCGTTGTCAACACTGCCTAAAATGTCGATGGTGATGAACATTAGAAATTGGTACAATATAGTTGAGACTTATTTAATCCGGTAGCTGGAGAATGGGCATCTCCAGTTTAAAATTTCAAATGAAAACATTAGGTGATGCTTTATTCATAGGTTGAACAAGAAATGCATGACAAACTAATACTCACTACTAGACAACATTAAAGGGGGGGAGCGCAAACTTCCATGCTGAAATGTTGTTGTAGACTACTAGAAAAGAAAATCGAGATGACCCAAAGAGTGCAAAGCACAAAAGGACAAATACTCAGGTCAGAATCACCCCAAACACCCCATGAAGACATGAATTTCAATAAAGTTTTTCAACATCAGCAGGAGCTTTACTCCTGTGAAGTGATTGGCCTATCAACAGAATAAATGGCAGGATTATTGTGTACCAATAGTTCTGCGCTAACTGGGTATAGAACATTGGGCATTCCTCTAAGTAATTGGTTTCTTGACAGAATTAAATGGCAGGATGGTTGTGCCCAATAGCTTTACAGCAACTAGGATCAAAACACCGAGCAATCATGCAACTGGGAGCCAATAAAGAGTGTTCAAATGAGTAAAAGGACTGATCACAAACTTGTATATATACTTACTTGAATAGTTAGCATTTTCTGAACAAATAGCAGGAAGATCGAAACCAAAAACCAAATTAATAGCAAACCAGAAATTAGTTAGGATCACAGGAATTTAGAGGAATAATAGTTATATGAATAGCTTGTTATTGTAATGCTAGAAATCACATAAGTAGAGAAGTCGACAAAAACTACTAATTGAAGCTTTCACATGGTATTCACCCAAAAGAAATATTAGAAAAGGTAACTATTGATAATATTAGAAATTCAATAACAACAAATTTGAACAATGTCATTTTCTTAGTGATGGTGAGATCAATAATGTATCGCAGACAAACTAAATTTCTACTTCTCTGTGCATGAACTATTGCCATAAGTCTTCTAGAAAGACCTTGTAACAGTTCATGTTACATAATTGATAGCTCCTCACAGAGAAAATCTAAAACATTACACAAAAAGGAGTGATAAAAATGACGTACCTTGCTTCTGAGATATATTTAGGAGCATTGGACATGCTTTCCATGCCACCAGACACAACAATGTCATTTATTCCCACCTAGATACTTTGTGCTGCTAGTATTGTAGCTACATACAGATGATATAAAAGGATTGAATAAACAATGAAAAAATCAATATGAGTATCACAATTCAGTACAATTGCAGCAGTACCAATTGGGTTAACATAGAACAAATTGATTAGAGCCATTAAATTAAATTGCATTGTTGTTTGGCAGCATTTTGGCACACTTGTAAATATTAAAATCAAACATGGTGGATGAGGAAAGATAGTGAGATCTATACTCTTTTGACTGCCTTTGGCTCCCATCCTCCAGAGTATTCCTCCAAATCAACTTTTTCTGTCTAAATATTGAAAATGGATATTTTTCAATATATACCACTATAAGTAAAAATAAAATCAAGAACTGTGATAACATCCCCACAATCTACCAGTGTTTAAGCATGACAAGCATAAACGCCTTGTGTCATATCGATTTATTACTTTTGGCATCATCTGTCGCAGAATCAGTTTCTATCCTGGATTCATCATACTCCAGTAGCTGCAAAGAAATGAAGGCGGCATGATTATGGTCTCTTAATATATCGAAACATGGAAAATCAAACTAGTAAAGAAGATGAACTTATTTGCATGCAAATATGTTATTATCATGAAATCCTCAAACTAGTAAAATATTATCTACATCATCCTCATTTGTTAGTCTTGAATCATGTTACCGTGTCAACAAGTACTGATTCAGGAGGGCCTCCCAGTGGAACATGAAAAGTATGTTCTGTGTTATATCAGACCAAACGAATCAGATAAATACATATGAGCAGTATAAAGCTATCTGCTTATGAGCTAACTATATCTTGAATATCTCTAAAGCCATCTTTTACAGAAATTGTGATAATGAATACAGAGTCCATAACAACATATATGGTTACTTTGATAATACTTCTCATATAGAAGACGAGTATTTTGAGGATTACAACTTGTATGCCTAGAAATGCAAGTAATCGACTCTAAAACTTTAAATAGTCACTCTGGCCTCGAGAGTGCAGCTAGCCTTTACAACATAAATAATCTACCATTAATGACGTGTCCCTGCTGTCGTGTCCGTGTCATGTTTGTGTCCGTGCAAAATAGAAATCATAGAAAAAGGGAGGGGATTCTGAGAAAATTGTACACCAGACATACCAAAATACCGAATAGAAATTATCGCATACATTACGAATTGCAAAAAAATTAGGGCAAAATCTTGTTAAGGCTTTATCATCGATGGATAATTCCTCAGGGAAAGAAGAAATGAGGGACATTTGGGGTGGCCGACATTATCCTTACCGCTTCGACGGTGCTGGAGGTGTGGTGGCGGTAGCCTAATCAAACCCTAATCAAAGACAAATCGAGATTGTGAGAGAGAAAGAGAGAAAAGAAAACTCCCAAAATCAAACTCTAATTAAACCCTAATTAAATCACGATTGTGAGATAGAAGGACAGGACGTACCTTCGAATCTTTGCTGGTGGTGGAGAGGGCAGCACGTTGTCTTTGGCGGACGGTTTGTAACTCGACAGCGAGAAACTCTTTGAGGTGATGGATAGGGTTTCACAGGAACTCCAGAGAGGGGTTCTCACAAAAACTTGAGAGAGGGGTTCTCACAAAAACTTGAGAGAAGGGGGGTTTCTCTAGGGGTTTAGAGAAACCCAAGAGAGGGAGGGGGTTTCACTGACTGGAGAGATGGAGGGGGTTTCATAAAAAACTAGAGAGGGGAGGGAACATGAAAAAAAGTGCGGGGAAAATTTTGTCATCTCAAATTTCCAAATTTTCCAAGTATTTAATAGATTATATTTTTCATAGAATTATTTTCCAAAAAATTATTATTTTTCATATTGTCTTCTAAATGGTGAAAAATAAAACTTGTCCAACCCATAGGAAAATAATGACAATCAAACACCCAAATTAAATTTTCCATGAAATTTTTTTCAAATTCCATGGAACTTTTTTCCTAGGAAAATAATTCCATAAAATTAATTTATTTTCCACATATTTTTCAGCTTGCAATCAAACACATCCTTATGTAAATTTCTCACGGTTTTTAGTATCACAAATAATATAAAAATAATTAAACTACAATATTAGATTTTTGTAACGGTTGTTTATTTATTGTAATGGGTTATAACTGTGACAAGTCTGTCATTGTAATAATCGTTACTAAATAAAAAACATTGTATTAAAGCTCATCAAGAAAGAAACCAAATATAAAATAAAATGAAAAAGGGATCCATGAAGAAACGAAACATGAAATAAATAGGGATCTGAATGCCAGAATCGAAACCGAAACCGAATAAAAAATTTTAGTATTTTCGAAACCGAAACCGAACAAAATTTTTTTCAAACTGAACCGAATCTCTTATTCGGTTAGATTCGGTTCAGATTTCGGTCCAAAAATCGAATAATGCTCACCCCTAGACATAGAAAAAAATATACCTTTAACAGCGTTCATAACACGCTATATAAAGTTCCGTTAACAGTACTGCATAATGAACGCTATTGATAATGACATTCTAATAGCAGGGAGGCTTCAACGCTATAGATAAACTGCTATTGTATGAACGTTTAATAGCACTTCAATATGAACGTTATGGATGATTATATTATAATAACAGGGAGGCTCGAACGCTATAGATAAACTGCTATTGTATTCTATTTTAATAGCACTGCGAAAGGAATGCTATTGATGATGACATTCTATAGCAGGGAGGCTTGAACGCTATAGATAAACTGCTATTGTATGTCATATTTGTTGTAGTGACAAGACGTGATCTTGCACAATGACAAAATAGACTGAGTAGATATAGAAGCAACATAATTTAAATACAGAAAACCAAATTATAATATTAGGGTATAAACAAAATAATTTTTTTATTGATAACTTGAACGAGATTACAATGTACTCTTACTAGCCATCTCAAAATAGCATACTTGGCTTACTTCTCTTTGAAACAGAAACTAGCCACAATGCTCATAAATTATATCCTTTTACTAAACTAAAATATAAAACACCTTCAAAAGGAAACTGTCACACTTGAACTAGAAAACTTTGAGACGTTGAACTAAGTTCCACTAGATTGGACGAGCTTCTAGCACCTTTGAATACCCTCGTGTCTCTCACTATATGTGGACGCCCACGGAGACGTGGGTCAGTACATACCGCATATTGGTGAGCGACCGTAACCGAACTCACCTAAAATCAACATTAAGTAAACATGTAAAGCTAGCAACTACTAATCTTTCTACTTGTCTAGGTTATTTTAAACAATTCATAAAGAAACATAAACAATAAAAGTATCACTTATATAGTTATTCTTATCCACGGCCAACTGTTTGTACCTGA
Source organism: Iris pallida (assembly GCA_029216955.1). Classification (NCBI taxonomy): domain Eukaryota; kingdom Viridiplantae; phylum Streptophyta; class Magnoliopsida; order Asparagales; family Iridaceae; genus Iris; species Iris pallida. The sequence continues at coordinate 16,254,097 of JANAVB010041816.1, forward strand.
AACAGACAATAACTATAACAATAATAGGTATGTTCAAAAGTATAAAAACTTTATATTTGTCTCTACATTGTTAGACTTGCAATAATATTTTCATATGCATTTGAATAACTACATGAAGGTCCATGGATGACTTTTCTTGATTAGCAATTGGAACGTACATGCCCATCTCACTAAGAGACATATCATTTCCTTATCACGAAGACATACAAGCCTCATGGTATCCCATTCTCTCATAGGTCGAGTAATTTTCGGTGCTCCAAGAACCAATCGAGGGACTATACCTTGTGCACAAGTTCAGACCGATATATGATATCCACTTCTATCAGATAAAATATTTCACTTGCAGTAGTTATTCAACATGTAAACATATATGTCTATCATTCTTTTTGAATGTAAATCCATAGTCATGTCCTTCCTTTCATAACGATTTCTTGCCAACAACATATTTTTTAATACATTTCTCTTTTAAGCAATATATAATAAAGAAACATGCAATCATTCTTCTTCAATCACAATAGTTCAATAATTCTAACATGCAATTCATCTCTTTTATGTTATATGTCTTTTAATTGTAAAATTGATTATAGGGATGCAACAATGAAGCAAAAAGATATCTTTTATTAAAGCGTGAAGATAAATAATTATTAAGTCAAAATCATTCACCAAAGTGAATCTATCCAAGAGAAAGAGGAGCTTCACGCAACGAACACGCCTTACCTAAGCGTCCTGAAATTATACCAGCACTTAATTAGCATACTTCTTCCTTTCTTTCAAGATTCGAAATGAATATGACAGTTTGATGATAGAGAACAATGAAACCAATCATCGAGAACAAGGAAAAAAAATTAATGCATTCATAAAAAACCAAGCAGCGAAATACCCAACAAAACAATAATGAAAAGGATGGAGAACAAGCTCTTGTATAGAGTTCCTTCGCCAAGCACGATTCACTGCATTTTGGGACCGTAATCCATCTAAGAAAATCTATGAATTGAAAATAAACATGCAAAGTTTTCCCCAAGATGGTTTTCATACTGACTGACTCAGTCCATCCTCCATTCAACATACCGCCAGGAGAGGGGAACTATATACTAACCTATTATAAAAAAGTTTTTTCCTCGAAATTCAAAGGATAGACTAACCAACATCATGGGCGTCCTTGCGCTCAATCTATAAGTTATAAAATTTAGGCTTTTTTTTTGTCGTCTCGTCGATTATCTGAAAGCGACGCTTGATTCTGATTCAGCATCTGCCTTAGCCCTAGATTGTCATTACAGTTCGACGACACAAGCTTCTTGTTTGAACAATTTTTGATAATATTGCCTTGTTGACCGCAGCTGAAATATTCTCTGTTCGTAGAACAACATTCATTTGTGTGACACCATTGGTCATAGAAGATGCACTCTCCTATATGGTGTTGCTCCCTTTCGACCTTTCTTTCCCCATTGTGGTGTCTCATGATGGGGTGGTTGCGACTTGCTTGAAGTTTTGCTTGAGTATCGTGGGTGCTAAATTCTTTCATTTCCACAGCTGCCTCAAAAGACTTGATGTATAACACAAACTCCTGATTCAGAACATCCCTTCACATGTCATCATTCAATCCTTTCGTAAATCTGTGCTAACGGGCCTTCTTAATGGGTATCATATAGCCAGTAAACTTAGCAAGTTTGGAGAATTTGAACTCATAATCTTCGACAAACATATACCCTTGCTTAAGTCCAACAAATTCATCTTCCTTCTTCTAACAGATGGCTAGAGCAAGACATTATTCCATAAATGTCTCCTTGAACATTTTTCAAGTAATTCTGCCATCCAGGGTTCTTGTCACGCCCCGATTCCGCAGAATCGATAGTCGTCCCCCGGGCGTGATGCCGTACGAACCTAAATTGCGCTCGCACAAGGCATAGTCATAAAGTTATCCGAAACACAACAATAAGAGAATGCGCAGAGTAAATTGAACACACATTATAGAGAATGAAACTTAAGCTTTATTGATAATGAACATCATATTACAGACTCGATACAAGGGTGCCGTGTGGGCTTTTTTTACAAACTGACTCCAATACAAAGTGAACGTCGATGAGATAGCCCTTACATACATTCATCCCTTGATTTTACAACCAAAATTACAAACCACCTGGGATGGTGGAAAGGCGCTCCATCTGTCTTCGATCTTCAACAGCGGAGTCTTCAAAAGGGTTGATCCAAGCTTCAATGCACGGACGAAGCTTCAAAACACATGAGCGTTGCCTTCCTTTACGTAGCACGCTCTTCCAGATCTATCGCACCTGTATAGAGAGCGAGGATCAGTACAATCAACATGTACTGGCGAGTGGCTAATTAATTTCCAGGCTCTCATTTGGTTCAAGAATTTGATAAAAATCATACAACTTGCTTTTAGTGGTCTTTCTAACCATCCTAGATATTTTCATAAGAAGCATTAAGTTACACCAAGGTTTCTTCCGACGGAGTGCGCCGTGCGACATAAAACTCACCATGTTAGTTGATAACAATTTATATCAAGTGTTTGATATGGAGGTCAATTGGCCTAACCAGCCATCTTGGACATAGCCTGGTAATACGGGACCCTTACAACGCAAGTAGCGAGCCCCGATGCAAGTCCCCGTCTTACCGATTGCCTATTACCCAGCTCGGCTATAACCAGTTTCTTCCTAGGCCGAGTCGGTCCCGTGGCCCCAGGTTGCCGCTCGAAGAAACCTTTTCCCTTGTCGACAAGTTGTCCAAGTCTATGATAGGTCAACATGGTGTATTTTAGGATACCGTTGGGGCTTGTTATGTGATCAATTCATTTACTTGGTCGTTTTGCAGGCCTGAATTAATTCTATCTCTTTCCAACACAACACATTTCTTTTTCACTACTAACATACAAGACTTGTATTCTGCAAGCGAATCATTCAATTTTAGTAACATTACCCGAGTTCTCATTTGAAATAGAGGGTCGAGACGAAGGGGGTCAGCCACTCACCTTGAGTTTTTGCTTGAGGCGAGGGACTTGTTGGCTGCGCTAGACGTCACCTACGCGATCACCTGAAATCGCACAAGCAACCGATTAGAACACTGTATTATGCAAGAGTTCGATAGGAAATGCGAGCTCGAAATGTAAACCATGAAAACCATCGAAAACATTCACGAAAACGCATTCGGAAAACCAAATCCAAAACCAACGCAAGCGGCGTGAAAAGCAGAGCAACGGGAGGTCTCTCCCGACTCAGCCGCAAAGTCAATCCTCGAGACGCAACCCGCTGAATATGGGACTTGGTTCCGAAGAAGACATTCCATAACGAGGAATGAATCTTAATTCAATCGTTCCCGTTCGATCGACTCGGTCGATCCCGACCTATCGGTCCCGACTGAATCGATAGCGACAGTGTTCCTTTCTCGCGTACCCCGTGGACAGAGTACGGGACACGATGTAGGGACGGGGCACTACACCATAACCAACTAAGAAAAAGTTTCATCCTCGAAACTTAAAATAGAACCTACCTCTACGAGAACAATGAAGGGAACTTCTCTTTCATTTCTGACTCGAGCTCCCACGTCGACTCCTCGACCGAATGGTTTCTCCAGAGGACGCGGACGAGTGGAATAGCACGGTTGCGGAGAAGTTTATCCTTGCGCTCCAAGATTTGTACCTGCTCTTCGACATATGATAAGTCCGCCTTCAGGTCCAGCTTACTCAAATCTACCACATGCCCCGGATCGTGCACGTACTTCCGCAATTGCGAGACGTGGAAGACGTTATGTACCTCTGACAATGCAGGCGGCAAGGCGATTTGGTAAGCTACCGGGGCGACTCGCTTCAATATTTTGAACGGGCCAACAAATCTTGGACTCAATTTTCCTTTCGCACCGAACCGGGAAACTCCACGCATAGGCATCACCTTCAGGAATACATGGTCGCCTTCCGAGAACTCGAGGGGGCGTCGGTGCGTGTCGGCATAGCTTTTCTGCCGGCTTTGTGCTATCTTCAATCTTTCTCGTATCAACTTGACCTTCTGCACAGTCTGCTCCACCAGCTCCGGACCAAGTATCTGCCGCTCCCCGACTTCATTCCAGCAAATGGGCGATCTACACTTCCGGCCATACAAAGCTTCATACGGTGCCATTTGGATGCTGGACTGATAGCTGTTGTTGTATGCAAACTCGGCCAGTGGTAGATGGACGTTCCAACTTGATTTCAAGTCGATCGCACAGAGTCGTAACATGTCTTCGAGGATTTGGTTCACCCGTTCTGTTTGGCCGTCAGTCTGAGGATGATAAGCTGAGCTAAACTTCAACTTGGTTTCCAGTGCTGAATGTAGACTACTCCAGAAGCACGCTACGAACCGTCCATCCCGATCAGAGACGATAGAAACTGGGATCCCGTGCAGCCGAACTATTTCATCAAGGTATATCTAAGCAAGGCGGTCGACGCTCCAAGTAACTTTGATGGCGATAAAGTGCGCTGACTTGGTTAGTCGATCGACGATGACCCAGACGGCGTCATTTCCCCGCGACGTCCTCGGCAAGCCAACAACGAAGTCCATAGTGATGTGATCCCACTTCCACTTTGGAATGGCGAGGTTCTGCATCTCCCCGCCCGATCGCTGGTGCTCGGCTTTGACTTACTGACAGGCCATGCATTTTGACACAAAGAGCGCTACGTCCCTCTTCATGCTGTGCCACCAAAAGACAACGCGGAGGTCCTTATATATCTTGGTGCTGCCAGGATGCAAAGAATATTTTACATAATGCGCCTCCGACATTATCTCCTTTCTAAGTTCTGTGTCGTCAGGTACGCATAGCCGTCCCTTCACGCGCAACACTCCCGACTTGTCCTCTACAAAGTCGGACGCTTTCCTTGCGATATCAGCTTCCGCATCTTCTCCAGGTATGGGTCGTCATTCTGTGCAGACTTGATCCTATCCAGTAGGCTCGGTTCCACCCGCAGTTGTGCCAATTTCATGTCTCTGAAACGAACTCGGAGCTCGATGCCCATTCCTTCCAAGTCACGCAGCAGTCGATCGTTGATGCATAGTGAAGCTAAGTACTTTCGGTTCAGCGCATCCGCTACCACATTTCCCTTGCCCGGTATGTAGTCGATCGATAAGTCATAGTCTTTGATTAGTTCGAGCCATCGCCTCTGCCGCAAATTCAGTTCTTTCTGGGTGAAGAGATACTTGAGGCTTTTATGGTCCGTATAAATCCTGCACGCCATGCCATAGAGATAGTGACGCCACAGCTTCAACGCGAACACAATTGTCGCTAGTTCTAGGTCGTGCGTGGGGTAGTTCTTCTCGTGCGGCTTCAACTGCCGGGAAGCAAAAGATATTACCTTATCCCGCTGCATGAGCACGCACCCCAAGCCCTGGCCAGAAGCATCGCTGAAGATTTGAAATCCCTCCGTCCCGTCAGGAAGAGCAAGTATCGGGGCCGAAACGAGCCGTTGTTTGAGCTCCTGGAAGGAAGCTTCACAGTCGTCTGACCACTTGAATGCGACTCCTTTCTGCGTGAGGCGAGTCAACGGCGATACGATCTTCGCGAAGTCCTTCAAGAAGCGTCGGTAGTATCCCACCAAGCCTAGGAAGCTTCGAATTTCGCTAACTGATGCGGGCCGTTTCCAATCAGCAACTGCCTCAACTTTCTTCGGATCGACTGTGATACCCGCGGCGGAGATGATGTGCCCAAGGAATGAGACGCTGTCCAGCCAGAACTCGCACTTGCTCATCTTCGCGTACAACTAATGCTCTCGAAGGATTTGGAGTACCGTCCGTAGATGTTCTGCATGTTGCGTTCGATCTTTCGAGTAGACGAGGATGTCGTCGATGAAGACTACTACGAACTTGTCAACGAACGGACGGAACACCCGATTCATTAGATCCATGAAGACGGCAGGGGCATTTGTCAGACCGAACGGCATTATCAAGAACTCGTAGTGGCCGTAACGAGTACGAAAGGCAGACTTTGGCACGTCATCTGGCTTGACTTTGAGTTGGTGGTAATCCGATCGTAGATCAATCTTCGAAAACACCGTTGCACCTTGGAGCTGGTCGAACAAGTCGTCGATGCGGGGCAGGGGGTATTTGTTTCGGACGGTGGCTTTATTCAATTCCCGATAGTCGATGCAGAGTCGCATTGATCCATCCTTTTTCTTTATGAATAGCACGGGCGCACCCCACGGCGAGACACTCGGACGAATAAACCCTCTGTCGAGCAATTCCTGAAGTTGTGCCTTCAATTCTTTCAATTCTGCAGGAGCCATTCTGTACGGAGCCTTCGAGATCGGCCGGGTATCGGGGAATGTGTCGATAGTGAACTCTATCTCTCGATCGGGCGGCATGCCGGGTAGCTCGTCTGGGAACACGTCTGGGAATTCTGCCACAACGTCGGTCTCTCCCGCGTTTGCACCATCCTGTCGCACATCTCGAACGGAAGCTTTATAGCCCTCGCACCCGGAATGCAGCATCCGTCGAGCAGATATTGCGGAGATCACCATGCAGGTCGGCGACGCCTCACCACATGAGTAGCAAAATTCAGACACTCCAGGCATGCGAAATGTGATCTTCTTTTCAACACAGTCTATGGTTACGTTGCACGGCCCGAGCCAGTCCATTCCCAGAATGATGTCAAAGTCCTCCATGTCTAGAACTATCACATCCAGACCGATCTTTTGACCGTCGATACAGATAATCCCGCCGGCGCAAGCTAAGTTTGTGAGAATGGGTGTGCCCGAAGGCGTGCTTACGCTAAGGTCGAGATCTAATGATATTACAGGAAATTTGTGCTCGGCGGCAAAGTCCGCCGATATAAAACTATGCGAAGCGCCTGAATCAAATAGTACACGAGCAGGCACATTACTGAAATTTAGTATACCTGTCACGACCGTATCTGATACATGCACTTCATCTCGAGTCATGGCGTAGACGCGGCCCTGGGCATTGGAGCGACGGTCTTGGCCATTTTGCGGTGCAGGTTGATGGGCTCGAGGCGCGGGAACTTGATTCCCTGGACGGTGTTGTTGGGGCACCATTGGACGGTGCTGTTGGGGCGCCGTTGGGTTCGGTCTTTTGGTTGGACAATCAGTACGAAAGTGGCCCCTCTTGCCACAGTTCCAGCATCCATCCACTGGTATCGGACAATAGTCGGTCGTGGACCGTGACGGTGACATCGGTTGCAGTATCGTGGGTCATGCCCTTGATATCCGCCTTGGGGCCCGTTGTTCGGACGCTTGGTCACATTGTTTCCTCCCGCGTGGCTAGGGCGTTTGTGATTATAGGTATGCACAGCGCCGGCAGCACCTGGAGGGTATTGGCTTTCAAGGCGGAGGGCGTGGTTGAGAGACTCCTCCATCGTTGGGTATTTTGGAACAGACACATGGGCAGAAATAGATGGCCGTAGGCCCACTTCGAACCGTCGTGCACGACTCGCCATGGAAGGCACGTATTGTCCAGCAAACTTGGCTAACTTGTTGAACTCTGCTGCATACTGCCGCACCGTCATATTCCCTTGCTTTAGCTACATGAATTCATTCTCCTTCTCTTGTCGAATGGCATCGGGAATGTACTCGATCTCGAACGCCTCTCGGAAGGTGGTCCAAGATATTGCCGCTGTCTCGTCGTCGTGTCTGATTGCTCACTTTTGCACGGCCCACCAGTCGTGCGCGTTCAATCGGAGTAGAAGTTGAGCGCATGTGACTTTCTTGGACTCATCGACACCCAGAAGCTCGAACCGGTCCTCTAACTCCTCCAGCCAATCGATCGCCAACGAAGGGTCTTCAGTACCGCAAAAGGAAGTACGGAAGCTCTTTGTGAATTTTGACACGTCGAAGTTGGAACTTCTCGGTGCCGCAGGCATAAGCTCGGGTACCTCCGGTTCGATTTCACTTTGTCTGGCCGCAGGCTCGGTCACGGCAGGAGTTGTCACGGAGTTATTGTTGTTGGCCACCACTGTCTGAACAATTTGCTGAAGAGTATCAAGCTGCTTCTGCTGCAACTTGAATTGTGCATCGAATCGGGCCTCGAACTGGGTCTGGCGTGCCTCTACCTCCCGTCGATGTGCCTCAGTCTCCCGTCGATGTTGCTCATTCAGGCGTTGATTCTCCTGAGCTTGTTGTTGTTGCGCTTCCAGCATGCGCAACATCCGTCCCATGGCATCGTTAGAGGGTCCGGGCCTCGAGCTACTCGAGCCGCTCGAAGCACTTTCTTCGTTCGCCACATTCACCGCCGCACCTTCTGGGATTTTGAAGGTAAAATACATTAGTAACCAAACTTATAACGGACTCTCTTGTATGGAACGACATATCTCATCGACACGAGACCAACGATTTGAGACTAGAAACTCGACACTAGAGGCCAAGGAAGTAAAGCCGTGCTCTGATACCATTATGTCACGTCCCGATTCCGCAGAATCGATATTCGTCCCCCGGACGTGATGCCGTACGAACCTAAATTGCACTCGCACAAGGCATAGTCATAAAGTTATCCGAAACACAATGATAAGAGAATGCGCAGAGTAAATTGAACACACATTATAGAGAAGGAAACTTAAGCTTTATTGATAATGAACATCATATTACAGACTCGATACAAGGGCGCCGCGCAGGCTTTTTTTACAAACTGACTCCAATACAAAGTGAACGTCGATGAGATAGCCCTTACATACATTCATCCCTTGATTTTACAACCAAAATTACAAACCACCTGGGATGGTGGGAAGGCGCTCCATCTGTCTTCGATCTTCAACAGCGGAGTCTTCAAAAGGGTTGATCCAAGCTTCAATGCATGGACGAAGCTTCAAAACACACGAGCGTTGCCTTCCTTTACGTAGCACGCTCTTCCAGATCTATCGCATCTGTGTAGAGAGCGAGGATCAGTACAATCAACATGTACTGGCGAGTGGCTAATTAATTTTTAGGCTCTCATTTGGTTCAAGAATTTGATAAAAATCATACAACTTGCTTTTAGTGGTCTTTCTAACCATCCTAGATATTTTCATAAGAAGCATTAAGTTACACCAAGGTTTCTTCCGACGGAGCGCGCCGTGCGACATAAAACTCACCATGTTAGTTGATAACAATTTATATCAAGTGTTTGATATGGAGGTCAATTGGCCTAACCAGCCATCTTGGACATAGCCTGGTAATACGGGACCCTTACAACGCAAGTAGCGAGCCCCGATGCAAGTTCCCGTCTTACCGATTGCCTATTACCCAGCTCGGCTATAACCAGTTTCTTCCTAGGCCGAGTCGGTCCCGTGGCCCCGGGTTGCCGCTCGAAGAAACCTTTCCCCTTGTCGACAAGTTGTCCAAGTCCATGATAGGTCAACATGGTGTATTTTAGGATACCGTTGGGGCTTGTTATGTGATCAATTCATTTACTTGGTCGTTTTGCAGGCCTGAATTAATTCTATCTCTTTTCAACACAACACATTTCTTTTTCACTACTAACATACAAGACTTGTATTCTGCAAGCGAATCATTCAATTTTAGTAACATTACCCGAGTTCTCATTTGAAATAGAGGGTCGAGACGAAGGGGGTCAGCCACTCACCTTGAGTTTTTGCTTGAGGCGAGGGACTTGTTGGCTGCGCTAGACGTCGCCTATGCGATCACCTGAAATCGCACAAGCAACCGATTAGAACACTGTATTATACAAGAGTTCGATAGGAAATGCGAGCTCAAAATGTAAACCATAAAAACCATCAAAAACATTCACGAAAACGCATTCGGAAAACCAAAGCCAAAACCAACGCAAGCGGCGTAAAAAGCAGAGCAACGGGAGGTCTCTTCCGACTCAGTCGCAAAGTCAATCCTCGAGACGCAACCTGCTGAATATGGGACTTGGTTCCGAAGAAGACATTCCATAACGAGGAATGGATCTTAATTCAACCGTTCCCGTTCGATCGACTCGGTCGATCCCGACCTATCGGTCCCGACTGAATCGATAGCGACAGTGTTCCTTTCTCGCGCACCCCGTGGACAGAGTACGGGACACGATGTAGGGATGGGGCACTACAGTTCTGCTACTAAGGTACTTCTTTTCCTCACACTTTTCGTAGGCTTGTAGACGTAGTTGGATCGCTGTAGAAGCTACTTTCTTGGACCTTGGGACTCCAACGAATTCGAACAAGCCTCTCATCTTCGAGATCCAATCCATCACCTTATATGTCGTTGTTCTTCCCTCAGACTCTAGGGGTTTCTTCTGAACCTAGGAATATATATAGGCTTTATGTTCATCTACTCTGGTTCGTCGACTTCCACTAATCTAAATTCTCGAGTCATTATCGTACTTGTCGCAAAGACACTGCTATTGGCTGCAAGCGTAGTTACCATATGTGTCAACACATCGAGTTATTTCTGTTGCGGAATACTTCAAGCCTCATCCTACCTCTACTGGACTTCATAATGTTTCCTTTGGGCCTCCAATATGGCCATCACCTTTCCTACTGGATCCGTCAAGTTTGATGCTTGGAAGTCATGTGTATTTCCTATAATGCCCCGCGCCGTACGGCGCATTAAGAGATTTGTGGGCTTGATCGGCCATTTGAAGTTGGGCTCATTCAGAAGATGTTACAAAGGTTCTGCTCAGTCGATGTTGATCGACGTTGCCTCGGGTGAGTGCGTTTGGATGAGAACTCCAACAATTAGTTACTTCAAGGTTTTTGGATGCAAGTGCTTTATTCTTAATACCAAAGATAACTTAGGAAAATTTGATTCTAAGGCCGAAAAGGTATTTTTTTAGGTTATGCCGCAAAAAACAAAGGATATTAAGTTTACAACAAGCAATCACTAACTGTTGAAGAGTCAATCAATGTCACATTTGATGAACTTAACAATCAAGTGCCAAATGGCAGTGATGACGAAGATGGAAGACAAATAACTAATAATGCACCCGAAGATATTGGAACAAGTCATCCTGATAATCTGCCAAAGAAACTAAGATTCTTCTCAGATTATCTAGAAGATTTGGTAATAGGTAATGTATTAAAGGGAGTATGTACACGATATTCAAATTGAGATGTCATTGCAAACGTTGCTTTTATTTCTCAGATTGAGCCTAAGAACATAACAAATTTGAACGTAATCAAATTTGGAAAGTCGTTCCTAAACCTAATGATTATCCAATCATTGATAAACAAATGGGTGTTCCAAAATAAATTAAATGAGAATACATCAGTTACACACAACAAGGCACGTCTCGTAGCTCAATGATATAACCAAGAAGAAGGTATTAACTACGATGAGACTTATGCTCCAATTGCTAGACTATAATTTATTCGAATGCTTTGTGCTTTTGCACGATTTGACAATTTTAAACTATTTCAAATGGATGTCAAAAACACTTTTCTAAATGGTTTTACAAAATTTTTTTTTTCAAACAACCCCCTGTTTTGAATTTCAAAAATTTGACAATGTATCAATTTATGAAAGACCCTATTGGACTCAAACAAGTCCCACGAGCTTGCCTTAGTTCCTTTTTACTTGAAAACGATTTTTCAAAAGGAAAGATTGATACCAACTTTGTTTATAAAATTTTCTAACAATTCCATATATATATATATATATATATATATATATATATATATATATATATATATATATATATATATATATATATCTATATATATATATATATATATATATATAGAGAGAGAGAGAGAGAGAGAGAGAGACACACACACACACACACACATTATAACAAAAATACATTTTTATGATGGCTAAAAACCGTCATAAATGATATTTTATAACGCTTTTTTGTAAGCTCGTAGGCGTTATAAAAACCAGTGTTATAAATGTTTTTTAAAATCGTTGTAAATGATCTCTTCATATATAACTTTTTTTTTCCTTCTTAAAACGTGATAAATAATACAACTATATATAACACTAATTTTCTAAAGTGTTATAGATATGTTTCATATATATAACACTTATTTTCAAAGCGTTATAAATAGGAAATATATATATAACGTTTTCAAACTGTTGTGGACACACACACACACACACACACATAAAATATATATATATATATATATATATATATATATATATATATATATATATATATATATATATATATATATATATATATAACCTATCAAAGCGTTATAAAAAGCAATGGTCAGTACTGACCGTTTCCAAAATATTTATTTCGAACCAGACAACATAAATTATTAAATTTAACAAACATTTTAAACATTATTTTTTAATTAAAAATATCATCTTCCAAATGTACATATATCACTCTTACTTACATTCTTTTAAAAATATATATCCAAATACATGTATATATACATCTTAATGTTTCCTCAGGACACCTTCAAAATTGATAGTATGTAGCTTCCTTTGGCTTCATCAACACCACCAAAACTGTCGACATTCCTTCAAAACTGTCAACATGTACAACCACTCTCAAAATGGTCAAAAGAAGACACCTGAGAATCACCTTCAGTTTGTAAACACAAAATGTTTCTGATGATGATAGCATCTACCAAAGACAAAACACATTGGTGTTAGATTACAGCATATTGAATTCTCTAAATGTTCTTGGATATAAATTATTCTGGAATAAATGGTGAATTAAGCTAAATGGCTGTCAGAATGAATTAGCCATATAATGACACAATTGAAATATAACAAAATATGCTTGACATAACATAAAAAAGCATTAGAATGGACTTCTCAAATTGGAATACTGCGACTTGAAGTAACTCAATAATAAATGGCAGTCACCTTCTTTTGTATCCTCAAAGGCTCAGCAACATTATTGTCATAATTTTCAGTACTATCAACATCCATACTTAAAACAACTTCAACTTATGAAGGCTGCATCCTAACCCAAATAACAATGTAGTATAAATATGTCAGTATGGATGTGCTTTTATCAAGAATGATAGAACATTCATTTTCACATTTTACCAAATAACAAAGAAATGGAAAAGGACTCAAGAATGACATTCATGTTCTAGTTGAACATTATTTTTCAATGACAAATCAGCCTCTGAGAGCTATTGAACATTTTTTACATTCTGCTTCTAACAAGACTCAACTGTACCATGCAAGTAAAGTTTGAGACCATACTTGCAAAATAGTATGAAGATCAATACCTCTCAGAGAACCCCGATCGCATCAGTCAAACAAGTCTTAGAAGGTTCAAATGCGGTCCAGGAGGATCCTTTTGCATGAAGATCATTTGATGGTACAATAATTCCATCTTCTATTGGTGTTTTAGCGTAACTTCCTTATGGATGCAGACCTTGGGAGGGCTGTAGGAACCCAGAAAGAACAAAATTAGTATTTAGATAATAAAAAACATGTAAAATATGTCATCAACAATGGGATGCGCTTGACATTCTCAAAAATAATTGGAAGTATTTCTAAACATGTTGGCTGCAATGTAACACACTAACATGCATGGACAAACTTCTATAAGATAATAGCTTAGTTTGTAATAATAGGAAATATCCCACATAAAAGTATACTGACTGTGAATTTCATCCATTCCTGAAACGGATGTAAGACCTAGTTTCTGGCTAAATCCCAATTGCGGAAGAAGAAAATTAATTTGTCACAATGGTGTTTAATCAAAAACTATTTTCTAGCATAGAGTCCAATTCTAGAAAAGGAAGCAATGCAGCAATAGTAAAGTGAACAGAAACCAATAAGAGCTGGTATATCAGTGTCAAATTTGTATGATAGAATATACTTACCTGCTACAATGTCTTTTTTTTTGCTACAATTATAAGGTAAGCAGTTAGGTACACAAACATCTGTTGCGGATAGTCCTATATCTTTAAGACAAAACAACCTACGTTATAATGCAAACAAAATGCAAAATACCAAAAGTATTTTTGGAGTGTATGTGCTTCCTAGTAAACAGCCTTGAATCCTCAAAGAATGTCGGAGAATGTTATAATGCCAACACAACGCAAAAAAAGCAGAAGTATTCTAAGATTTAGCATCATAAATTGTACAGTCAAATCGGGATTGTCAACACAAATATGTCATCGCTGCTTGGAAACTGGATTTGGTTCTCATGTTATGAAAGAAACAGTAAATCGGTTAGAGATCGGTACAGGAAAAAGGACTTTATATATTGGTGAACATAAATCATGGCCTAAACAAGAAGGCACTTCGAAAACATGACCAAATTTTGTGAGGACCACCAATTAACCTTCCACTAACTCTATACCAAGAAACTGTAATTAAAAGGGATTGACATTATCCCATAAAGTAAATCAATGGGTATGGTTATTACTCCCTGGACATGGAGGGTGGAAAGATAAAATCTGCGCAGTAAGGAACTTCAAACGTTTCTAGGAAATATATAAGGGGACTGCAAAATGAGGAGTGGTAGGCAGCACTATAAAGAGGTGGGACGTCATGTTAGAATAGCGCGACACCACCAAGAGGTACCTAGAAAGGGTAAAGCTTCGACTTTCCGAGCCATGACACAGTGGCGTAATACCGCAAGGAAGCGAAAGGCTTCATGTTGGGTAGGTTGGCACTACAAAGAGACTGGGTCCTCATCCTACAGTGGTATGACACCATGATCAGGTAATACCTCGGCTTTGGGACATGTCATAGCGGCGTACTACCACAAGGAAGCGAAAGGCTTCATGCCAAGACTCTTTAAAAGAACTCACATATAGTGTATGAAAAGAGATATAGGCCGTCTCTTGAGGAAAGCTTATAGACATCTAATATACATATACTGAAACCAGACGGACACATGGCCTTTAATGTGCAGCCAGAAGCATAGTTGATGTCATTATGTGAGTGAAAAGAATTGTAGCTACGGTATAGAATTCAAGGCTTAGTCTTTTCATGTATTATACTGTTATTTGACCCATGCAGGAAGATTCAAGTCGAAGTGACGTCTATCCTAATGCATGATGGACAGTCATTATGGAGAACGCTTAACCCATATATTGAGATTTGTGACGGATTGTTGGTAATTTTTTTCCTTGTAACTATAAATGATAGTCCCACATTGCTCACACCAAAGAGTGAGTATCTCAATATAAAGCTTTGCTTGTGTTGAGATGTGCACATGGGATGTAGTGTGGCACATGAGTGCCATGTGACGGTATTTTTCTAGTAGAAAAAAAAGGATTAACTCTACTAATGAAGCAGTTATTCTTTTTGTCATGCTCATGGGATTATTTTCTTAGGAGCTAAGCTACGAAGGGGCTTAATGACTCAGACTAGGGCTCGGCCTCCGGCTCAAGGGCACAAAGTGGTGCTTTATTGGCACACTTTGTAGTTAACACGTTAACATCAGTGCATGGCGCTTTGTGCGCTATTGTTGCACTCGTGCGCTCGTCTTATGTGTGGGCGCATGGGCTAGCACGGGGGCACGCATAGACTAAGCACGATTATGCGTGCATGCACGTATGCACGCATCCGCGTATACGCACATGCGCCGCTGCGATGCATATGCGCATGCGCCACTGTGCTGCTGAGCGGTTGCTCGTGCAGGCGCATGGGCTGATGTGGTGATGTGTTGTTGGGCGTGTGGGCATTATTTGCGCATTATCAGGCTGATTGGCGCGGTTATTGAAAAATTGAATAATAATTTAAATCCATATTTTATGGGATTTGAATTTAATTCAGTTAAATCTTTCCATTACTTGCTCCTATCTTTTTGCAGTTAGTAGGTGGCCATAATTAGGGTTTGGGTTTTCACCCAATTCTATAAATACTCTCTTCGTGCCCCCTTTGAAGACTTACTTCAAAATTGAGAGACGGATAATTGTGTGCCCATTGTCATTAGAGTCCAGAAGAGTTCGACGAGTTCGTTCAAGTGGTGACAACGAGCATTATAGAAGTTCCTTCAGAACTTGCTGGTTCTTAGAAGCATATCACAGTAGGACGAATCTTGCTTTGAGCAACGTTGATCTTTATCACCCAGCAATGATGTTCTTCTTTCTTCCTTCTTCTTCTTCTTCTTCTTCTTCTTCTTCTTCTAGTGGCTTAAGGATTTTATGATTCAAACTCGTTTGCAAGAAGTCTCCGAGATCCTACATAATCAGAACATATAGCAATTCTTCTTCTTCTAGTGGCTTAAGGATTTTAGGATTCAAACTCGTTTGCAAGAAGTCTCCGAGATCCTACATAATCAGAACATATAGCAAATTTTTTTGAAGTCTCTACTTTTAATCTTTTGAATCACATTAGAGAGAAAATTTATTTGCAAGAAGACTCTATTTTCTAATCGTTTCCACATTAGATCTGCTTCGAAAATAACAATCCGTACATCCAAAATGTCCCTTCAAACTATTCTTTCTTACTTACTGTGGTGTGGCATCTGACATGTCAGGTGACATAGCAAATTCTTGTTGGAATTATTCAATAATTAAGGGGCCACACATGTAAAATTAATTGTGTTTGGGTTATCTAAATAATTAAGCCAAATTAAAGTGGTCTATTTGGAAATTAGCTTAAGGGTATAATTGTCATGGAATTAATACGTAGATACCGGAGATAATTCTAACTTGATGAGGGGCCAAATTAGAAATATCAACACACACACACACACACACACACACACATATATATATATATATATATATATATATATATATATATATATGTGTGTGTGTGTGTGTGTGTGTGTATTCATTAGGGTTATGGTCCCCAACTCATACGGCCACCAAAAGAGAGGTTCTCTCTTTTTCTCTTCTGCATCCCCATCAACAGAAAGAGAGGGATAAAGGATTCGGATTCACCTTTGTCATTAAGGGTCGTAGCAAGTTGGAAGATCGAACCCAATAAAGAGACGATCGCTTCAACATCCATCAAGCCAAGCAATGGATTCAGGTACGCTTCCGCAATTTTATTATGTTCTTCATCTCATGAATCGACAGGGTACAATAAAATTCCAACAAGTGGTATCAGAGCCTCCATGTTTGATTTATGAGATCAAAATTTCAGAATAATTTTTTTAGTATTTTTCAGGAATCCTAAATCGTTTCATATAATTTGATTTAGGGTTACGATTGTTCAAACAATTTTTTTTATGATGATCCATTCAATTTAGAACATATACATCTAATGTTGCTTTAGAAATCGTGCATTCATTATGGAGATTCGTACTTATGTTGAATAAGTACGAATATGGGTGACTTCAACTTTGGAGATTTATTTAATGTGTCAATTTAGTTCAAATGGATTTATTTATTATTTTTTAACTAATGGTAAATATGAGATGGCTTGGGTTTAGTATTTGGTTTTAATATTCCTTGTTTGAACTAAATTGACCATCAATTTTTAATATTATTGATTATTTTTAATACTGAAGATGTAAATTCATCCGTATTTATTATTAAAATAATGGTGAATATGAGATGTCAATATGAGATGGCTTAGGTGAATATGAGATATGCATCCTTATTGACATCAACTTTTAATACTGAAGATGTAAATTCATCCGTATTTTAATATTCGTTGTTTGAACTAATGGTGAATATGAGATGGCTTGGGTTTAGTATTTGGTTTTAATATTATTTATTTATGGATTTATTAGTCTAAATTTATATCGTATTGGGGTCTGATCTAGAATATTGTAATATCGGGACCATCAATTTTTAGTACATATACATGTGATGATATGGAAATAATATTTTAAATTATACAAAAAGATTCACATGTTTATGAGATAGTAGATAAATTTTGGTACAATCTTTTATGGATTATTTGAAGTAATATTTTGATTGATGGATTCGGTTATTAAATAATTAGTCTCCAAATTGGTCTAAAGTTTGCTTGTTCTTCTTTAAAAAAAAATTCTTTAGATATTTGGATACTTAAAGAGGAAAGAGGTGCTGATAATGCTCAGTTTAGACCAAATATGTTCAGTTTTGGATATATATTTTGGAGTTATTATTTTCAGTTAATGTCTATGAATTTTTCTTTGGATGTATATCCTCCGTAGATTATTTCATGAATTTTGTTATAGTGATAATATCCAATTTTGTCAAATTGAAATTCATGATTATGCTTTTGATTACTTTATTTGAGTAATAATCTTATGAATATGCATGTATATAAAGTTTTGGACACGATTCAGTTTTGTAAAATTCAGTCAACATTCAATTTTTTGGTGGCTTTTAAGACTAGCAATAGTTGTCCAATATTCTAAGTAGACTTATTGAAACAAGATGTCGCCAAAGTGACCTCTCTTGCGTAGATAGTCTATGAGGGATGTCGGATGTTTGTGTGTGTATATTCATGCGGGTATTAGCCGGCCCAAAGGAAGATTAATACTTGGCCGAATTGCACACATACTTGTGGTGATAAATGTGTGACAATCATACGGTTTACATGTGAATAATAACCCGATCCAAAGATAGGCTTATTATTTGACATGACTTATCATCAACATTTGATCACTATACCAAGAGTACCACTTGCAGTTAATATCACTGTCCAAATACTTGATATTAATGATGCACTAGGTATCTTGAGATGGGGTTCACCATTGTTTGGATTTGTTTGACTATATTTTACTCTTTGGTTATTAATCAGAGCATGTCCGTTTTTGTTGCTTTGTTCTCTTTACAGTTAATGTTGTTAAAATATCTGCCAATAAGATTTTAATTTTCATGTTTAATGGGATAAATTTTAAGGGCAAAAGAAAAATGAATACAGTAGCTGCTAAGGGTCCAGATCAAAAGAAACAACAATATAAAACTAAGGGTTGTTTTTTTGTGATAAGACATGACACATAAGGAAGAAATGTACAAAGTATCACGCATGGCGTATAAAAAAATATATATTTCTAAATTTGGTCTGTTCTGAGGTTAATTTAGATTTAGTACCTAAAAACACGTGGTGGTTAGATTCTGGTGCTACTACCCACATTAGTATTTATAGACAAGGTTGTCTGAGCTACCGAAGCCAATTGATGGTGAAGGATACATCTATGTGGGTGACAGCAAATCGGTAGAGGTGGATGCAATCGAAAATTTTAGGTTATTTTTAGGAACCAATTATTATTTGGATTTGATAGACACTTTTATTGTACCGTCTTTTAGACGGAATTTGGTTTCAGTTTCCTTAATGGACAAGTCTGGTTATCATTGTTCATTTGGAAATAATAGATTTAGCCTATCTTTAAATTCAAATATTATTGGTAACGGTTCCCTTAAGGTTTATGATAACCTATATTCATTTAAAACTATTGCATCTTACAATGAAACCTTGCAAGTGGAGTCATGTGGTACTAAATGCAAAATTAACAATAAATGTTTTTAGTCTCATTATGACATAAGCGATTAGGTCACATATCTAGAAATAGAGTTGAACGATTTGTGTCTGATGAGATTTGGATTTTATTGACTTTATAGACTTTAATATCTATATTAATGTGTAAAGAAAATACAGACCAAAGTTAAATTGTAATCGGCTACTTTATTGGCTATGCTGACAGATCGAGGGGTTAATAATTATACGGTCCCACATAAATGAATTTTTTTTTAGACGAAAAGTGTAATATATTTTTTGAGGATGTTGAGTTTGGGGGAGAAATAAAGTCAGGATCATTGTCTTTGAGAATGAATCAATTACGATTCCTACTATCACTTTTGACGATGTACAGGATTCTATACCTGTCATGATCAAGAAGTGAATTCGGAGCCTCAATAAGACAATGTCAAATTATCTCTATAAGTCGTTGTTGAGATACCTTAACAACGACAACATAGTGGCACCCCATTCAAGATAAGGTAATTATTCCTAAGGAACAAACTCAACAACCTCAAGAACCGATAATATTAAGATGGTCCACCAGAGAAAGGAGAAATATAATTTTGGATAATATTGTCATATTTTTCTAGGAACGTGAGGAAGACTGTGGATACTGGAAGATGATCTAATCAACTTCCGTCAGACCATGGAAAGTTCCAGTTCTCAAAGTGGATGATATAATAAATAAGGAGTATAAGTCTATGCAAGACAATAAAGTTTAAGAACTTCTCCCATTACCAAAAGTTATGAAGTCCATTGGTTGCAAATGGACATTTAGAACCAAGAAGGATTCGAAGGGTGATATGGAGAGATATAAAGTATGTCTTGTAACTAGTGACTTTACTCAAAATTTTGGGATTGATTTTAAAGAGTTTTTCTCTTCGGTATCTTTGAAAAACTCCTTTAAAATAATCATAGCACATGTTACACATTTTGATCTTGAGTTACATCAAATGGATGTCAAAATGGCGTTTCTCAATGGTAACATTGACGAAACTATTTATATGGTGCAGCCAAAAAAAATTTGTGTCGAAAGATCCAAATAATATGGTTTGCAAATTGACAAAATCTATTTATGAACTCAAGCAAGCTTCTCGTCAAAGGTACTTCAAGTGATTATCTCGTTTGGTTTTGAGATGAACACTGTTGAAGATTGTATGTATCACAAGTTCAGTGGGAGTAGGAATAATTTTCTGGTTTTGTATATTGATTAAAGTATTCAATGCAAACCAGGTGACACCTCTCGTTAAAGTAGACAAATTCGGTCTCAATCAAGTGCCCTAAGAATAACCTTGAAATTAAGAAAATACAATAGATTTTTTCTTCATGATCAGTTGTAGGAAGTCTAATATATGCTCAAGTATGTACGCGTCAGGATATTGTGTACATATTAGGATGTTAGGCAGATATTTAAGCAAATATGGATGGATCATTGGGTAGCAGCCAAATTACTTAAGTAATTAATAGAGAACAAGAAATTATATGCTCTTTATAGGAGATCGGATAATTCTGGAGATCATAAGGTATTCCGACTCCGATTTTGTTGGATGCCAACACAGTAGGAGATCCACATCAGGTTATGCTGACTAATGGAGATATATTTTGGATGAGTGTCAAACATGCACTCATAATTTCTTTTACCATGGCAGCAAAGTTTATAACATGCTGTGGGGCATCTATTCAGGGAATATGGTTACAAAATTTTGTCGTAAGGCTGCACCTACAGTACGGTATTGAAAGACCACTTAAATTATGGTGTGACAATAAATCAGCAGTAATGTATTCCAATAACAACATAAACTTGTATAAGTCAAAGGATATTGGCATAAAGTTTCTAGTTGTGAAGGAAAGAATTCAGAATGATTATAGTGTCCATATAGCACATTAGGACAAACTCCATGTTAGCGGATCCGCTCACAAAAGCATTATCATCCAGGGTCTTTCATGAGCATACTGCTCGTATGGGTGCTATCTTAATTAAGAATATGGCAATACAGTAGGAGTTTGTATTTTATATATTTGGGTGCTATTTGATTTTGGACACATTTATGTATTAAAGTATTTTGGATATTTATCTGATCAGATATATGAAAATTCAGTCCATTCTGTTTTCATTATGTTAAAGTATTGATCTCACTAAAGTTAAGGAGGACCAGTTGGAAATAGACATGTATTGATCACATTGCGTATAATTTTCATGCTACGCATCCATGATTGATCTATGTCGTTTAGCTATATTGGTATATGTGACAATTGATGGTTTAGTTATGCTATATGTGACGAATGCCACTTTGATCCTATGTTGATATGGTTAATGGACGAGATTGTCCGAATATACCCTAAGGATTAAGATAGCAATTTATGAGCTCACTAAGGTTAACACAATTATAAGGTTACATATGTGGCCCAGTGGGAGATTGTTGGAATTATTCAATAATTAAGGGGCCACACATGTAAAATTAATTGTGTTTGGGCTATCTAAATACTTAAGCCAAATTAAAGTGGTCTATTTGGAAATTGGCTTAAGGGTATAATTGTCATGGAATTAATGTGTAGATACCGGAGATAATTCTAATTTGATGAGGGGTCAAATTAGAAATATCAACACACACACACACACACACACACACACACACACACACACACACACACACACACACACACACACACACATATATATATACACACACACACATATATATATATATGTGTGTGTGTGTGTGTGTGTGTGTGTGTGTGTGTGTGTGTGTGTGTATTCATTAGGGTTATGGTGTGTGTATTCATTAGGGTTATGGTCCCCAACTCATACAGCCACCAAAAGAGAGGTTCTCTCTTTTTCTCTTCTGCATCCCCATCAACAGAAAGAGAGGGACAAAGGATTCGGATTCACCTTTGTCATTAAGGGTCGTAGCAAGTTGGAAGATCGAACCCAATAAAGAGACGATCGCTTCAACATCCATCAAGCCAAGCAATGGATTCAGGTACGCTTCCGCAATTTTTATTATGTTCTTCATCTCATGAATCGACAGGGTACAATAAAATTTCTAACAATTCTAACCTAAAATTAATCACCCAATTTTTGATTTTAATGTTAATGTTAGTATCAATTTTAATTTTAATTTTAAAATTTGTCTTGTCAGTTGCAAGTCTGACGACGCGTAAGCTGCCACATAAGAGGGGATACTTTGGAGGGACAAATAGAAATTTCAATTCATATAGTAGGCCTATCAATCAATATTTATACTCATATATAATTCACATGGTAGGGTATCAATATTTTTCTTAGAACACACAAACTCGAATATAATTATTTAAGAATAGTTATGTCAATTACTGATTGAAATATACAAATCCCTTATCGATAAGATATTATGTAATTAATATCTTAATTCAAATATATACCATATTATGTCATTTATCATATGTTTTTCTCTATAGAAACAGTTCATGTTTGAAATAGACATGACGAAGATAATATTTTCTCGTTGTTAAATCATAACTGATTTTAAATATAATTTTTAAGTGTTAGAAAATATGTTTTGTTTTGTAGTCGATCTAGATTGATTATGAAATATTATCAACTATGAAAATTGATAAATCCTACCTATTTGAACCAATTTAGACACGTTTAAGTATAAAGTTTAATATTGTTCGACTTAATCGCCTTCAAATAAACAAATCCCTATTTTATCACCGAAGTTAAATTTTAAATATTCTATATTGGAAAAAATAATGACTTGAAATTTTTTTTCATGAGAATATAGAACTCCTGGTATATAATATTCGGAGTACCAAACTTTCTTAAGCTAAGGATAATTAATTGCAGCCACTGAATTGCTATATATCACAGAATTTTATATCCATGAATAAATTATATTATGCACCTAACTTCATAATAAAATATATTTGAAAAAATAATGCCTTAGAGCATCATTAGTAAGGCCCATCCCATTTTCTAGATTCTAGATTTAGAATGTAGGAGCTCATTTTGTAGAATAATAAGTCTCATCCCTAGTCCCAATTTCTACAATTTCGGTCCCAACCCATCCATGGGTGCTAAGGGTTGGGCCTCCCAATTTCTAGATTCTAGATTGTAGAAACTCGTTTTGTAGAATAGTAAGTTCCAATTTGGAGCCCAACTTTCTAGATTCTAAACTTTATATTATTTTTTTCCTACATTAATTTTTGACCACACAATTTTTGGGACCCGAGCTCACTTTATCATTTCCTACTATTCTCATACAAACCCAACCCATTCTACATTTACCTTTTTTTTGAATTTTTGGGCTCCAAATTGCATTGGAGAGTCCCAACTACTAATGATGCTCTTAGAGAAAATTTTCGTGAGAATATAGAATTCCCAGTATATAATATTCCTAAGTACCAAACTTCCCTAAGCTATGCATAATTAATTGCATGCAATATATATATATATGGGTCGTTCTACAATACATCCGCTGGAAATGGATGTATCGATACATCCGAAATCTTGACCGTTGGATGTTGATCCAATGGTTCGGATTGAATAATAGTGTAGAAACATCATTTAATGCTGATTTAGACTTTTGACCTGTTGGTAACTTGCTTTAGCAGGTCATTCTTCACTTTAATTTTTTCAGTGAACACCCTAAATTAATTCATATTTACTCTCTCAAAAGTCCATCCAATTTAATATTTCATATTATATTTTTTTTGGTTACAGGCCGTCGTGGTGGTGGTGTTGGTGGTTGTGGTGGAAAGAGAAACAGAGATGAAGATGGAAATAAGAATCGGTCCGGATCGCGTCGAACGTCGTCGAGCCCTCCTAGAACAACGAGGAGTACCAGCTGCGCCGTGAAGAATCGGTTCGCTTTCCGTCGGACATAGTCGAAACCTCCTCGAACAAGAAGTATTAGCGGCGCCGCTCTAATTTTACTGTCCATGCCATTGTCAGAAATCTTATTTTTCATCTAATAATTTAATATTTTGTTAATAAAGCTACATGTCACGGTGGTGGTTGTGAACTGAGGAAAACCTGCTTCTGAGGTCGGGCGGATCATCTTGTCACATACTTTTAAAAAAAATCTGTATTGATCGGACGAATTTTTTTTACTTTTCTAATGATAATATTTTCGAAGAGAATATTTTATTTGGACGGTGAACGGCCATTCTCTTTGCTTTTAACACGGAGAATGGCCATTCTCTTTGCTTTTAACACGGCGAATGGACGGAGAATGGCCATTCTCTTTGCTTTTAACACGGCGAATGGACGGAGAATGGCCATTCTCTTTGCTTTTAACACGGCGAATGGACGGAGAATGGCCATTCTCTTTGCTTTTAACACGGCGAATGGACGGAGAATGGCCATTCTCTTTGCTTTCTACACGGCGAATGGACGGAGAATGGCTGTTCTCTTTGTTTTTAACACGGAGAATGGCCATGCTCAAGGAGAATGGCCATTCTCCGTTATTTTAACATGGAGAATGGCCATTCTCCGTTCTTTGAAAACGGAGAACGAACACTCTCTGTGCTTTTAACAAAGTATGGTACATTTAGGACTGGAAATGTTCAAGTATCTCATATTTTTTCACCAAATATTTACAGTATTTTTAATATCATTTACCATAGTACATTCATTTTATATTAAATCATTTTCAAGATAATCCGAATATCATTTTATCAGGCTTCCACTGTATGGCTGAACAAAATTTCTTGCGAATGTTTGAATATAATTAACCTACTATCAAAGAGAATTTTTCTTACATTACATTATGCCTTACACTGGCATCGACTTCATACTGATGGCATCGATGTACTGATGGCAATAACAAAGGATGAACATGCAGGATTACAATTATGTTTCCGCAATAACAAGGGATGAACATGCATGATTACAATTTTGCTTCAGCAATAACAAGGGATGAACATGCACTGGCATCGAATTCATACTGATGGCATCGATGTAATAATTTTTTACAGAAAGCAAAACACATTACAATCAAATAAAGTTTCAGTGATCCCAGGAATGCATCCGTAATGAGGCCACCTGTAAACCCTAGCAATGCACCCAGGACTCACGAAATCTGTGATGGGCATCTGCAAATCAAAGGAATACACCAAAATATCAATATCATCTATCAAGGCCAACTGCCAACCAAATAAACGCTTCAACCAAAAAATCATAATCAAATTAAGTATACTTCATTCCAAGTCCAATAAACTGCATAATTCACGTTACAGTAATCTGTCCAATCCACGTTAGTAATTCAACATAGAACCTGCATAATTCACAATACAATAATCCAAATAAATATCAGACCTACTCTAAATTCAAGACCATATTACGTTTTCAAAACAAATTACGAACTATGCACTGAGTACAAGCGAAAAGTTTAGTCTTACAATATTTCAAACACAAAATTTAGTTTGTCCGCCATGACCAACAAATATTCAGAACAATATTACAAGTCAAATATTACTTCCACATTAAAATAAGAGACATTCAAAACTCAAAAGATGAATCTTCATAGACGTCTCCATCTTCTTCTTCGTTTCTTTTTTTTCCTACTTCTTTTCTTAAAATATCCTTCACCTACACCTTGAGGGACGGATGAAGAAAAATTCTAGTCAGTATTGACTCACTTTATAGGTAGAATGACATCCAGAAACATAAATAGAAGTATCAAAGTGATGGCTAGCATTAAAGTGTCAATGTGCACAGTCTATATTTTTACATAAGATTTTGGGCTAGCCCCATTTACCTTCTTCACGAGGGAAGGAAAAATCTATTCTTGGTCGCAAATTCAACCTTTATCTGGTTAATCTTATCCAGAATCAATTTCTGGTTGTAGGATATGTCTTCATCTCTTTGAAGACATTCTCAAAGTTTG